>VWZU01010558.1:299017-360980 GCA_013397095.1 Sterrhoptilus dennistouni | reverse complement strand
TGCTCCACCAGAACCACATCTGTCACTGCAGGAGGGCTGGATTGGACTGACACCAACACCCTGAGCAACAACACGGGATCAGGTTGTGTTCTGACTCTGGCAGTGGTTTCTGTTTGTTTGTTTGCTTTTTTGTACCACTACATTTGTGTCTTTAATATTCCTAGTAAAGCACTGTTATCCCATATTTTTGCCTGAGAGCCCCTTAATTTCAAAATGATAGTAATTCAGGGGGAGGGGGTTTACATTCTCCATTCCAAGGGAGGCTCTGGCTTTCCCTGGCAGACACCTGTCTTTCCAAACTAAGACATGGCCCCTCAGTCCTTTGAGCACTGGGGAGATGTTTCTTTCCTGCAGGAGCAGCTCTTAGGGAGCAGCCACAGCACAGCAGCCTCTGAGGGCGCCCCAGGCAGCCCCAGGCACAGAGGGTCCAACCTGAGTGCCAGGGGCTACTTGATGCATTCAAATACCTCATGAACAACCATTTCATGGCTCTCTGTGCACCAATGGTTCGTTTTATGTTGCCTGAACATAATTTAATTATTGAACTCATGATCCAAGTCACCCACAAGCCAAGAAACCTCAGTGAGTGGCACAAAACCAACACTGAACTAAGCAGCTGTGCTGAACCCCTTTGTAGCAAGAAATTGCAGGGGAAAAAATCACCAGAGCTTTAGAAAGGTGACATTAGGATAATAGGAAATTCTTTCATTACATTAGGAAATTATAGTAATCGTGCCTGGCATGCCTTTAAATAAAGCTTGTACAGCAGCTTTATATATCAATAAATAATAATAAGCATCTTCAGGCATTAGTGGACACAGCCCACTTCATTGAAAAGTGGCAATAGCGGCCTAATTTAACCCTAATAATCTCTCATTTTACAGCAGAAAAATCAGCATCAAGAGCAGCCAGTCACACTTGGGCTGCCACAGGGATTTTTCTCTTTGTTTCTAAACAAGGGTTTCTTCCATCTTATCCACCTTCCTCAGTTTTTTGCCTCTCTTTTCCTGTACCTTCTCACTGAACACTTGTAGAAGCTTCAGTCCATGAAGGGAGTCCCACCAGGACTTTTTATAGTCAATGAAGACAAACTGGTGATTTAGTGTAGGAATCTGGGACTTCTCTCCCACCCTCCAGAGCAACCTGTGCTCTCAAGCCCCTGAGGTGGGCCTGAGCTGCTGGAACTGCATTTCCCAGGAGCTGGGGCTGAAGGACTGAGTGGGGACAGCTGTGGAAAAACCCTCCTTGTCTGCAGAAGAGCCACAGGCTGGAGCAGTGGCACAGAGGGGCAGGAGCTGAGGTCTAGCAACAGGGGAACCTGGGGTGAAGCTCTGAAGCCTCAGGGAACAAGTGACAGGATGAGAGGAAATGGACCCAGGTTGCACCAAGGAAGGTTTAGGTTGGATGTTAGGGAGTCTCTTCACTGAAAGGGTTGTCCAACCCTGGCACAGCTGCCCAGGGCAGTGGTGGAGCCCCCATCCCTGGAGGGATTTAAAAGGAGCATGGATGAGACACCCAGGGACATGGGTCAGTGGTGAACATGGTGGTGCTGCTGGTTGATGGTTGAATTTGATGACCAGAGAGGCCTTTTCCAACCCTGATGACTCTGTTCCATGGATTCATTCCCCTGGAAGTGTCACAGTCAGCCTCAGGAGCTGTTGGTTTCTGTTCTCACCTCACATTTCACACGACACAGGTGAGACAAGAGCTGTGTTCTCCCCATAGCCCCCAAGGCCAAACAGAGCCATGGAGTCATTTAGGGTGGAAAAGAGCTCCAAGACCATCAGTTCCATCCATAACCCACTGAGGAGGTCACAGCAGTGAGGAGCTGCAGCCCTGGCACCTCACCCCTCCCTGTAAGGGCCACAGGCTCCTTACCCTCTGGCCTTTCTCCCACGGGGTGGCACTGCTCTCCATGTCCCCAGCTCCTTCCACCCAGGCCCCCAAACAGCTGGCAGAGGGTTTGAGGGAGTTTTAAGCTCCATCACCAATGTCCCACAAGCACCACAGTGGGGACACCTCAGCAACCTGAGGACAGTGAAAACAACCTCTGGAAGCTGTGCATGAAACCAGTTGGGAAACACAGCCAAAGTGGAGACATCTCAGCAAAAACCTGGCAGAGCAAATAAAACAGAGCATTTCTGCTAAGTAAATGTTCTGGTTCTCTTTATCAGCACCTTCAAACAGGCGTCAGTGTTGTTCAGCTCTGGGGTTGGGTTGTCGGGGGTTTTAAAGGCTGCAATCAGCCTTATTTAAATTGGTTTGGTCTTTTGCCTCATGGCAACACCTGGAAACTTGTAATGTGGGGGATGATTTTATGGGAGATGTATGGGCAGACACCTTGAATTTTTTTGGTTTTCATTAATTTGATTCCTTCCAGGCAAAAAAGGCTGTAATAATGTGATAAAACGAGGAAACTGGTGACATTTAATATCATAAAAGAGCACAGAGGGGGGCTTGGTGTTTTTAAGTGTCACCAGCATATTTTCGGAGATGTCCCAGCCCTGAGAATCAAGGCTCTGAAATAATTTAATCCATGCATGATAAAAGAAACCACTAGAAATAATTCACTCCTTGTCTTCTCACATATAGACTGGTTTGGGAGCTCATTATTTATTTGGCAAGTATTTAGCATAACAAATCAATTTCTAGTGACACCTCAGATGAGGTAATTTATACTGAAAGTCAGAAGAAGATGAAAAAACGGAAGATTAAAGTTTGTTATTTTAGAAGGAGCCTGGGTCCTGGTGTCTATCCAGGGCTGGCAGCAGGAGGAAGGGGTGTGACACAGGGGGTGGCAATGTCCCTGCCCAGCTCTCCCTGCCCTCCACCACAACAGGGACAAGCAGCCCAGCTGTGCTCCAGGGGGCTGGGGAGAGGCCTGGATGGCAGAAACAGCAATGAGTGGATCTGTACAGCCCTGTGGGAATCCTGGACTCCTGTTTGGACACACTGTGGTCCCCCCAGCTGCCACAGACACCCAGGACAGCCCCCTCTGGACACACCTGCCAGAGAAGAAGCAGAAACATCTGGTGGGAAGAGGAGCATTCCTTCAACCTACATAATTTGCCATGTCCTGTCCTGCTCCTGGTGGTTGGAATTCAGATGAACAAAAATGTCCTTCCACAAGCATAAGCTCGGTTCCAGAAAAGTTTAAAGGAGACTAAAAGGCTCTGCACAAAGCAAAATTCAGATGTTTTCTGTCTTTGGCTCAGTAGGGCAGGAGAGGCATAATTTCTCAAGCACAGATCCCAACCAGACTGTTGTATAAGCTTGTGCAGAGCCATGGCACAGGAGGGTGAGAAGATGGGCCAAAGATTTCCCTGGAGGGCTCAGCCTGGAGAAAAGGAGGCTCAGGAGGGACCTTGTGGCTCTGCACAAGTCCCTGACAGGAGGGGACAGCCGGGGGGGTCGGGCTCTGCTCCCAGGGAACAGGGACAGGAGGAGAGGGAACGGCCTCAGGGTGGGCCAGGGGAGGCTCAGGGTGGATATTGGGAAAAAATTATTCACTGGAGAGCAATTAAGTGTGGAATAGGCTGCCCAGGGCAGTGGTGGGGCCACCACCCCTGGAAATGGTCAAGAAACAAGTAGAAGTAGCACTTGACAGTGTGGTTTAGTTGACAAGGTGGTGATCAGTTAAAGGTTGGACTTGATGATCCTGGAGGTTTTCTCCAAGTCTCATGATTCTGTGATTTAAAGGTAGCAGCAAATGCATTTCAG
The DNA here is from genome assembly GCA_013397095.1 of Sterrhoptilus dennistouni. Classification (NCBI taxonomy): domain Eukaryota; kingdom Metazoa; phylum Chordata; class Aves; order Passeriformes; family Zosteropidae; genus Sterrhoptilus; species Sterrhoptilus dennistouni. The sequence continues at coordinate 357,260 of VWZU01010558.1, read as the reverse complement.
TTTCACTGGCTTCTGCTGCTACTTCCAACCAAAATCTTTGAAACTAGAACTTTTCTAGTGGATTTTTTTGTTGTTGTTTTGGTTGATATATTCAGATTTAAAACAGGAACACTCCAAAATAAGATTAAATTTCTTATGAAGGGGTCACAGAAAACTTGCTGGTGCCAAAAGAATGCTTTTCCAAAGCCAGTGCCAGCTGTTTAAGTTTGGCTCATTGAAAGAAACAGAATATTTTCTGGCTTTCTTTGCTCTGAGTTTTCTTTTCTCTTATGTTTCAGTTTCAAAGAAGGAAAAAACCCAAAAAACCAACAGTGTCTGTCTGGCTTCAGGCCCTTCTGGGAATTCACAGCCAACTGCAAGGTGCCCTTTGCCCAGAGATGTTTATGGAATAATATGTCTGGGGAGCCAAGAGCACAGGGCATGGCCCATCTGTCTGCCCCAGCTCCTGCTCTGCACCCCCAGGTGACACCTTAACAGCCCCCTGGAGGTGTTCAGCCATGGAAAACCTCCACATTGATTTCCTTGTCCTGTTTGGAACCTCACAGCATCAACAGCCCTTTCCAGCACCTTGTTACAGCATCAAAAATGCAGTTTACTGTCTGCACCTGACAGAGAGCCCAAATTCAGGGCCAGGGCAGCCCAAAGTGTGCAGGTGAAGCAGAAAAGGAGCTGGTTTTGTGTAAATACACTGTTTAGTCTGGTGGGTCCCACTGAAATGAATAAGTGGAAGATTACCTTGGTCTGCTCCAACTGGGGGGTAAGTTCTGAACTTTATGGCTCTATCTGGAGTATGGGTGGTGTTAGTTTTGCCAGAAAAGTTGATTTTAAAAGTGAAAGGAGCACCAAGAGGCATCTGGCACCCACCTCTTCTTATGGGTTCACCTGCCCCGGAGAGCAACCACTGCTCCCTCTAAAATCCAGCCACACTTTTTGTTTTGATGGAACACCCCAAGATATCACAGTCATTATTTTCTGAGGTTTGGGGTTTTTTTCGTTGTGAAGTCTCAGAGTGCAGGATGCCACACACTCCAAGCCACACCAGAGACACAGTTGGTATCACCCAAAGCAATGTTGATTTTAATTTTCTCTCTGTAAAAGACAGCTAAAACCATTTCCAAACTGAGATCAAATCTCAGTGTGAACAGCCCTGAATCTGGATGAACTTCATTCCTGCACCAGAAATTGCTTTTGGCCCTTCATTATCAGATTAAATTGCTCCCCCTGCTTCATTAAGCCATGACCTCCATACAGATTTAACTTGACTCTGCCACAATTCCCAGCATGTTTTAGGAGTCTTGGGCAGAAATTTGCATAGATTATAGAATCCTAGAATGGTTTGGGTTGGAAGAGACCTTGAAGCCCATCTCATTCCACCCCCCTGCCACAGGCAGGGACACCTTCCACTATCCCAGGCTGCTCCAAGCCCTGTCCAGCCTGGCCTGGGACACTTCCAGGGACTGAGAATCTGTTTTTCAGATCCAGATGTCACTGGGTGCCTTGGTGGACTACAGAACCGTGTACCCCAAAAGGAAGACCCCCCACAGCCCATGGGAACAAGCTCCTCAGGGCAGGCAGTCACCACCAGCTGGCAGTGGGGACATTTCCAGGTCCTGTAGGATAGCAGGTAGGGGGGGATGTGTGTGCACCCAAAATGTGTGTCCTCACCTTCTACATATTTGCATCCAGCAGTTAATTAACAGCCATTAAAGCTCTGCAAACATTTAAACAGACTTTAAATAGCCATGAAAACACAATTGCCATGGAAAGCATGCCCATGGAATTAATGTAATTAAGTGCCAATTCCAGAGCCTATGCAGGAGCACACTCAGCTCCTCCAGCCCCTCCTGCCCACACAAACTCATTCCAGAATTCCTCATTCCACAGCTTTGCAGGGATGGCTCAGTGGGGGCAGCCAGCCCAGGCTGGGGGCTGGGGGTCACCACAGCAGCAGTTCCCTGCTCCTCATGGGTCAAGGTCAGGGATCAAAGTCTCGGATGAGCCTCCTCTCCCACTCCCACTGGCTGCCACCCTCCTGGTTCCCACTCTTTTCCCTCTATGTTGCTTCCTCCTGAATCAGGAGTTGGTGATTTCCTTCTTCTGTCCTGCTCGGGGAGAACTCCAGGCTGTTTCGCAGGTTTTCAAAGCCCCCAAATCCTGGAAAAAACACCTGCCTGGCTTACTGGCCTCTCTTTAAATGAGGGTGGCTTAGTGATGCCTCCAATATCTGTATCACAGAAGGGGAAGACCCCAGATTTTTCCGGCAAAAATACATTTTACAGCTTTTTTAGAAGATCTTTTTAGAAGACTTGATTCTCCAAGTCAGAGAAACGCGGAGCTGGGACTGGAGTATTCCCAACCCTGTACACAGAGAGAAAACGCTGACAGTAACACAATGACATGTGTTTAACCTCACAACAGCTGGTGTTACATGGACTATTCTTTCCAAAGGCAAAAATCCAGGAGAAAAAGCAGATGCAGGGAAGTGCTGGTGTGACTGTGCCTCGAGAGACAGCCCCGAGCCAGAGAAACACCAACCACAGCAGGAAAAACTTTTCCAGCAGCACATCCCCGTGTGGGAAGGGCTGACCCCACTTCTCCTGTCACTGCACGTTCGCTCAGGGCTCCTGCTTGTCCCACTTGCCAAAAACACTTCGAGCAAGGTCTCTGAACATCCCCCAGCAGGAAAAACTTGTGCTCATCACTCGCTTGGCTCAAGCTCAGACACAAGACCCGAGCGACAACAGCATCAGCTTTAACTAGCTCGAGTGAAATAAATTCAAGCCTAAATCTCATTGCTAGTCATCTGGATCATCCAATTCCCCTCAGCTCTGCAGACAAATCAATCTCCCAAAGCCCATGTAACCTCTGGCAGGGAGGGTAAGGGGCTCTAGAGAGCTCTCCCATGCCATTATCCCTTTGAATCTGGCTGGGATTAAATGAACCTCTCCAATAATACTTCTGAGCACCCTGTCTCTGCATTAAGCCCTCTGCTATTTTCTCACACACGTGTTTATTTGTTTAGTCCTCTAAATTCAGAACACAAACTTCTGCCTTGGCTCATCCTGTGTCCCCATGCCTGGGCCATGGCCATGACAGTGTCCTGCAGAGGAGCAGAGCCAGGAGCTCTCCTGGGCTCCATCCTGCACCTCTGACACGTTGCTGTGGTCAAAATAAGACCTAACCCAGCCCTGCAGAGCAGCTCCTGTGCCCAGGGTGCCACAGTTCCTGATTAATACAAGGAATGGCTCCGAGCAATCTGTTCCAATCCAGCCATTTCCTTTTTTTTTTTTTCTTTTTTTTTTTTTGCATGGAGCATGTGGTAACCCCCAGCCCTGCCCTTCCCACCTTCCCTCTCCAGGACCTCTGCCCATGCAGGTGGCCCAGGGTGGCTCAGGGCACCAGGGCCTGCCCAGAGCAGGCACAGGAGACCCAGGCCATCAACCTGAGCCAGAGAGGAGGCTCAGCTGGACAGTCATTAGCCTGTGTGTACATCCTAATTAATCACACCAGGTGTTGTGGGAAATGGATTTGTAGAGAATTCTCAAAGCCTGACAGAAGGCTTACATAGTATGCATCTGTATGCAAACTCTGAGATAAACTCTGGGTCAAAAAACAGCATGATCCAACTAAGTGTGAATAATTAATAATAACTGATGGTGTGCCTCCCAGCAGAGGAGTCTGTACATTCCCTGGATCTGACCATGTCTCCCCCACACAGTCGGTACCCAGTGTCATTCCAGAATAATCTGAGTCTTCCCAACACACCAGACAAGCAGCTCTGGTTTCCATCCCCCAGCTGGTCATGGGCTTCCATCCAAATTTGGATTAATCTGTCCTGTAGCAACAGGACAAGGAATTCTAACCTAAACCAGGGTTGATTTAGATAAGGAAGGAGAAGTTTTTTGCAATGAGGGTGGGGAGGCCTGGCACAGGTTGCCCAGACAGGCAGTGGATTCCCCATCCTTGGGAACAGTCAGGGCCAGGTTGCTCTGAGCAACCTCACAAATTGAATTTAGCTCTGCTCACTGCAATGGGGTGGGAGAAGATGACTCTAAAGGTCCCTCCCAAACCATACTGTTGTTCCAAATCTCCTGCATTTCTTGCTGGATGGGGGTGCAGCACAAGTGTGACTTCTCCCCACTTCAGCCCTTGTTCCTCCTCTGGAGAATCCTGGCAGCCCTCGCTGGGGCCATGGGAATAATCCCACCCTCCCAAGGTTAATGAGGTAAAAGAACAACATGCAGAGGGTTATTTCATCACAACATTAGTCATTTGTGTCATCAATAAGGTAAAATGACACCTCATTAGCCTTTGAGGAGAGGAAAGGTGCAGAAGTCTGTTGAAGGCACACAACAAGGAGCAGCAGAGTTTATCACAATCCATCTGAAGCTGAGCTGAGATGTGCAGTGTTGTTTTACAAAACTCCAAATGAGTATTCCTGCAATTGTAAAACACATCAGGATCTTTGTTCTGCCTTTAATCTGTCAGTTCACCTTCACGAATTTAATGAACTCATCTAGGTTACAAAATGTTTTATTCAAGACAAAGTCTGATATTATCATTTAAGATGTAAATCCTGAACTAATAGGAGCTGAAGTTGATAATAAAACAGCAATTAATCCACATTGAGAGTAACAAAAATTAACAAACTGCTGTTCAAATATTTATAGCAGGAAAGTTCTGTTCCTTGCTCATTGATGTTGGCTGACTTTGAAAGAACAACCCCAGCTGGCTGTGGAGCAGAAGCTTCTCCTGTCAGGAGCTGCCTGGCATTGGCTGTGACTGGAACAGCCCCAGCGACAGCAGCACCCACTTCCAGGGGGAATCATGGAATCTCCTGAGCTGGGAGGGATCCCAGGATCATCCAGTCCAACCCCTGTCCCTGGGACAGAACCCCAACACCCCCACCCTGGGCATCCCTGGAGCGGTGTCCAAACGCTCCTGGAGCTCTGGCAGCCTTTCCATTGACATTCCCTGGGGAACTTTAATTTCTAAAGGACTAAGTTTTCCTCCTGTTGTTTGCTGTCCTGAATATTTAACCTCTTCTCCATTCCAGCTGGAGAGATGAGGCAGGAGGGGCAGGGAAAGGATTCCTGAAGAGCTCTAATTCTGCAGCTGGTGGGTTCCATATCCACCTCACTGCACTTGCCTGGCCTGATTTAAACATTTGCTGTGCAATGCACTCAGAGCAACTTCATAACCCTGAGGACAGACTTTTGTGGTTTGAGTTTTGCAGACTCAGTGCAAAGAAAAACAGGCAAGCATGGAGGGAAGAAAGTGTCCGTACAGCTGGGAGCTGACCTCTGGAACTCACAGCCTCATCCTGTTGGTGAAGGAGAGGCATCAGACGCAGGTGCAGATATTGAAGAAATGGAATTATATGAAGAACTCCACAAACTGGGAGGGTTAAAAAAGGGTCCAGTTTCCATCTACAAGGCAAAACCCAAGAAGAACCCTCCTGCCCAGAGCAGTTCCTCTCTTCCTCACCCAGGGGTAGTTTCTTCCAGAAGCACTGGAGACACAAAGCCAGGAAAAGCTTCTTGGGCACAGAGGTGGCTTGTGATGCCTCCCTGCACCAGCAAGACACTGCACCATTAACAGGGAGGGGAGAGGGGAGGGAATGGCTCCCAAAGTCCTCCCCCAACCCTTCCCACCAAACCTGCCCCAAGGATTTGGATCACCAGCCTCAGCTGCTCCCTTTATTCCTTTGTGCCTCCTTCTGGATTATGGACTGCCCATTCCAAATCTCCAAGGCAATAAAAAAAAATCATCTGTGCACTCCCAGCCCCTTCCCCAAATCCTCTGTGGGATCAGACACATGAAAAAAAAAAATGAGAGAGGGGGAAAAAGAAGGTGGCTGCAAACATCTGCACTGGCTGCTCACCAATGCATGCAGTCATTTCACCCCCACCACCACTCCCAAGCCAAAATTAAAATTAAAGCTGGCATGTCACTCTGCAGCCAGATGTGTTTCATAATGCATGGGTAGGGTATATTTTATTAATTCTGTTTTTTTGTACATCTCTGTTTGCATAAGTTTCATCCTCCTATGAAGCTGCCTGACTCTGTGTGTTATGTGTTATTTTTTTAATTTATATTTTTTCTCTCTGTGGGATGCTCTTCCAGGCTACTGGGGCCATCTGAGCAGGTCCCAAGTGGGAGAGAGGGAAGAGGGTCCCAAGAATCAGGCAGGGAATGTTGTTCTTGACATTGTGTGAGGCTTTTAAGCACAGTCACCTCTACCAGCCAGGAGTTTACAGCATTCCCTCGACACCAGCCTAAACCTGTTCCAGGACATTTAATATTTTCCTTCAATAAGGCTTTTGGAAGTGTCATTTGCTTATGGGATCTAACTGGTGAAGGGGAAACAAAAAGCAGGGAGCTTTCAGTGTTCTCCGTGTTGGCAGACGTGTGATAAAACCCCAATTCCCAGGGCTGCTCATCCCCATCCCCTGTGGAACACATCCACAATCCAGGCAGCCTGGCCAGCCTGGGAACAGGGGACGAGGGACTGGAAAATCTAATGGGGTCCAGGGAGAGAATTTGGGTGATTCTCCAGCCCCATGTGTCCCACATCTGATGCTCCAGGCTCTGATGGTGCCAAAGTGAATCCCAGCCTGTCCCCAGGGAAGCTCCATGTTTTCCTGGTTGTTCTCACAGGTTTTTTCTGTCTCCTTCAAGCAGTTTCCACCACTCCACTTTACCATCATCCACTTTACCATCAGCCTTCTCACAGCCCAGGAAAGCTGTGGGTGCCCCTGGATCCCTAGAAGTGTCCAAGGCCACATTGGACAGGGCTTGGAGCACCCTGATGTGTTTTTTTTTAATCTTCTTTTCTTCTGTTAGACCCAGGATTAAAGCACGGGAGACACAGTTTTCGTGTTCAGACTCAGATGTTTATTCATTTTTATCTAAAGTACAGTCTCACAAGTTGTGAGCTCTAGCTAACAAGGTAGAAAATGGCTCTGTCTCTAACTCTTCCCAAGGTCTTTTAAGCACTAATGGTCCAATTATGAGATGACACCTAAATTATTTTTACTTTTAACCCAATAACCAACCACCCTGTGGCCTTAATGCAGACCTTTTCACCCCATTACAAAACACCACCCAAACCCATGAAGAAGAAACTGAAGGAAAAATAACTTACCCAACACCCTAAGTCCTCTATCTTGCTTTATATATATATTACTATATACTAAAAATGCTTAAATCTTCAGTTTTGCACCCTGTGGTATCACGCGCTTCTATTCAACTCCACACCCACAACCCCAGTGCTGTCACTCAGTTTCAGAAGCCTGTTCCATGGCCTCAGGTCAAATGTAGAGTTTGCTCGAGGGTCTGTGCCTGATGACACAGAAAGCCTAAAATCCTCAGTGACCAGGGTTCCAACAGCCTGGGACAATGGAAGGTGTCCCTGCCCTCTGTTGGGGAGGCACTGGATAATCTTTAAGATCCCTTCCAACCCAAACCAGTCCAGAATTCTGTGAATTCTGTTTTTTAAGTCTTGGTGAGAAAGATTGGAAAGTACCTCAATACAACTGATTCACCACAAATCTCCTTTCTGGTGTTGAATGACACTGATCTAAAATATGTGGGCAAAATGTGAAAGGAAGAGAGCAGTGGTTACTGTTGTGGTTTGAAAGCAAAACGAATGAGAGGCTCCAAGTCAGAGATACAATTCAATAAGAAGAAAGGTAAAAAGGTAAAAATAAAATAAATGCAATAACACAAAGGATCACTGACAGAGTCAGAATACAACCTGAGCAGGGTGGTGGAAGCAGTCCAGATGAGATGGTCTTCCTGAAGCAGTGATCCTGTAGAAAGCTCTGGTAGCTCTGCTCCTCTGGGAATCCAGTGGATAAGTGCTCTTGCACTGTCCCACATACCAGCTTATATCCAGGTGAGAATGCTTGGCTCCTCCCCCTGGGCAGAGCATCTCACAATGGGATGAGGAGTTGTGAGGTGGGTCCTTGATGGCCCATTAAACAGAGATAACCCCTGGAGGGAGTTACCTGTGAGTCATGGACCAGGCGTTGATGGGCCATTAGCAGAAGACACCCCAAAGGCCATTAGCAGAAGAGGCAGGGGGCTTGGGAAAACACTAGCCCACCTGGTTTCAACAGTTCATGAAGATGGTGATAGAATAAATACTTTGTGTACATCCTACACTGCAACCCAGGACAGTTACAAAGGAATAATAAATGCATGAAGCAGCACAAGCAGACAGTTCATACAGAAATCTATGTATTTTTATCTTCTGTGGAAGTCTGTAGATAGAAGGAGGCTTGAAAATAGAGTTTCTGAAATGAACTGCTTAAAAAACTCAGTTTTTCCTGCTAAAACCAACTTCTCAGGGAATATTCTGGATACCACACATTTCTGAGGAGCATGATGGCTGCAGTATTGGAGATTTAACCGTATTCCTACACTCAAACACAAATGCAGTGAGTCAGGAGCACCAACAGCCTAATACCAGTGACAGGAATAAATAAAGCAGACTGAACATAGTATTAGTTAAATCTCCAGACAAGTTCATGCAGTGAAATCAATGTCTGCTGTGCAGATAAACTTCAGCTGAGCAAAACATAGTGGGGTGAAGCGACAACAGGTTCCAGAAATCCAGAATCCCCCATGTGCCATCCTGTCCTTTCTCCCAAAAATCCTCAGAGTGGATGGAAAGAATGAAAATACACCTGTACCTGCCTTCAGCCCTGTGTGAGTCAGGATGGGGAAATGTCCCTTTCTGTCACAACACCATTAAATTCTGGCCCTGAGCACTCACAGGCTGCTCTAATACTTGTTTTGCCAGCATTTCTGGCATATTTTTAATGCTATATTTTAAATGCTGCTGAAATATCCAGGCAGTAGCAGCAAGACAAGGCAAAGGAAAATATCGTTTACTGCTGTGAGCAGCACACAGTCTTCAACGTGCTCATTTTCAAGGCTGAACAGACATTTTTCCTGATTTTTTAAATGCAAAAAGCTATTAACTATGCTGCTATTTCACATTTAATATCAAAGAGCAAGTCTCACTCAAGCCAAGATTGTTTCTGATTCTCAGGCTGCTCTCTGTATTCCTTCACTTAATAAATTTCTGATGGAAAATACACAGATAACCAAGTGTATTTATTATCAAGAAGCCATTATTTTTGAGTTACAGAAAAACAAACAAACAAATAAAAAATTCAAGATAAAATTGTGATTGTAAGGAGTAAATTAATATTCAAGATTCCCAGGGGGAAAAAAAGTGAGGAAGAAAAAAGCTCCCTGTTTCTGCGCTGGTCCATAGAAGAAAACTTGTCAAGAAAAGAGATTTGTTCAGAATTCAGCCATTTTTTACTATCACATCATGTGCAAGTAAATACTGGGTTTGGAAATCCTTGTTCTAACAAATCCTGTGCTAGGAGATCATTCCCAAAGGCTGAATCACCCCATCCAGCCACTGGATTTTCACTTCTAGGTTTAAATGAAACCTCCCCTGGACTCTGCAGTGCCCCAGCATTCTTCATATGGAGAATTTTCTGTGTCTTGGCATTTAACCTGCTTTTCATTGTTACCTGCTCACAAAGGTGACCTTATCCCACGGGAACTCCATGGGAATGGAAACATCCCCGTTTCCAGACAGCCTCATCTGCCCTGCCAGCCACAGGCACACACTGAAACCGCTCAGGTTTCATTTGCTGCCAGGGCTCCTTGGGAAGGGAGAACAGGAATTAGCCAGTTCCACTGGGCTGTTTATGTGGTGATAACTGAGGAATATTGATCCCTGTGGTGTTCCCTCACCAGCTCTCTGAGTGTTTTTCCTGATCTTGCTTAACCTCCAAGGCTGTGACCACTCAGCTGGACTCTGGAGGAGCCTGAGGGGAGCTCAGGTGCTGGTGGGGCTTCCACCAGCTCTGATGCTCCAAGGATTCCAAGAGGAAAACTGCACAGAATAACAGAATAGTCCAAGCTGGGAAGGACCCTGAAGGATCATCTAGCTCCTAAGTGGATGGGACAAAACTCTTGGCATTTGGACCGATCTCAGGGTCATCTCCTCTTTCTCCCTCTCCTCTGCTCTCTCTGTGATTCCTGCAGAGCTTTGTCCCCTGTCACTGCTGCTGGCCAGGCACAACACCCAGGAGGATCTGTGGGGTTTGGAGACAGGGAATGAGTGTGGAGGAGAAACAGGAATCCAGTTACACCCACCTGCAATCGAATCCCAGAACCCCAGAAGGGTTTGGGTGGGCAGGGACCCTGAGTCTGATGCAGTGCCACCCCTGCCATGGGCAGGGACACCTTCCACCATCCCAGGCTGCTCCAAGCCCTGTCCAGCCTGGCCTAGGAGTTCCAGGCTGGCTCCAGTCAGAGCTCTCATTCCCAGCTCACCCCTCCTGCCTGGCTCACCTGAGTTAAACAATGTGCAGTCAGCCTTCGGTGGGTATTGACTGAAGGAGATTTTAGCAGCACACAAACAACAGCATCTTCTTGCCCTCACTTTGAGCTGTTTTCCTCGCTGGGCAACAGCTGGGAGGGAGGACAACCTTCCCCAGCCCACTCACTCTTCTGTTCTGATGACAGCAATTGAATCTAGTCAGCTTCATGCTCGATTTGGCATTATTTAAATTACTACAAGAGGAATAAAATGCTTGGAAATACAAATTTTCATGCACTCATGTGCTAACACACCATGCAGATCTGACTGCTGCAAACAAAAGGCACATCTAAGTGGCAAGTGTTTATTACAGAAGTTCAACCTTCAGGATCATCTTTGCTTATTTCCAGTCCCTTTAATTTAATTGCTTTGTTTCAGTTTATCCATCAACAAAACTGCTGAAAAGCATTTCCTAAAGAGAGTTTTATCTTTAATCTACAACTCATGCATTTCTTGATTGTCCCTTTAAATCTGTGCCCCTTCCTAAAATCTCCAGGGTCTTTCTTGCCTGAAAAAGTGAAGGAAGTGATGTGAACTCACCTAATAACTGCAAGAACAAGTTACACACCCACATGGGGATTTATGCAGAGTAGTTAGGGCACTTTCCTGCTCAATTACACTAATTACCTGCACTGAATTAAAGAGCATCTTCATGTATAACTGGTTTAGGATGGGGGCCCTCTGCACATCTCTTTCAGTTTCTATCTATAGATACTTCTCTGGAAAGCTTCCACTGGTATTTGGTGCAGGTTTTGGGGAACAAAAGCTTCCTGCAGAGGAATTTCAACATTAACTCAGAAAAATGGACTTGCCTGAAATTTTCTTTTCCTGTAGAAGAGCTGTTCTCAGTTTTTTACAGCAGGTCCCTAAGCTGGAGAGCCGAGAGCAGCAAAATATGGTTGAAGTGATGAGAGTGTCCAGAACCATCAGAGAATCCCAGGATCTCTGAGGTGGGAAAAGCCCTCTAGGAGTCCAACCCCTAGCCCAGCACTGCCAGGACCACCAATACACCTTGTCCCCAAGTGCCACATCTCCACTTTTGGAATGCTTCCAAGGACAGTGACTTCACCACTGCCCGGGGCAGCTGTGTCCTGATCAGCCTTTCAGGGAAAAATATTCCTTAACAGCCAATCTAAACCTCCCCTGGCCCAGCCTGAGGCTGTTCCCTCTCCTCCTGTCCCTGTTCCCTGGGAGCAGAGCCCAACCCCCCCAGCTGTCCCCTCCTGTCAGGGACTTGTGCAGAGCCATAAGGTCCCCCCTGAGCTCCTTTTCTCCAGGCTCAGCCCCTTTCCCAGCTCCCTCAGCCTCTCCCCATCCCACCTGTGCTCCAGCCTTTGTGGTTCTGTTCAGTGTCTTGGCTTTGGGAGCACAGCAATGGGAACCCATTTTGTCACACTGAGACACGGAGCCAGAAGTGCTTTAAAGAAAAACACAATGACTTGTTCTGTCAGGGCCTTTACTGCTGAAAAAATGGAAACTTGTGGCTGCCCCATCCCTGGAAATGCCCAAGGCCAGGTTGGATGGAGCTCTGAGCACCCTGGGATAGTGGAAGGTGTCCCTGTCCATGGCAGGGACTGGAATGGGATGAGCCTTAAGGTTCTTCCCTATCCAAACTCTTCTGGCATCTGTGACCCATCCTATGAACCTCAGAGAGTGTTTTTTCATTTGCTGCCTCCTGACTCAATCCAAGGAGGGTTTCTACACAAAAAGAAGAGCCAGCACCAAAATTAAATCAACCTCCAGCTTCCCCATCATCCCAGCAGCAGTCTCTGGGTGTGGGGGATCCTAATGAGGACATTTGATGAGAACCACACCAGTTCCCAGTAGCAGGGTGAGAAGATCAGCGCCTGAAAAGCACAGGAAGACAAAGGACTTGGAATAAGAGTTTTGTGCATGCAGGGGAAAAAACCTCTGAAAGGGGTGGTGTGAGCTGGGAGGATGTTGAATTCTCCACGTCACACATCTCCTTCCCAGAGCTAAAATAAGGAACTGTGAGCAGGGCTGCCAGAACTGGCACAGGGAGTGAGGGTGGCTGGAGGAGCTGCTCGTGGGTGAGAACAGCTCAGGAGTGAGGAACAGCTAAAAACGCATGGTTCAGCCAGGAGAACCCGCTGTCCTATGAGGTTTATTCCCCTAAACTGGAGGGGAGGTCACAGCAGAGCACTAAAGCCCAGCCTGGCTCAGCAGCCACCCTCTGGGAGAGGACACTCTTGACTGCCTGCTTCTAATTTAGGTGCTGGGCTTTGTGATCCTGTTTCTCTGCTTCCCTTGACTCTTCACCCTTTCATAGAAAGCCTCATTTGGCTCTTGTTGTGAACAGGAGAAAATGCATCCAGTGAACACAAGAAAATTAGGGACACTTTGCCAAGTTGTGGGGTAGGTGTGTGGAAACTTAGTCCTCATTAAGAGCTATTAAATCCTAAGGAAAAACCTCCCCAGGATCATCCACTGCCCAGACTTGTCAATGACCTCCCTTCCCCCTCAGTCCACGTTTCACCTCTTTGTTTCCTCACGTCTGAAACACAGCCTGACAAGAAATTACACACATTTCTTTCTTCCCCAGAGTTAGAATTGCTCCTGCAGGCCAAAGGAAAATCAGAGCACACACAACATCCAGTAGTAAAGACAGACCCTGGAACTGGGTCTTTCTTTCCCCATTCACCAGCAAATAGAAGAGTTGTGGAAGATGGAGAGATGGAAACTTATTTGGCATTTTCAGAGAGCCCTGCCCTGGATGCTCAGGGGCTCCTGTGAGCAAAGTCACACTCCACACTGCACTCCAGGGTGGGTGACAAAGTTTCATCCTTGCCTAAGGATTCTGAGGCTGCTGACACCTGGCATTGAAAAGCTGTTTGCACCAAAGATATCCCAAGTAATCAAAGCTTTGGATAATCTCTCACTCCCACACTGGAGATTTTGGTGGCCAGCTGGTACAGGGGTGCAGCAAGGGCAAACCCCAGACCCAGGAAAAGGTATTGCTCTGATCCCAGGTGGCTCTGGAGTGCAGCTGGGAATGCAGGGTAGAAACCAGCTGAACCAGGGCTCTGCACGTATTTGGGATTTTCCTCCAGAAAGGCAGTGAGCAGAAAGGCCAGGACAAATTCCTGATCCCTGGGGAAGCTGGAGATACTAAATGCAGTGCCAGAAGCAGAGGTGGGGCCTGTCCCAGCTTTCAGCAGCTCCACAGAACTGTTTTGGCTGTGAGCTGCCAGCGAGCCACAGCACTTTTTTTGCCACAGAATTCCTGAAAAAAAAAAAAAGAAAGAGAGAGAGAAAGCAATTTCCATGACAACACGATGGGATGAGAGAGGAAATCCTCATTTTCATGGAGAATGGTGCACACAAAAAAATTAGGGTAATATAATAAGAAAGGCCCTATTCAAACCCAAATCCCCCTTTCAGAAGGAGCAGAGAGGGGTGAACTCAGCAATTCTGTCTCCAATCATCCACATGTTGAGCCCCAGCTCCTCCTCTGCAAAAACATGATTAGCCCATATATCCACAGGCACAAAGGCCTGCAGTGAATGAGGGTCTCATGGCAAGCACATGGAACAATTCATTCCTCCCACAAAAGCGACAAATAAGGATAATTCCACCTCATTTCCGAGACGGCTTTTTGGCCTGGCTGCAATAAAGCTGTAACAATTGTAATGGCACGGGCAGGCAAATTATCCTTTGTGGAATTAGAAACTTTTGAGGAATTGGGCATTTCCCTGCATAAATCTGCCTGGCTTTTATTTCAGGGACATGGACTGTGACCCAGGACAGACAGCACACAAAGCCCAAGGGAGAGCAGCCCCATTTTCCAGAGGAACTGACACAGTGGGAAAAGGGACCCTGGCCACAATCCAGGGTTTATCAATGGCAATGTCAGTCTTTCCACACAGGAAAAGATTTGTGATGAGGTTAAAGATACTTCAGACTGTTCTTCCCTTCCCCTCACACAAATTTATATGCCCAAGGACACCTGTTAGGATGAGTGGAGATAAGAAAGGACACTCATATTTCCTTATCTGGAGCTCTCTGCTTTATAGCCCTTCAGCCTTATGGGGCAGGAGTGGTTTTATTCCCACAGAAAGTCCCTGGGAACATCGTGAACAGCTTTCAAAACACTCAAAGCCTCCTGAGGAGGTAGCAGCCGGGATCCACACCTGCAATAAAGGCCTCCTACCCACACAGACACAGACAGAAATCCATGGGAGTTCATCCAGCCCAGCTCCCTCTCCAGACAGGGGGTCCCCATCCCATAAATACTGCAGGCTTGTTTTGATCTGGGATAGCATCCAAACCCAGGCTGCCCACCCTGTCTGTGCTGGAGGCACTGGGGGCACTGAGCATCAAGACTTTGGCTGTGAGGTTCAATAATCAGAGCCTGTCCCTACATTAAATTATTAAGGTAATCCAAGAAACATCCCCAGAGCACACAAAGCCACAGGAGTCTCAACATCCTCTGCCACCTCTTTGTCTGGATTTTGAAACAGCTCCTGTTTGACACTGTGCTTAATCTATTGTTAATACATTCTTTCATTACAACAGTACTTTATGAATAAATTCTTCTATAAAACCTTACAATGATGCAATCTAGCCCAAAGCTCCTGTAATTTTGCTAAATTTGGGCTTGGGATGCAACCTAGAATTAGTACTTAGGCAAGATTTGAGAAATGATGGAACTTTAAAATTAGATGGCAGAAAAGCTGCATTTGTGAGGACAATATCAAAGTCAAAACATCGGAAATGCTGAGATTGTATTCAAACCTTCGCAAAGATTATTATTCTACACAAGGAATTTCTTTTTCCTTGCAACAATAGGCCTGTAATTAGAATTGCCTCCTGTGCTGAGCAGCACACGGCTCAGTGCCCAGGCACCACGCCCTGCTCTCACTGCAGGACGTGCCAGGGATGGGTGGCAAGGGATTTGTCCTTGGCCACAGGGAAAATCAAGTGCTTTCAGGAGGCAGTGAAGATTCTGGGTGGACTCTCCATGACTCACTGGAGAAACTTTCCTGTGCAGGGGCTGTGGCAGATGCTGGAGATGGCTACACTAATGTCTCAGAGAAATTACTTGCTAGAAGGAGCTGAGTAGTCCCATTTAGATGATGAACTCTTGGTGAGACCGCTCCTGCCCTGAGGTGACTTGTGCACATTTCTCAGGCTCCTGGAACCATCTGTGCCGTGACCTTGGAGCTCTTGGCCGTGTTGGGCAGGATTCACCTGCTGGAACATCCCCCTGAACTCAGCCGAGAGCTCTGCTGAGAGCGCCAGCCCTCAGGAGATGTGCACATCCAATTCCGGCTGCTCAGTAATTCCCACAGTGCGCTGTGTGCAGGAAAACATTCTTACAATGCCCTTGAGAATCATGGAGTCATTTAGGTGGGAAGAGAACTCTAAGACCATCGAGTCCAACCATTCCCCCAGCCCTGCCAAGGCCACTGTCCCCAGGTGCCACATCCACACGGCTTTTAAATCTCTCCAGGGGATGGGGATCCCACCACCTCCCTGGGCAGCTGTTCCAGGGATGGACACCCCTTTCCACGAAGAAATTTTCCCTAATATCCAATTTAAACGTTCTCTGGCCCAGCCTGAGGCCATTCCCTCTCCTCCTGTCCCTGTTCCCTGGGAGCAGAGCCCGACCCCCCCGGCTGTCCCCTCCTGTCAGGGGCTTGTGCAGAGCCACAAGGTCCCCCCTGAGCTCCTTTTCTCCAGGCTCAGCCCCTTTCCCAGCTCCCTCAGCCCCTCCTGGTGCTCCAGCCCCTTCCCTGGACACACTCCTGCCCTTCAACATCTTTATTATTTTCCTGCGTGGCCCAAAACCACGGCCAGACCGGGAGGTGCCTCAGCAGCCCCGCCCAGGGGACGGGCACTGCCCGGGGCTGCCCCACACACCGCAGCTGATCCGGGAACTCTTGTTCAGGGAGAACAGGGGCTGCTAAACACCTCCATTATTCTGTTAAACACATCCATTATCCTGTTAAACCCACCCAGACACGGATTCTCCTCGTGTCCAGCCTGAGTGACCCTCCAGGCCGGCACAGCTCCGGGCCGGGCTCGCCCCACGCAGCCAAAGCTCAGCCCCGCTCCGGGCCGGGTCTGGGACGGGGAACGGGAGGTGAGAGATAAAGGGGAATATCTCTGCTATTTGATCTGCTGAAATGAAAATGTCTAAGAGCACGAGGATGAAAGGAGCAGGAGCACAGCTCTGTCTGCATTTGAGAATAAAAAGTAGCCGAAAAAGACAACTCCTTTCTCCTCATTTTATGAGAGGACAGAACGCAGACAGCAGGGCTTGTATTTACCTCTCATTTGGATTCAACAAATGTGTCCTGTGAATACATTTTTAGAAACTATTTTTCTTCGGGAATACATTTTTTATTAGCTGTTATTGCTCAATTTGTGCTGGTTTCTAAAGAACTCGTGTGCCTTGTAGGGACAGATGAAGACGAGTGATTCATGGCTCCCTGCAAAGATCGCAGGTTTTATGTTTTATGGAGCCTCATCCGTCAGGCGTTTCAGCCCAGGTGAACACACTGGAGCACTTGTGGCCTGCCTGGAGAAGCACCAGGAGTAGGCACAGGGAGGCAGATCCAGGTTTTTCCCAAAGGAGACCACGCTGGAGGCTGACAGAGATCTCAGCACGCATCCACAGCTTTTCAAATCCTTTTGTTGCTTTCCAGCCCCAAACCAATAGAGCTTTCCTCCACTACTCCTCTATTCCCCCTCCTCCCCCACCACTGCAGCTTACAGGACAAATTTAATCAGGTTGGGATTTTACTTCTTCATTCACAGGGTCATTTTGAGTGACAACACCATTTTTTTCAGCAGCAGAACAGGTTTTCTCATTAATATCCAAAGGACAAGGCCAAAGTGGGGAACACAAGAGAAAAAAAAGCCCAGAAAATGTGTTCAGGTCCCTGGTGCAGCAGGGCCAGGACTTTCAGGCTGCATAGGATCCTGAATTCCTCCTGCAGTGACAACAACACCCTCACACTGATAAGTAGATGCTCTGCAATGCATATTCCCTATACAAATATGTTTTCTGTGTAGGGATATATGCAGAAAATATTCCATATGAGGGAAACACACCTCTCTCCATCTGAAGATACTATTTGGCACCTCAGACCCATTTCCTTGGTCATGCTGCATGTCTTACCACTGAAATCAATCTCTAAATAACAAAAATCCATTCTATTCTCCCATTATCCATTGGAGGAAAGAAAAACAAATGAACAACTGAAAGGGGACAGAAAAGAAAACAACTCCTGCTCTACCTACTCCTACCTCACCACCTGGAGGCTGGAGGACCTTTCCAGGTATTTTGTGGGCACGCTCCAGATCAGGGAGGTCACAGCGTGTGCTCCAGCAGCCCCAGGAGTGGGGCCCTGAGTTCAGTGTGAGGTTCCATCAGGAGAAGATGACAGGCTGTGAAGGGAGTGAAGACACAGCACAGATTGCAGCCAGCTCCCCTTCCCACACAGGGAGACTGGAGCAGGAAAGAGCCAGGCAGGGGAAGCCAGAGGATCACTGCTATTTCTCCCAGTCAATGAATTACAAGAAAAACACCTTTTATTTCCTTTCTTCTTCCTTCTGAAATAATCACCCAAGCCTAGAGATACTCTAACAATAATTCATGTCCTAAATTGCTTCCCTTTCCTGATCAGTTACTTGGAAAGTGTCACACAAATTGCATCCCAGAAATATTTTGTTCTCCTTTGAATTAGCTGGTACAGGGGTGTAAAACAGGAGAGGTTTATACTTAATGTTGGGAAGAAATTCTTCCCTATGTGGGTGGGCAGGCCCTGGCACAGGGTGCCCAGAGAAGCTGTGGCTGCCCCTGGATCCCTGCAAGTGTCCAAGGCCAGGCTGGATGGGGCTTGCAGCAACCTGGGCTAGTGGGAGGTGTCCCTGCCCATGGCAGTGGGTGGAATGAGATGAGCTTTAAGGTCCTTTCCAACCCATACTATTTTGGTTCTTTTATGAGATGTCTTTTAATCCTTTT
The DNA here is from genome assembly GCA_013397095.1 of Sterrhoptilus dennistouni. Classification (NCBI taxonomy): domain Eukaryota; kingdom Metazoa; phylum Chordata; class Aves; order Passeriformes; family Zosteropidae; genus Sterrhoptilus; species Sterrhoptilus dennistouni. The sequence continues at coordinate 338,853 of VWZU01010558.1, read as the reverse complement.
CTGTAAAAAATTCTAAACAAAAAGAGCATTTAGGAAGCTATGAACTTGTGCAATACAAACTGTTCTACACAAGGAAAACTGCAAGAGTAATTAAAAATAATAACAAGGAGGATGTGGCCTTTTGCAGGATTCAGTAAACAAGAAGTTCCTCTGCTCAGCACCAATCAAATTATTTTCATGTTAGAAATATCTAAAGTGGTATCGGATTTAAGGAGCTTGCAGAAGTAGGTACACATTTTAATTGCTAGGAAAATAAATTAAAGGCAACCACAGTGCACTGAACTGACTGATGAAATTGGGGTGGAAGGGTTTAATTACATTATTTTATAGTAGTTATATTATTTGAGAGAAGGTGTAAAAACCAGTGGGTGAATGTGAAAAGGGCTGAGCAGACACTTATTCCTGCAATGATTGAGGAGAGAGTAAGGAATGAGGAGTGTGTAGGGAATGAGGAATGTGTAAGGATGACGAATGCGTAGCAATGAGGAGTGTGTCAGGAATGAGGAGTGTGTAAGGAATGAGCAGTGTGTAGGAATAAGCAGTGTGGAAGGATAAGCAGTGTGGATGGATGGGCAGTGTGGAAGGATGAGCAGTGTGGAAGGATGAAGCTCAGCAGGAGCAATGCTGGCCAGTGGTAGAAGCCCATCCCCAATAACCCCACTGCAATCTCCTCTCCTGGCTGGGCATCCTGCTGGAGCAGAACTCAGCCCTTCTTTCCACAACCCACAAATGTAGAAGTTGGGGGTGTCTGGCCCAGCAGGGTTTTATTTTATCAGCTCAGTGATCCTTCAGTCAGCTCCTGTGGAGATCCATGTGCGTTTCCTCCTGTAGTCACTGCAAACACGCTGAGAATTTCTCAAGAGTGACAAGAGCACTCTTCAGCAGCAATGTCACCAGCAAAACAAGCTGAGAAACAGATAAATATTGTGACAATGTCATTTCATCCACACGATAAAGACAAGAAACCTGCTCCAGGAGCCCAGCATTTCAGAAGAATACTGGTGTCTTTTATAAAACATTTTGGTTTTAACAAAGTGCCCATCATGGGAGAAAATTGCTAATTCAAGCTTTGAAGTAACTGTACCCTGGGGTGGGTTAAAAGCCCTGTGGATGTGGTACTTGGGGACATGATTTAGTGGCTTGGCAGTGCTAGGGGTGATGCTTTGGGAAGGCTAACTGTCCTGGGTTGCAGTGTAGGATGTACACAAAGTATTTATTCTATCACCATCTTCATGAACTGTTGAAACCAGGTGGGCTTGTGTTTTCCCAAGGGTGTCTTCTGCTAATGGCCTTTGGGGTGTCTTCTGCTAATGGCCCATCAACGCCTGGGCCCATGACTCACAGGTAACTCCCTCCAGGAGTTATCTCTGTTTAATGGGCCATCAAGGACCCACTTCACAACTCCTCATCCCATTGTGAGATGCTCTGCCCAGGGGGAGGAGCCAAGCATTCTCACCTGGATAAAAGCTGGTATGTGGGACAGTGCAAGTAGCCCTGACCCACTGGATTCCCAGAGGAGCAGAGCTCCCAGANTGGTCCTTTGTGTTATCGCATTTATTTTATTTTTACCTTTTTTTACCTTTTTTCTTATTAAATTATATTTCTGACTTGGAGCCTCCCACTCGTTTTGCTTTCAAACCACAACACTAACCTGGAACAGAGACTGGACAGAGCTGGAGAATAAAGTAGGTATTTATTGAAAGGCCTTTAGGATCCACCTTGGGCAGGACAAGGCCTGGCCAGGGCTACACCCAAGGTGGACTTGGTGGAAAGAAAAAATGGCTGACTAGTCACAAGGTCATACATTTTTATAAGTTTTGGTCCATTTGCATATTGGGGTTTAATTGTCCAATTCCAGCTTCAGGTTATGAGATCCCATCCTTCTTGTTCCTCCCTTCAGCCACCCTTGTTTGTGCTTTTGAGCCTGAAAGTTGTCCTCGGTCTTGAGCACAAAAAGGATTTGTTTTGTGTCCCTGCTCTGTGCAGAGCTGAGTGACACTGACTGTGAGCTCAGAACTGCACCCCTGGGCAGCACAGAATCTGAAAAACATGAAAGCTCAAACTTAAGGCATCAGGGGAATGATTGGACTCCCAGATCTTGAAGGTCTTGTCCAACCTAAATTATTTTCAAGATTCTGAAGACAGAAGGGCCCTGAACCTCCCTCCTGGACATTCAGAATCCTGGGAGGGAACCATAATCCATAAATCATTAGAGCTTCATTGAAGCCAAGGGAAGTAGGAGACTCTACAGCACTCACAGACCTGCCCTCCCATGTCCAGGTTTTGGTAAGAGCAAGTAAAAAAATCTGAAATCTGAAATTCCTTTCCCGTGGAATCTGAAAAGAGCAAGAGAAGCACAGGGAATTTCACTCTGAACACTGTCCCTGTGATGAGGTGAACAAGCAAAGCTCCCAGAAGTGGGGTAAGAGCAGGTAACTTTTGAAATGCTCTGCACCAGCAATGGCAGCAGATCAACTGAGGGGGCTGTCACCTGGGAACAAAGGACATCAAAGTCTGCAGGCAAAAGCTGCTTTTCTTCTGTTTCCCTCAAAAATGTTGGGTTTGATGCCAAACTTGGCAGTGCCACCTATTTATAGTGGTTGGCCAATGACAACAACAAGATTTGAAAAACAAATGCAGATAATCCCAGCCCTTTGGGAACAGCTTTTCCTGCACCTCGGGCTCCCTTATCAAAGCTGACTGAGAGGATAAACTGAGCTCAGTAAAGCAGGTAGGGCAATGATGGTCTCTCATAGTCTGTCATTCACTTCTCTCCAAAGATATATGAGAAGTCACAGCAAATCAAGAGGAGTAGCCCATCGAGGGTGAGGAGGGATGCAAAGCCATCCTGGCTTCCCAGGTGTCACACTGCAGCTCCACACTGAGTCACTGCTCATCTCCAGCCTGGTGAGATGAGGCTCTGCAGCATTTGTTAGACATGAAATCACTCCTTTCATAGCAAGAATTCCTTTCAGACCCCACAGTGTGGTCTAGGAAGTGATCCTGAAAGATGCCATGGCTTGACTGTTCCTTTCCATTGTGACTAAAGCCAAGCAGGAGGCTCACAGGAATTGCTCATGGCTCTGCTGAGGCTGTGATTTTCCTCATGGATGCTTTCCTCCACCCATGCACAGCTCTGCCTGTCCTCAGGCTCTGTCAAAGGCCAAGCCTGCCCACACCTTGCATTTGTGTTCTCTTTGTGTCTTTTCTTCTTAGGATCTTCTTTTTGTGACTCTCTGGGGCCTGGCAGTGCCTTAGTGGGACCTGAGAGGGACCTGTTCCCTGACATTCTCCTGGAAATGCCCTGAACAAGGCACTCTCAGTTCAATTCTCTCTCTGCCCCATTTCATTTGCAGGATGCTCCTGCTCTGAGATGGTGGATGCTTTAAGGAGTGCCTGTCACCAGTGGTGCTGCCCATGGCAGGGGGCTGGAACCTGAGGATTTGGAAGGGCCCTTCCTGCTCAAACCATCCTGGATTCCATGATTCCACAATTCTCTGGTTCTGTGCTCTTGGATAACTCTCTAGGATAAGGCTGCCTGTGTGGCCTCAATGTGCTTCTCCAGAGCCACTGACTCATTAAATGGCAGCTTTGGTGTCCTCTGAACCCCGAGTTTTATGCCAGTGACCCATGATCAAAACTCCCAGCTTTGAGGGTCCCTGCCCAGGGGATTTGGGGTTTCTGGGAAGTTTCCATGGAAGTTTTTGGTACAGGGTGAAGAACTCCTTGTGCCAGCTCTGGCCTTTCATCCCTGGTGCTAGATGGGCACAGGCAGGACATCTGAGATAGGGCAGAGGGGCAGGGGCAGCACAGGCAGCTCCCTCAGCCAGGCAAACACACACAGCTGGTGCCAGCAGCAGCTCCAGCATGGGGAGCACCAGGAGAAGCCACCTCCAGCCACCTGTGAGTGTTCCAGACACAGGGATGGGCAGCTCCCACAGCAGCATAGGGACAGGGAAGGGCTGCAGGGGTCTGGCACAAAGCACAGCCCCTGCTTGGCTCTCACGGGGAGAGGAGCTCTCTGCTCTGCTCCTCCTGATGACATGTGATGGCCCCAGAAGCTCCTGAGTCATTTTCTGATGTTTCCCCACCCTTGTGCCCTTGAGGCCACATCCTCAGATAGGCTGAGAGATGCTTTCCTTACTTCAATTTTACTCTGAGACCAGGCAAACCAAGAAGCCAAGGCAAGTTTGTGCTGTTCCAAATAAATGACAGAGCAAGGCCATTTTGAAGCACAGAAGTTACATGAGGGGTTTTTCTTGCCAGAATAGAGTTTAATTTTCCATAAAGAAGCTGCTGGAAAATGTTTCTGGAAAGATGCAAGGGATGAAGGATTTATAAAGTCACATTTTTTCTGCTTCAGCTGCTGGATGTCTCCCCATCAACCTCTCCCTCACTCTCCCCTGGGCCTAGCTCTCCAGCTTTACCAGGTTAGCATCGAGTTAACAACTCTGATGTGCAGCAGCAGAGAAAAACAGGAGTTTAACAAGATAGAGCTGGAAAATAATTACAATTCTTACAGTTAGTGACACTGCTGGTTTAAATGGGGATGGACAGAGGTGCTGTGCACAGTGAGGACCTTTAAAAACATCTGTTCTGTGCTGAATTCAGGAGTTGCCAAACAACACAGAGAGCTCAGTGTCCAGCCAGCCAAAATGTCTCATGTGGAGTTAGGGAATTCCTGCCCATTTATCCCTGTACAGCTGCAATAGTTCCCAAAGATAGCCCATAACCATACCCCTGTCCTTCAGGAATACATTGTGCCAGGGCCCCTTTTTGGTTTCTTGGAGTGAATTTTCTTTCATAGGTGCAGATACTGCCCAAAGGATTGGTAAAAGAGTCTTCTTGACAGGAACCTGAGCTGGTGTGGATCCACTGGCACAAAAGGGAGTTCTTAGAGGGTATCCACATGGACATTGGGTTCCACTCAGCCCCACACTGGGGCTGAATCAAAGAAACAGCAGCAGAAGCCTAAAGCCTGAGGTACTTTAAAATAAAGGAAATTAACACAAAATGAAGAAAATTAACACAAAATAAAGAAAACTAACACAAAGAAAACTAACATAAAATAAAGAAAAGAAAAATTAAGGCCTCTTCTAAACCACTGCATTTTCATAAAAAGAGGTGCAAAGCTGATCTCTTTAGCTAGTTCCAGATGACAGATTTCATTGTGAATCCTCCTCTCTCAAGCTTTCTTCTCCCATCACCATTGCTCTAAAAGATCATCCAGGTTCTTCCTACAACTTTTCCCTGTATTCCTTCCATTGTCACCCAGCTCACAGCCAAGGATATTGTTAATTTCAGATTTTCCATGCTCTGCTTTGGGTCATGTGGAAAATTCACCAGAATTAACAGCATGTTCCAGTGTGGTCTCTTCCAGCTGCCAGCTCTCCTCACTCCCTGCTACAAGATGGGGTTTCATCTATCATGTTCCTTCATTCAGGGACAGAAACAAGCACAGCTGCCAGGGAGTCCTCATGGAGGGAGGTGAGACTCTGGAAACAAAGGGTCTGAAAATTGCATTTTATCTTTCCTGGTGCAGTGTATCCCTGTTGTGTTAAGCTAGGGACACTCCATTTTATTGGTTTGGGTTTTTTTCCTTTCACACGTCCCACTTGTCTTTAATTGGTTATCACACTTTCCGTGGTTAATTATTCCATTCCCATGCTATGCAGAAAGCAAACCCCACTCGTTTATGGACTGGTTGTGCAGTTCATCAGACACTGACAGTGTCATCCCACATTCCACACTCAGGTGTGTCCTGGCCCATCCTCACGGAAAACTCCCACTTCCTGAGACCTCAGACTTCCTCTTTCCATCATTCCCACTGCAAGTGCCTTCCCCAGCCTCCAGCAGTGATTTAACCCCTCGGATCCATCTGGGGACAGGGATGCCACTTCCTCCCCAGGAGAGGGACACAGCAGGGCAGGGACAGCTCAGTGACACCACTCCATTACTTCAGTAGGTCACAGCCTTGCCTAAAAGCCCTTTTTGGCCCACATCCCACCTCCCCTGGGCAGGGCAGCTGATGCAGCACAGGCAGCTCTGGAATTGGGGCAGCCACTCTGCTCTTCCTGCTGCTGGAGCTGGAGCAGGTAAAGCCCAGTGGGGGATCCAGTGCTGGCAGAAAGTAACTCCATCTGACTGCTGAGCAGCTTTGCTCTTCCCTGCCTCACTTCTCTTATCCTTAAATGCCTCCCTCTCTCCTCTCCCACACAGAGAGCATTTCCAGGAGAACTGAGCTCCTGTGGTGTCTCCTTGCAGTCAGCTTCCAGAGCAGCTTGGAATTTCAACACACCCCTCAGAGAACCAGAAGGAAAAGTCACCAGGAGTGGACTTCCCTTGCTTTTTTAACTAATACTTTCTTGTTTTTCGGTTTTCAAGGCCAAGCCCTTATCACTAAAAAAAAAAAGGAAAAAAGTAAGGCAGAGAAGACATCAAAGTTTCCATCAGATTAGTTCTGAAGCCTCAGAATTTTATTATAAATAAAAAGAAATCATTTCTCCTTTCTTGAGTGTGCAGATTTAAGAGACTGAATAAACATTTCTCCTTTTAATAAAACATCCCTTTTCTAGTCTTATGGTAGCACAGAGAATTTGGAATCATAGACAAATTCAAAGCAGGCAACTTCAAGGTTGGATCAGGTCACTGAGAGCCCTGTCCGTCTGTGTTCTGAAACCCTCCTGGAATGTTCATCCCTCATATTCATGGACAACCTGTTCTGGTGCCTCACATCTCCAGGAGCTCAACAGCTTCACCCAAGGCTCTATAAAAGGTTCAGAAACCTGCAGGGAACTAAATGAAAATGGCAGAATAAATTGCTTTACACAGCCCGTATGATTAAGGGAGCCTTCATCAGAATGCAGGTGTGAAGGGAGGTGGCAAACCAGGTCAGGCTGGCTCTGCTTCCCTCTGTTTGCAGTGTGTCAGGGAGAGCTCCAAAGGGATAAATATCTGTTTGCCTCACCAGTTAAAGTGCTTTAACAATTGGTTCTCCTTCAGGGTTTCATTTTCTTCCCAGCCAATCTCACCACAGCCGGTTTAAGTGGACACATCTCCATGAGAGCCTTCGGGAATCTCTCAAGTGCATCCTCAGTTTGGAAGAAGCCCAGAGAATATGATGAGGGCTCAGCTTCATTCTGAGAAGTCCCTGTCTGCCCACCCATCACCACAGGGCTTCTGCAGAGGTTCCTGCCCATAAGGATCTGCTGGAAGGCTCTGCAGCCCTGGGAGATCCCTGGAAAATCCACCGGGGATTCCATCATGCTGGATCCATTCCATGGTGCAGCTCCATGCTCCAGAGCCTGTTTAGATGCTCTTATTAATGGCTTTGTTCTCTCACTTCTCAAGCTGACAGTTTATTTTCCCTCCTCCAGGTTGCTGCCATCACGCCAGGGAATATTTACAGCCGTCTATGCCCTGTGGCCATGCATTTTCCAGACAACTGGCTCATGGGATATGCACTCTCCCTGAAATAAGAGAGGTAGGGAACTCTAAATAGAACTGAGGATGAGCCTCCCAGGGTGCACAGCCTCCTTGTGGCTCCCTTAATTTCCTCCCAAGCTCCTCAGCATATGGAAAATTAGGACCTCCCATTAAAAGAGGTCAAAAGTTGTTTCTAAAAAGCACCCCACAAGGTGGGGAGGGAATTCAGGGGCATTTCTTCATGGAAAGGGTTGTTATTAATCATTGGCAGGAGGAGGTTTGGACCCCGAGGAGGCTTGGACCCCAGGGAGGTCTGGAGTCCCCATCCCTGGAGGTGTCCAAGGAAGGTCTGGACATAGCACTCAGTGCTCTGGGCTGGGGACAAGGTGGGAATCGGGCACAGGTTGCACTCAATGGTCTGGGAGGTCTTTTCCAACCAGAATGATTCTGGGAATCTGAGAATCTGGGATTCTGTGAGCCAGCTCTGGTGCAGGTGCAGCTGTATCCCAGTGTTGGGCTGTTGGGAAAGAGCTGGGAGGACCCTTGTTGGAGCCACCTGCTGTGCTCAAGCCCTTTGGTCCCATCCTCGCCTGACCACAGCTAAGCCTGGGCTTGGCCTTGCTGACCCTGGCTTGGCTTCCTGGCTGGATCCAGGATCAGTCACCATAAGCCTGTCTGGACATGAGTGGCTGAGCCCAGCCATGCCTGCTGGAGCCTCTGCTCTCAGCCAGGCCCTGGGGCTGCAGCAGGACATCACTCCTGCCTCACTGTGCCACTCCTGCCTTGTGTTGCCCCTGGAACAGCCCCTCCTGCTGCTCCTGCCAATTTATATCTGACTGTACTTGCTGGAAAACACAGCACAGAAAGGCAGGGAGATGTGGGAGAGCATCTTCCTTCCTCTTGTTATAAAACAGAGCCGAGTTGTTTCTGGGTTTGCAGAGCTTGTTGATGATATTTTCCTTCCTGTGCTTTTCCCTTAGGCTCCTCTGCTCCAACCAAAAGAAAAATAAAAAAAATCCCACCATTTCATTGGAAAGGAGCCAGTTTCTGGGTGAGTCATTCCTGTGGATTCACACTTAGGGCTGTCTGTCACTCTGTTGTTGGCCTTCTCAGCTGGTAATTGGGATGTGCTGTTTCCAGTGCTGGGCAATTCTGGGAAAGGCCAGTTCTGCTGGGAGCTGGGACACCACACAGCTCTCCATCCTGGGGACACCTCAGCCCACATCCCAACCTCTCTGCTGCTGCAGATAGGGAGCCTGAATGGATGCCTTGTGCAAATAGAACATTAATTTTCCTGACAGGGTAATAATAAAGCCACTAAATCAGTAGTGGGATTTTTTGCGTTACACACACTATTTAAATGACTTGTCATCCCTACAAATTGTACACTGGATAAATGACTGCTCCAATGTTTACACATGTGACTTGCAATTGAGACTTTCTAGCCATGAAGTGGCATTAGTGAAGAAAAATATGCTGGGCAGTGATAGTCCTCAAATAATTCACTCCTCCTGAACAGGAACTGTCTCTCCTGAAGTGCTTTAATGCTGAGATCAAAATATGACCTCCTGAGCCACTGTTTAATCTACATCAAAAGGTGAAAATTAAGGAATATGTTCCAGGATCCTGCTTCCTGCAGGTGCCAGTGCTCACAAAGCTCAGAACATGCAGCCAGAAGATGTGAGCTCCCTCTCTCCTCACCACCGCAGCCAGGGATTGCTCCAAGCAAAGTTCAGCTTCTGCTTCAGTGTGGATGGCTTGGCCAGGCTTGCCAAAGGCATTCTGTTCCAGGGAGAGAAATTCTGCTGTTAGGAGTTGTTTTCCAAGATCCTGCAGCTGCTCTGACCTGTGGCTGGTGTCCTTTGGGAAGGCCCTGCCCTGCTGAAGCCTCAGCAGGGAACACAGGCAGCACCTACCCTGCAGTGCTGAGTTCTTTGGGCACATCTCAGTGTGCAAGACAAGGACTCCTGCCTTTGGAGGAACTGCAGAATCACAGGATCAATGAGGTTGGAAGAGACCTCTGAAATCATTAAGTCCAGCCTGTGATCCAACACTGCCTTGTCACCCAGACCATGGCAGGTCCAGTCTTCCCTTGAACAGCTCCAGCCACACATCCTGCAGGGACAGCTCAGGGCAGGCTGACAGAACTCACACATGAGGACATACCCCACACCTTTTGGCAAGGTCAGACTGGATTCTTTCCTTTTATCTCCCTATGGCCAAGAATAAATTGTGACCTGGTCTCCCTTGCACTGGAGGATGCCCAGACATGATTTGGACACACCAAACCAGCCAGTTTTGGGGGCTGATCCCACTCCATCCAAAAGGAACTGTTGGTTTTCCATAGGAACAGGTCCTTGTGGAGGACTGAAAAGAAAAATTCCCATTCCTCCCTGCCCGCTGGAGCAGCAGCTCAGCTAAGTGACAGGGAGTTGTGAATGAAGTGACATTTATACCTCTTAATCTCTGCAATGCTCTCACAAAAGATCATGCCCTGAGATCTCTCCTGGTGCATGTGGAGGGCACTGGATGAAAGATTTACAGGGACAACACAAAGTCCTTTTTCATTGAGTGGCTTTTCTGTCTATTTAGTGTCGGAGTCAAGTATTCCAGGAGGAGGTTTGCCTGAAAAGGAGCTGTTTCTTTCAAGCCTCCCATCTTAAGCCATAAGAGAGCAGCAAATGCAGTGAAAAGAGTGCCCTGTCCCAGGAGCATGTGTTTGGTGACAAGGAAGGGAGTTCAAGTGGTTTTGGCAGGAAAGGACGGTGACCTGCAGCTGGCAGGTCCCTCTCACATCCTGCACAATCACTGTGATTTCAAGATCTTCGTGCGAATAACACCAATTGCTCAGTTTGAAGCACTTAGAGCTGTCACAGGGACTGGAAGGAATCACTCTGGGGATCAGAAGCTGCCTGCAAACCCTCTGCTGGCTCTGCTGAAAGGACATTCAGGGTGTGGGGCTGGGCAGGCTGAGGGGAGCAAGTCTGCACTGGAAATTCCTGAGAATTCAAGGCTTTGCTCCAAGGACAGCACTGAGATGTCAGGATTGGGACTAAGGTGAGCAGATCTGTGTGCCCAGGGACAGATGAGGCAGGAGGAACGCAGGGACAGATGAGGCAGGAGGAACGCCCCCTTTTGCCTTTCCCTTCCCCATCCTCACTGCTGGAAGCACCTGCTGGCCTTGGGATAGCCCCATGATGTGGAGTCCCCTCAGTTTTCTGCTTTGCTCTGCCACTGCTCTGTGTGTGCCCATGAAACAGTCATTGCCCTGCACCTTCAGATGCCCTTTCCCATCCCAGCCTGTGGGATATTCACTCCCTGGACAAGGACTGCCTCAGATTTACAGCCCCATGGGGAACAGTCTTACCAGGTACAGTCCTTGACTGAACCCGGGCAAATCATCCCTGTGGGAATCACTTCAGGACTCTTCTCCTTGTCACTTGAGAAATTCCTTTGCCAAATGAAGAAATCCTTACTCAGCTGCCCCTTTGGAGGGAGAGGCAGCCATGAAAGTGAGTAATGCTGTGACTTCTCCCAGCCCTGCCCCTCAGACCCTGCTCTTTTGCTGCCTGCTCAAACTTTGTCTCTATATTAAGCTGCACATCTCTGATTCCCCAGCCTTCCTGGGAAGCTTCCAAGGCTTCTTGCTTCGAGGCTCGTGCTGTGGCAGTGTTCCTATTACCAGCCAGAAAAGTTTGGGAGTTCAGAACAAGGTAAAGTTACACAACCTCTATTAAAATAACACCACAGCAACGAGCTCTGCTTTCCCTGTCTCAGTAACAACCTCTTCCAAGTAACAATCCTCTTCCAAGAGAAAGTCTTGCTGAGGTTTGCTGGTTGCACGAGCCTGAGTCCCTGGTGTTAATCCCCAGCCCTCTCCAGCCCCAGATTTCAGCTCCTTGCCATGCCTGGCACTTCACAGGCAGGCAGAAATGATTTTTCAGGACCATTCAACCACTGTGCTCAAGTTCCCTGGAAAGCTCTGACAGGGAGATGAACCTTTACTCCTTTACATGACTGTGTCCCTTCCAAAGTGGGCTCTGGGGTGGTGGCAGTGACAAACCCTGCTCTGGGGTGGCCTTGCAGCACAGCAAGGCAAGGCTGGGTCCAAGGGGAGCACTTTTCTCCCAGTAAATCGCTACTTCAGTACCAAAACACCACAGTTAAAAGAAGCAGATTTATCTTGTTGCTATGCCACAAAACCAATGCTGCCTGTGCATAACCAGCCAGGAGTGCCCTCTGTGTTGGACAAGAGATCACAGAACGTCCTGAGCTGGGAGGGACCCACAGGATCACCCAGGCCAGCCCCTGGCCCTGCACAGACACCCCAACAACCCCACCCTGGGCATCCCTGGCAGAGCTGTCCAAAGGCTCCTGGAGCTCTGGCAGCCTCGGGGCCGTGCCCATTCCCTGGGGAGCCTGGGCAGTGCCAGCACCCTCTGGGGGAAGAACCTTTCCCTGAGATCCAGCCTAAAGGCCCCTGATACAGCTCCAGCTGTTTCTCCCCCTTTGACTGCCTAATTTTCTTTTTTTTCTTCCTTTCTCCTCGTTTTTCCTTCTCTTTGGTGCAGCTGTTTCCCTTGAACAAACCCTGCACCTCTCATGCCTTCCAACGCCCCAGCTCAGGGTGGGATTTGTGAGCCCTCCCTGCCGTGCCAGCTGCTCCCCGAGCACAGACGGACACATTCCTGGGGCCGCAGGATGGGCCGGGCTCTTACTTACACGAGAGCATCGTGTTACAGGCATTTGCAAAGGGCCACCGCCACCTCAGCTGTCGCCGGCTTAAAATAAGCAGAGTTGCTGGGTCTGGTGGCTCTGCACGTCGTTGTGACAGTGCTGTGTTAAAGACAAGGTCCCAACAAGGTTTAGATTCTGCTCTCAGCAAGATGCTGCAGAAGAGCTAAGCTTAGACATCATTTAATCACAGCTTTATAGACCTCTTAAAGCACCATGAAAGAAATACGTTCCTCAGCCCAGGCAGTGCGTTTTATTATGCTCATCCAACAGCATAACCTTAGTTTAACTCCAGGTTAATGAAACTTAGGGTAGCACTGAAAGAATAAAATGTGCTAGGGAGCAATGTGAATCCTAAATCTGCATTTTTCAGTGGTCCAACCTTAGATTTGACCTCAGGAACAGACTTGCAGAAGTGAAAGGAATCTGAACTAAAAGTTTTACTGGAGACTCCAGTGAAATCAGGATGAATGCTGTGGGAGTTCTTGGGCATGGACTTATCTTTCAGTGTGTGATGAAGGGTTCATAATGAGGCTTGTGTTCCCTCTCTCTACAGCACAGTGGTGATGCCAGGCTTGGAGCAGCTTTCTAGTGCACCACTTCAAATAAATACACTCATTCCTTCCCCATTAAAATATTCTGGAAAGCCTTTCCATGAGAAATGCTTCCATGGGCACTTTTTAAACGAGCAAAGCTCATGGGAGCCATAAATTGCTGCAGCAGTGCAGAAAGGGCTGGGAGAAACCTGCCTGCTCTTGACTAGGCCAGGGGTGATCTGAAGGCTTTTGTGGTTAAAGGTGTGAAACCACACGGCTTCAGATCCTCCCTGAGGCTCGCTCAGCGTTGTCCCTGCTCAGGTACAACACCTGGAGCCCTGGGCCAGAATTCCCAGAGCTGCTGAGCTCCCAGCAGGAGAGCAGAGTCACTCAGCACAGGGAAAGCAGCCCTTGCCCTCAGCTGAGTCCTGAGACACAGAGTGTCCCCAGGGTGTCCTTCCTCTGACAGGTCACACCATGGTTTGGGTCACAAGGGACCTCAACTAGTTCAAGGACAGGGATGCCACCCACGAGGTCAGGTGGCTCCAGTGCCCATCCAACCTGGCCTTCCTAATTTCTGCCCATCCCCTGTAAATCCTCACACCTCTCCATCTCAGCCCTTCCCTCCTCTTCCTCTCAGAGATTCAAAACTCCAGAGCCCTGAGCTACCCCTTGCTCCAGTCCCACATAATCCTCTCCTTGGCTACTGAGGAGCCCCAAATTTATTATCCAAACCTGCCCAGATCCATCCCAGAGCTACCACTGTTCCCAAACCTGTATCTGACCCAATGGAACCACACCCCCAGCCTGGGGCACCAGCCCAGCTCCAGAGCTGCCCTGTCCCACTGGGAGCAGGACTTGGTTTGCTTGGGCTCCTGTGAGAAGGGGACTTGGATTGTGACCCACTTGGCTTGTCACTGATGTCCCCAGCCCTGTGGCTCGCTGGGAATGAGGGTCACTTGGCTGACATTTCCTGTGCAGGAATGCACAGCACATCTCTCCTGCACTCCTCAGGCTGTGCAGGAGGGGAGGGAAGAGGCTGGATTGTGGATTCCTGCAGGAGATGGAAAGTGGGGACAGACAGGAGCTCCTGCCCAGGCAGAGATGCAAACAGCCCCAGCTGTGCCTTGACAGGACTACCATGGAGCAGAAGAGGAACCAGCTCTGGCATGAGAAATGCTGCTCTGGGCTCTGCCTAAGGAGGCAAAAGCCTTTTGCAGACCAGGAAATGCCTGCAGGAATCCTCCTTTCTGCTAAAGTCATACTGATGTGCCTGGAGAAGAAAAGGCTCTGGGGGCTGTCACTGGGGCCTTCCAGTTCCTACAGGGTATTTAGAAAAGAGTAGAGCCACTTTCTGCATGGGCAGGTAGTGATAGGACAACGGAGAACTAAAAGAGTAGAGATTCAGCTTGGAAATTAGGAAGAAATTCTTCCCTGTGAGGGTGGGGAGCCCCTGGCACAGGGTGCCCAGAGAAGCTGTGGCTGCCCCTGGATCCCTGGAAGTGCCCAAAGCCAGGCTGGACAGGGCTTGGAGCAACCTGGGATAGTGGAAGGTGCTCCTGCCCATGGCAGGGGGTGGAACAAGATGAGTTTGAAGGTCCATCCAACCCAAACCATCCTGGAATTCTGTGATTCCACAATAATATCCCTGTTATTTCACTACCAGAGCAACACCTGCCCTGAGGCTAATCCTGACTGCCTTTGGGTGATTTTATTTTTGCAGTGGATAAATACGAGCCATCCAAGCCCTTCTGTTCTGTGTTCACACCCATGAGCAGCCCAGCATTTGGAAAGATGGTGTTTGCCACAGCTGAGTTCCTGTATCTGCGGGCTGCTCACAGGTCCTGTTTGCCTTGACTCTCCAGGATGCCAACCCAAATCAGGGCTCTGCTGTGCTCCCAGCCAGGAACAAACCCTGTCATGCAAAGTCGGCAGCCAATATAGGAGAGGCAGAGCATTTCCCACATTATAGACTACAGAGGCCTAAGGAGCCTATTTAAAGTATATTTAAGCTCCAGGAAAGATTCTCCTTGACTTCCACAGGTTTTGGATCCCGCTCAGGGAAATTAAACAAGTTGCCAAAATTCCCACAGTGAGTTTGTAGAAAAGCCAGAACCCAAAAGCTGGATTTGCCAAGCCCCAGCACTGGTGCTCCAGCCAGCCCGATGCTGGAGGTGCTGGAATGGCAACAACAATCTGCTCGAGTGTGAAATCCTCGCTGCCAGCCTAGCAGTGCTCTCAGTTCCCTGACCTGCTCCATTGCTCACATCCAGGATTTTCCTTGAGCAGGCAGGGATTACAGAGCAGAGCCAGCACTGCCAGGTCCATGGGAATTCACTGGCCTCAGGGAAAAGGGAAAGCTCCTTTTCAGGCATTGAGATTCCTTGGCACCACCTTGGCTTCATGGTGGCCCGAGGAGGCAGCTTGGGGCAGCTCAGACACCAGATTTCCAGGCTGTGAGCTCTCTGATGGATTTGCCTCCCTGCAGGATCCATCCCAGGGGTGTTTGCTCTGCTGCAAGCCAAGCACGAGTCCTGAGGGTCAGCAGACACTGCCTGCTCCAGTGACCCTCAGTGTGAGAGGATGAGGTGGTGGGCATTGTCCAGACAATGAATTCCTTTCACTCCACCAATTAAATCCTGAGGGTTCCCCCCTCTTTCATCCAGAAGGGAGTTTGGCATTGTTTTATTTGTTTGTTAAGCTGCACATTCCAGCTAAGGGGCTTTTCCCAAAGAAAAATAGTTACTGCCTTGGACAATGGATTATTTGGAATCACTTCATCTATCAATAAAGTGCAGCCTTCTCTGCAGGGAAATGCAGCAGCAATTTAACAGCAGGGGCCAAGAATGGAGACAACTGCAAAGAATGAACAACTGCACCGAGGAAAACTGCAAAGAAAACTGAATGTACCTAGGCACAAACAGACATTTGATTTTGGCTGAGGTCTAACAGGCAATTGTTAGAAAATCCTCACTAAAGCTCTTCTAAGTGCCCTTTAGTTTTGGATCTGATAAAAGCATCTTCTGGAGAGAAGGTGAGATGGTGAATCTATTTGAAGCAACCAATTTGAAAATCGAGTATTCTGAGGGGATTTATTTAAAGATCTTGCCACTGTTCTGGGTTCTGAAGCTCTATTTTTATGCCTTTGTTTTCATTTGAAAGAGAACACATTATTCCAACTGCCCTATGACTAGCAAAGATGATTATGAAAAAGAAAAGAAATGTGCATTTCCTTCTTCTCCTAGCCATGGAATTTGCATGTTAAAATAATGGGTGTGAATTTAACAAAGCAGAAAGCCCAGACATCTGTGGTGACACCATCCCCCAGCACTTTGCTCTGTGTGGGGGATGCAGGAGATCAACAGGAGCCCTGAGAAAGGGCACAGATTTGGGGAGGGTGTGTTGAGATTGGGAGCAAGCAAAGATCCAGGATCCCAGCCCTGCTGCATCACGGCAGTGCCTCAGTCCTGGTTTTAGAAAAATCTGGGACACACCGTGGATTTCCTGCACTGCTCAGGGGGCTGGCAATGCTTTGGTTTGGTTGGGGCTGTCCAGGGGAGAGTCCTCTTTAGGAGACAGCTTTAGAATCAGTCATTTGATGGTCTAGAGGTGTTATTTCTACAGCCCAATGGTATATTGCATGTTGTACTTGAACATTTCATTTCTTGGCCCCCAGGAGGGCTGTGGATGTGATGAGCAGCAGGTGTCAGTGAGCAGTGAAAGGATCCAAAGCAAAGCATCCCCTCAGCCCTGCCAGGACCTGCCTGGTGCCCACCCCTGCCCAGGAACAGCTCCCCCCAGCCTGGCAGAGATTCACACAGCACTGATGGCAAAGATTTTTCTTTTTCTTTTTTCCTCCTCCTACACAGAGAAAGAACAAAGCCATGAATTTACCTCGGGAAAGGAATGAGCTGCAGGTTAATCAGAGTCCCGAGGGAGCAATGAAATGGAGAGCAAATACTTGTCTTTGCTGTTTTCCAACACTGGAACGAGTTACAAAAACCCCAGTGAAATACTGAGTGCTGAACTCAGAAGGAGAATATCCTGTCCCAAATTACAGCAGTTCCGTGGGAGTCTCAAAGTCAGGATGTCCAAGGTTTTGAATTTAAAACAAGATTTGATACTTTAATGAAATACGAATTCAGGTCTACAGAGATTTTTTAAAAGGATATTAAATCTTGTTTACAAGATGCAAACAGACCTCAGCCAGTAAAATGGAAGGTTGAGAACTCCATGTATTTGGTCCGACTTTCTTCTCTTGCATAAGGAAAACAACAAAATTGAGGAAACCTCTGGAGTTTTTTGCCATTTCTGGCAAAACCAGGGAGAGGTAGATGAGGTGATAACACATGAAACTGCTGAGCAGAGTCAATTTTGAACCAGGGTGTAGCATCACAGTTTTGTGGCTGTTTGATGTCATCACAAGATCTCTCTGAAAGTTGTTAGATTTGTTTCACAGGGAGTAAATTGTTCTAATAAAGCACCTCACTGAAGAATTGAGACTATCTCAATGAGGAATCAATAGCCAGTAATGTGTGTCAGTGTGAGCTTGTCACCAACAGATGCAAGCAAAGAAGGAAGGTTAATATTTGGGAAGAAATAATATTCTCAGCAAACATGCAGCTTTAGAATAATCAAACCCACATGTACCTCCCCTGCTCCAGCAACAGGTCCTGTAAGAAAAAGCAAAGGGGGATGGATGGGTTGATGATGCATTTCAAGTTTTTCTAGATTAAACATTTTGATTTTCTCTAAAGTGGATCAAAAAATGTTCTTCTATTTGACAGACGGTGTCAGGATAAAAGCTCTGCATCTGCTCCAGTTTGAGATGTGCTGTCAGTGAGGGAAGGGAGGGATAGATCCAGTTTTGTCTCCTGCTAAAATACTCCAGGTCTGGGCCATGGAGTGAAAACAGCAGGATCTCCACAGAAACAGGGATAAAGGAGTGGTTGGGGAGGGTCTTCAGAAAGGTTGAACACTTAGAATCAATGGAGCATGGAATGGTTTGGGTTGGAAAGGACTTTAAAGCTCATCCCATCCCAGTCCCTGCCATGGGCAGGGACACCTCCCACTATCCCAGGCTGCTCCAAGCCCCATCCAGCCTGGCCTGGCTCTTATTGCCAGTGCTTCCTTGGAGAGAGGATCATCTCTGACAGGGGAATGCTTGTAGGCACCCAGAGAACAGCTGGGTAGTTTTTTATTTATGGAAATGATTTGAAAGAAGTGGAATTCCCCAGCCTACCTCACATTTCCCTCCAGCCTTGCTTGTGCCTCCCACAGGAACTCTGCAGCCAGAGAATATCCGTCCCTCCGTGCCAAGGCATCCCCAGGCAACATCCCACACCCCAGCCCTCCCCAGGCCCCAGCAGGGGAGAATGGGGATGCTCAGCCCTCCTGGCTCCCCCCTGTTCTCTGTAGGACAGGCAGAACCACACAGGATTTAGCAGGGCAGAGCAGTTCCGAGGCACTGACAGCTCAGGCCTTGCTACAGCTCAGGGAAAAGTTCATTAGGAAGCAGAAACAAAAGGCTTTTACAGGCACCCTGAGGGTGTAACACATCCCTTCTGAGCTCAGCCATCCTGGGGCCCTCTGGACGCTCCTCTACAGGTCAGTCCTGAAGATTTCCAGGACAAGGAGTTTCATGGGAAACCTCAGGACTCACCAGCTTATCCTGCAAAGGGCTGGAACCCTCTCTTGACTTTGAAACAGGCTCCTTTGAAAGCAGCAAACTTCAGACACCCCGGTGTCCTGGGTTGGAAAGACAGGTGTCTGTTAAGGAGGGCAGGAGCCTCCCTTGGAATGGAGAATGTAAACCCCCTCCCCCTGAATTATTATCATTTTGAAATTAAGGGGCTCTCAGGCAAAGATATGGGAATAGGAAGAACAGTTCTGTACTAGGAATATTAAAATAAAATCAAATAACAGAAAAGCAAACAAATAAAAAAAGAAACCACTGAGAGAGTCAGAACGCAACCTGACCCCCTGTTGTTGCTCAGGGTGTTGGTGTCAGTCCAGTCCAGCCCTCCTGCAGTGACAGATGTGGTTCTGGTGGAGCAATGATCCTGTACAAGGGTGGAGGTTTCCTCTGAAGCTCCAGTGGTGCTGAGCTGGGTCTGGTGTTCCTCTGGGAATCCAGTGCAAACAGGCTGTGCTGCTGTTCTGCATGCCAGGTTTGATCCCGGTGGGAATGCTGGGCTCCTCCCCCTGGGTGGAGCATCTCCCCATGGGCTGATGGAATTGGATCAGCCCTGCAGTGAGCCTGGATGGCCCATGGACAGCAGAGAACCCTGCCCCAGCTGGTTTGAACAGCTGCTAATAGGATACACACTGCTGGTTACCTCTTGCATTGTAGCCCAGGACAGCTGGTGAAGCCCAGCTTAGGAGGATTCCTATCTTCCTGTACATTCATTTCTTCCTAAGTTTGGATTCAGGCTCATAATGAACCTGCTGCTGTTCTGCTCCCACCCTCTCCTGCTGTTTCCAGCTGAATAACCAGCAGAAACCAGAGCTTGAGGCAGAAATGGTGTTGGGATGGTGAAAGAAATCCATCTACACAAAATCCAGGAAGGAAAATGTATTTCCAGAGGAGCAAGGAACCCTCTCAGGCGAAAGAGGAAACAAGGACAGATTTAATAAAGTGCATAAATCCGGTGCACAGCAGGAAGGAGCCAGAGCAGAATCTCACAGCAAGAAGAGCAGCAGAGGCAACTCTGGGGGCTCAGAGATCCCCCTCCCTCCTGGAGCAGTTCCAGACCCCTTAGGGAATGAACCCCTGAGCCCCAGACACTCCTGCCATGCCCCTTCAGCCACCAGTTCCACAGGGCTGGGACAAGGCAGCAAAATCCATTGGCTCCAGGAATGTGCCGTGTCCTTGCACACACAGAGGTCTCAGTTAATAAAGACAGGTGCCACCCTGCATCAAAACAGGGACGGGATTCAGGGAACAGTGAAACACCCAGAAAATGCTCATGAAAGTGAACCAGAAAGAACAGGATTGGTGTTCAAAAAGAGACACAAGCAACCTAACTGAAAATAGTTTTGTCTAAAACAATGAATGTGACAGTACATTAGGAAAATTGAGGGGTTCCGCTGATTAACATCCATAAAAGAGAACAGTCCAGGAGGACAAAAGTAGGGAATCTAAAGGATGAAAAAGGAACCCCAAGTGTCTGTCTCCACAGCTTGTCCCAGGTGAGTTCAAGCACAATCGTCTCGCAGCAAGACAGGAGAAATCTGAAGAGTTGGAAGCATTTACATTAATAGAGAGCACTTAGAGGTATCAGTTACATCATCAGCACTGAGCAAGGGGGTTCTTTGTTCATCGGGGCTGAAACTAAGCGTTCATTGTTAAAGATAGGGAAGATACAACGTGTGGGCGAGCCCTTCCATTAAGTTCTCCTAGTTTGCTCTGAAGAATAAGCTATTTTAGTTTTAAATCACAACATAAACCTAAGCAAGAAGGGCCTGATCCAGCCTGAGAAATCTTATGTTTCCCCATTGCTTATATTAATTTGAAGGCCACCTTTTAAAGTTGCATCTTCATCTCAGGATTGATCCTTTAGGTGCAACCATTAAACAAACTATATATGCCCAGCTCTCTGTGAGAAGGTCAGCCCTTCAGATCTGTGAGTGACACCATGCTCTGTGCCCTTGTGTCAGAAAATATCTGATTTCAGAATTGCATTGTTTGATTGGAAGGAAAGGGCAATCCAGAATGGGCTGTACGGAGAGCTTGCTGGGTGCTGCTCTGCTTGCCTTTGGTTTTTTGTCCCTTTCCAAGGATTTACCATTCTCTGGTGTCTGGTAAGTCCTTTAGGGGTGGGCTGGATTGCAATGCCAGCCCAGAGGTGGGGCCTGGCAGAGCACAGGGGTGACTGCTCAGCCCTGCAGAGCCTCCCTGGGCACACTGAGGCAGCTCCTTCTCCATCACCATGGCAGAGTATCGACATCCAGGCATCTCCACAGAGCCTCAGAGCCACTCCAGGACTGCAAATGAGGGGAACAGAGGAGCCAGAAGATGTCCTGAGTGAGGAACAGTGCACAGAGGAGCTGGTGCAAGGTGGGAACACATCCAAGGGGGAAGCCAGAATTATCTCAGCACCCACAGTGAGCCAGACAAGCCCAGGACATGCCACAGCCTCCCTAAAATGCCAGGGAATCACAGCATCATCCCTGTGTTGCATAAATGACATTCAGAGCACGCAGAACTTCTGCAGAGATCAGTGCAAGGGCTTGTCATGATGTGACATCTGTCCCATCACATCCCCAGCACGTCACCCACGGGCAGCAGCGCAGGGAGGGGGTGGCTGAGGAAGGATTCCAGCACAGCACTTCTGACCTTTCCTCTGCACATCTGCTACCAGGAGATGAGGGAGAAAGTGCCCAGCAGAGCCATGAAAACAGCATCAAGAGAGATCTGTCTCACATTTGCTTCTTTTGGACAGCCAGAGACAGCTGCAGGCTCTTCCACCCCTAAAAGCACAAGAACCACAACCTAGAGAAAGATTTTTTTTTTTTCTGGTGGTACAACAGGAACTTATTCAGCAGCAAATTTGATATGAAAAAGCCAAACAAATTGTGTTGCCCAAGTTTTCAAGTCAAGTCTCCCCGTTTTCTAGTAAATCCCAGCTTTATCCTGCCAGGTGGCAACAAATCCCAGGATTTTGGACACCAAGGAACACCTGCAAATGCTGCCCCTTCTCCCCAGCCTGACACATCCCCTGTGCTGCTGCATCCAGCACAGACAAGGCAGAGCTTCCTCAGGAGTTCCCATGGGATCACCGAGATCCCTGCTTGGCCTGCTGGGTTGTGAGAGGATAAAAGGGCTTTTGGGAGGGTTATCCATATATCCATTCATCCAAATAAAAGCTAAAGAGTAGCAAAGCCTGAGTTTGGAAGGTATCAGCACCTGCTCTTCCACAGAGGTAAAACAGCCAAACACTTTGGTCTCCAGGGTCAGTAAGGCACAGTCACTCCAGCAGGTTTTTGATGTTCACCTGCTCGTGAGCACAGCTATTTTTAGTAGGTCATTTATTTGAGATCAGGCTCTGGGAATATCCATTTCCTACTCAGCTGGGCAAGTCGGGCTGTCTTTGCTGCTTATGAGTTTCTACACTAAAAAAAACTTCTCAGAGCTTGGACAAATGTGAGTGAGGCAAAGGGAAGCAGCCCCCAGGCTCCAGGGATGGCCCAGAGCTGCCACATTTTCACCAAACACCCCCACACATCTCCAAATGAGTTTTGCATGGCCAGGGACAGCCCTTTGTGGTGTTTGTTGCACACACTGGGGAGGGATCAGGCAGCAGCAGGACTGGGCTGTGTCAGCAGGAGGGGAGGAATCAGCTCCAGCACCTCACCCAAAATCCACAGATCATTGAGCCCAGTCTACCTGTTTCCCACTGCAAATCCTCAGCTGGAGGGAAGGGACAGACTGGCAAACCTCCTGCCCTGGATCCTGGAGGAGGATCTGACCCAGCTCCGTGAGGAAATCCTTCCCGCTTTCCCTGATGCTCCCCCTGAGCACAAAGCCAGGGCCTCGGGGGCTGAGCCTGCACACCCTGCACCTCCAACCCCTGGGAACTCCTCCTGCTCCAAAATCCAAATCTCAGCACCTGCTGGGCTGCCCCCAGGAAGGGACCAACCACGGGAGCCTCAGGACCCTGCAGGGCACAGGGACAAACTTCCTGTTCCATGGGCAGCTCTGAGCAGAGCCAGGCACACTCTGGGCTCAGTTCTCTGTGCTGTTTGAACACCACAGAGCAGATCCCTGGCAGCACCTTTGGTGAGGTGGAGCAATTTACCTCAGGGTGCCACCAGGAATTACTGTGCCTGTTCTTTTATTGAGATTTGGAGGGCACCCCAGCCATCCCTCCCTCCCTGAGTTGGTCTGTGCTCTCTGAATGCCCCCACACATCACCTTGCACCATCTCCCTGAGTTCCAGCCCATGGGAAGGCAACCTCTCCATCACCCCTGGTTATTTCCTCCTTCAAACACATTTTGTCTTCTTCTCCAGGTCCTTCCCACCCCCTCTGAGATCCTCATGAAGGACAATGAGCTCCCACACCTCAGGGATCCATCCCTGCACCCTGGTCCTCTTGCTCACCCTTATTCAGCTGTACCAGGGCTGTTTTCTGGGGGCTCCCCTGTCACCCCAGAGCAGCAGAAATCCCAGGGGACAGTTCAAGGGAGTTGTTCCTGCTGATCTTGCACTCCCCAGATTCCAGTTTTGCAGCTTATTAGTGTAGTTACTGAGATAACTTTGGTTATTATTTGGTGCTGTTTTTCTGAATCTTCTGGGAGAAAGAAAGAGAGAAGAAAAATGCCCAAACCTCAGCCACGGTCTCCCAATTCAATGCTGAAACCAGAGCAGCGTGGGTGTAAAACTCAAGCCACACTGAGGTTCAGTTTTCCATCTTAACCCTGCTGCTTCTTCCTCCCCAGAATGACCCAGCTCTGAATTTAGACACCCAGAGTTCCCTTTGCTGGGCAAACTCAGCCCTGAATCCCACTGACACCTCTTGTCTCACTATTATTTCTGTATTCGTTGACATCACAATTAGAGGAACAAAACCCTTTTCAAACTCAGCTGGTGGCAAGAGCTGTGAAGAGACAAAACCTCCCTGAGCCTTTCCAAGGCAGAGTCTGCTCCTCAGACACCACAACTCTTTACAAAACCCCTTGTGTCTCATGCTAAAGCTTCTGGGCTCAGTGACACGTTGGAAATGGGGTCAGCTGCCACAGATGCAAAGTCCTGCCATTGCCTCCAGACACTTCCCTCACCCCAACAGGAAACATTTCAGGCAAGCTTTCAAGCAGCCTGTGTGAGTAAAGCTCAGTGATCCTCCTGGCTTTCAGCACTGCTCACTTTGTTCCTGGCTCTGTGGCACAGCTCAGCACCTTGATGCTCACAGATGAAGAGGCACCATCTGAGCCCAGCAGGCTAAGGACTAATTGAGGAGAGATTTTATAGATATAGATATAGATATGTATTTATATGAGCACCCAGGCAAAGGAAAGGATCCCACACAGCATCTGCCTACTCACAGTGTCCAGAAATTGTAAAAAACTGGACCAAAAAAAAAAAAAAAAAGAGCAATGTAGAACTTGCAAATAACAAAACAAATCAAGACTACTTAAAAGTCCGTTGCAGGGGAGAGAAAATGAAGAGGAAAAGGTGGAATTCATACTTAATCCCATTTCTGCAGGATGGGACACTAAGAGAGAAGATCAGGTTCTGTGCAGAGATGAACAGGGCCAGGGACATTCCCACAAAGATCCCATTCCTGTAGCCTAGGAATGTTTTGGTCTCCCCTGCAGCAGTGGCACAGTGTGGGCAGTGTGTGCCAGCACAGGGTCAGTTAAAAGCTTTCATCAGAAACTTTACAGAACTGTCACTGGATGCTCTTGCTCCAGTCCAGAAGGGAAGGCTGGATGCTGATCTGTGATTCAGGAGCTGATAAATCCATGAGAAGCCAGCAGTGCCCAGGACAGGCCCTGGAGCCCATTCCCAGTGGGGCTCAGCAGGTCCATCATCCCATCCCAGGCAGGCACAAACAGCCTGGCCTGTCATAATATACAATAATAAAGCCCTGTCACCTCTGGAGTTCTCTCCCTTATGTAAGGCTGAATGGGATAAAAACTTACAGAAAAGAAAACCCAGTCAGAGACAACAGGGCCTTACCAGTGGCCTTTGGGATTTTCATCACAAAGGGACTTTCAGCAGCCCTTTCTCAGAGGGGCAGAGAGACCCCACCCCGGGCCTTTGGGGATGTCCCTTGAGCCCCACAAGCTGCTCTGGCTCCCTGGGCTGGCTCAGACCATCTTCCCAAACCCATGTCAGGTAATTCCAGAGCTTGAGGAGCTGCCCATGCCTGGGTGAGACAAAACTGCTGGAACTCCAGGAGTGGAGATCAGGCTGCACAAGGTTTACAAACAGCCACCCTAATTACCAGCCACTGGGACAGTAAATCAAGTTCACCAGCTCCATATTTCAACATTTGTACCAGTATAGGCCTGGCAGAAACCCCTTTTCTTTGCTTTTATTCCTGTTTAATGAGGTGGAAGTCCAGCAGCAAGGCCTCAGGGCCTGATCCTGTGCTGTTCAAAAGAGCACAGGGTGTTCTGCAAGGTTACTGAACCATCTGGACATTTATTCCTTCAGACCCAAGCTCTCCTTGCTCAGCTTTTGCAGGAATCAAGGTATTGGAGGTCATGGGAGCAGATCTGAGATATCACAAGCACTTCAAGGACTGTGAATTCAGCACATTAGTCAGGAATTCGAATCCCTAAATATCCTCAAATCGTTCAAATTATCAGAATGTTTAGATCAAACATCAAAACAGGCAGTGGAGACAATTTAACTTCTTTAACGTTTCATTTCAAAGCACTGGGTTTTTCGAACTGATAAAATTTGACCATTGAAATTCCAGCTTTGTGCAGTTCAGCAGCAAAGCATGCCAATTAAAAGATGAAAAAAGGAGAGGTTGTCATTTTCCTGAAGATATCAGAGTGGCAGCTTTCTAAGGAGAAGATGATTTGTAGCAAAAATATTGTCAGAACAGCAACGGGGCTAAGCTCCAGCAGAACAGCCTCTGGCTGTGCAAGCACCAGAGCTTTGGGCAGCCCTGCTTTGGGAAGTTTGGGCTTTTGGAGAAGTTCAGCTCCGGCCCAAAGCTCTGCAAGGCCAGGGATCAGCTCACAGATCAGCTTCTCTTTGGAAGTAAATGTCAACATCTCCTGACTCAAGATAGACGTTTACAAGCACAAACTTCAAATTCACCATTCAGCCCAAGGAGAAAAGCCTCAAACAGGGCATGGAGTTACAGCTGCTAATCAGTGTTTTGTGTAAGTGGCATCTTTCACAGGAATCCCCCAGCTCTCCTGCCTTCAGGGAGCAGATTCAGCCTTTAGTTCAATACTTTATGAGGAAGAAAACCCAGGAAATCAGCAGAACAGGGCAGTGCTGCCAGCAGTGACAGATGCCTGTACAAGGCCAAGAAAAGCCTGAAAACTTGTGACATTTGGCCACACGTGACAGAGGAAGGCAGTGGCTGAAAACAGAGGCGAAATACCAGCTTAAAAATTGCTGAGATTTGCAGCACCACCACACCTGAAGCTGAAATCAAAAGAAGCACCGCCTGCTACTGGAGTCCTTTGAAAGTAGGAATCTGTCAGGGCAAGGAAACATCTCTTTCACTGGCCTTATCTAGCCCTGATTGGGCTTTAGCAAAAGGGGAAACATTTTCTTCCCCAATTGTACACATGTCCCATGATTTATATTCTTTACAATGTTTTTATGAGCTTCTTTAGCACATCATCCAGTGTAATAACAGCATGGTAATTGTGTTGGCTGCATGTCCTGGCACTTAATTATAATCCTGTCATTGTCATTTCCCAGCTTGTCTAACAGAATAACCTTGCCACGTGGCTGACATCCAATGGAGGCAGAGGGGGGAGAAGGAGAGGAAAAATACACAAATATGATATCAATAGAAAAGACACTTGCTTGATGGCTTTGTGATAGTGTCCTTGAGTTACAGCTCTGCACTCAGTGCCCACCTTCACCTGCAGGCTTCTCACAGGGGATTCTGTGCACAAGGACCTCCTGCACTTAAATGTTTTCTTTAGGATTCTCTTCTTCCTCTCCTTCTGGACCAGCACAGGTCAAGCTCCATCCCAACTCTGGCAAATATTTGCTGTCCTCACATGAATGGAGATTTCTCCCTTCCCTGGGTACAGCCCCAGCCCCAACCTTGAAATAACTGCCTGAAAACACCCAGGGGAAGATGCAGAAAGAAAAGATGGGTGGAGAATGAAGTGACACTTTGGAGAAGTTTAAGGCAGCAATGAGTTAATCCTTAATCCTGTGCATTTTCTAGCTGAGGTTTCTGTTCCTTGTCTCCACTCCTGCTGGCTAGCACAGCTGATGGGACTGGCATCCTCCTCCAGAGCATCTTTACTCACCAGCTCCCACCCAAAATCCAATTGAGAAGATCTGGCAAATCTGTATTAGCTCAGCTACCACCTCCAGGAGCTCAGTGTGTTCCAAAACCAAATCACTCCTCAAGGCAGCATCTCTTGATCAAAGCACCCAACATGCAGGACTGAATTCACCTTGTTCACCCAGCCTGCCCCCTCCTGCACAGGGGGTTTGGGGGAGTTTGCTCTTGGATCTCTCACACAGGCCAGTTCCAATGAATGGGGCATTGACCCTGTTACTACAGGCAGTTGTGTGTACTCACAGCTCACACAGGGCTCCTACTACAGCTCACAGCACTGCTGGTAAATAACTCATTTGTGCTTCCTGAGCAGCTCCACAGAGCCAGGGTGTGCTCCCTGGCACAGATGGATGCAAGTTTTTTATCATCATATCCAGGTATTAGAAGTTCATCATTAAATGATCATTATCTGATCCCACAGCTCAGCACCACAACACCTGAGGAGACGCTGCAGCTGCTTCCCACTGGAAACTTCAGTGAATGCAAGATTGTTGTGTACTCACTGTCCTGTTCTTGATTATTTATGCAACCAGGATTAAGAGGCCAAAAAAGAGCTATTGACAAAAACCACACCTGTAAAGCAACAACCAGCAGTGCTCTAAGGTATTATTAGAATTCTTCACTGCTGAGAAGTCCCTATGCGGAAGTTTGCCCTGAGAAATTTCTGCAGCTTTCCAGGAGAAAATTTCCTCTCCTGCACTTCTGTCCTATATTAACAATAGGTGTGAGTAAGGAGACTTTCCAAGGGCTCCTCTTGCTCTTGCCTTGGCCCTGCCAGTTGCCAGCAGGGCTGTGCCAGAGCAACGGGACTCTGCAGTCATGGCTCAAACATTTCCCAAGTTGTTGTGGCTGTATTTATTCTTCCCTGACTGATTAAGGACAAAACCCTGGAAACCAAAGGAAAACAGGAGATGGAGTGAGAACTGTGGGGTTTGGGGAGGCTCACTCAGAGTGCCCATCACAGCTGGCACTTGGAGTCTCTGCAGGTGGAATAGGAGCAAAGAAACGTCCTTTCCCTTCTTCCCAGGGGTGGTCATGGCTTTACTGTGAGTTTTGGAGCACTGGCTTCTCTCCCCAGAGAGCCATGAGGAGTCCCCAGCCTGCAGAGCAGGTGGGCTGAGGGGGCTGAGAGGGAAACTCCATGCAGGGAGGTTTAAGTTAACAGAGTGGCAGAGAAGAAAGGCTGTTTCCCCTTTCCATACAGAAAATCTCACGAGGATAAAATCACTGTATCGAAGCTGGACTTACAAGAGACTTGAGGTGACAGCAGCAGGATTTGGGGTAAAAGGCAACCTGCAGCTGGCTCTGCCAAGGCACGGCTGGCATGGTCAGGGGTTTGCACCTGCTTGTACCTGTGGGGTGTTACCATGGGATGCTTTGGGGCACAGCCCAGCAGCTCCTGTTTGCTCCTGTTGTGCTGCTGAGGCACATTTAGCCCTTCCCTAAAGGCTGGCTGTGCTCCTAATCCCACATCCAGCAGAACAGCCCGTGCTGGAGCACAGTCCTGCACCCCAGGGAGTCTGCAGAGGGTCACCAGGAATTGTTTCCTCTCCCTTCTTGTTTTTGTTTAAAAGGCAGTCCGGTGAAGTGCTGCTTTAATGTAAATTTTCCTCCAACTTGCATTTAAATTGATTTATGAGCGCACACACCGAGGGCTGCACCAGCTTAACCAAGGCAATTAAAAACCTCATGTTAGTTTAATTGGTTTGAGGTTTGCTACCAGCAGAGTTGAGCTGCTGAGCTGCCTGTCCAGGGGCACAGCACGCCCACAGCTCCTGGGGTTCCAAAGGCACACCCTCATGCTGATGTCCTTGGTTCACATCACAGCAAATGGACCCCAACAAGGCACCTCTGGGGGAGCTGAGACTCCTCCAGGGTGCTCAGGGAATGGGACACTGAATTCAAGTTTCTCAAATGAGATCCATGTGTGCCCCAGTGTTGTGGTTTAAAAGCAAAACGAATGAGAGGCTCCAAGTCAGAGATATAATTTAATAAGAAGAAAGGTAAAAAGGTAAAAAGGTAAAAGTAAAATAAAATAAATGCAATAACACAAAGGATCACTGACAGAGTCAGAACACAACCTGAGCTAGATGGTGGAAGCAGTCCAGGTGAGGTGCTCTTCCTGAAGCAGTGATCCTGTAGAAAGCTCTGGTAGCTCTGCTCCTCTGGGAATCCAGTGGATAAGTGCTCTTGCACTGTCCCACATACCAGCTTATATCCAGGTGAGAATGCTTGGCTCCTCCCCCTGGGCAGAGCATCTCACAATGGGATGAGGAGTTGTGAGGTGGGTCCTTGATGGCCCATTAAACAGAGATAACCCCTGGAGGGAGTTACCTGTGACTCATGGGCCAGGCGTTAATGGGCCATTAGCAGAAGACACCCCAAAGGCCATTAGCAGAAGACGCCCTTGGGAAAACACTAGCCCACCTGGTTTCAACAGTTCATGAAGATGGTGATAGAATAAATACTTTGTGTACATCCTACACTGCAACCCAGGACACCCAGTTTGTCAGATTCTGCTTTTTTTGACTTAGAGATGGAGCAACTGAGAGGCGTTTTTAAAACTTTTATTCCATTTTTAGTCTCATGTGAAGGATGAGACAACAGAGATGTTATAATTCTTTACAATTCCATTTCCCACACCAGTTGGGATCAGCTCACCTATGAAGTGACCCCAAGTTTCTGCCCTTTTCAGCTGTTCTGTAAAGCCTCAGGGGCTTCCTCAAACACAAACCAGGACATGGTTAAGAGCTAACTTCAGGAGTATTCCCAAAACCAATGTACTGAGGTTCCAAGAAAAGCTTTTCATTCAGCCCATCTTTCTTGCTAACTTGATAACCTGATTTTTTGCTCTTAATCAGTTCTTTCTGTCCTGCAAATATCTTTCCCTGTCCCCAGTGTAACATAAGCCCCTCAATTAAGTGGCTCTGAACCTGCTGGGAGGGGTGAGCACACCAAGTTGGGAGAAATCCCATCTCCTGCTCCACTGAGCTCGGGCTCATTTGCACATGGGAACAGGAGCCCAGGCTTTCCCCAGCTCACCTTTGCTCTGTTGCACAGAAATTGCTATTTAGCAGGAGGACACTCAGTGAAATCAAGCAGGCATTTCCCACCTAAAGCACAATGTTTGTAGCCTGGAAATGTTTTTCTCTGTGCAGCTGATACACAGTCTGCATATGGGAGCATCTCCCACCACGAAATCCCATTCTTTGCTAATTAGCAGCACTTTCCTGAAGAAAAAAAAAAAACAAAAAAAAACCAAAAAACCAAAAAAGGTTATTCAAAGCTAAGGTGGGTAGAAAGAAGCTCTTAGTCTTGGTCAGGGAAAGGAAAGAGGGGAAGAGATGAGAGGAGAGGCTTCATTAAAGTGAAATTCAATCTCCTTTCTGTAAGAATTCTTCCCTGATCACTATTTCCTGTGTATACATCTCCATTTGATACAAGGACCTATCTGATTTGATTCTGCTTGGAAAGCTGGTGGTTATGTGTTACTGAGTGCAGGGCTTTGCCTCTATCCAGGCAGGCCAAAAAATGAAATAGCTCAGAAGAGGCCACTTCTTGTAGCACTCCTAGAAGTCCTTAAAAACCTCCAACTCCTGCAAGATTGCCCATCCAAAAAGTGAAGCAGCTCAGGAAAAGTATTTGCCTTTTCCATGTCTTGTTTCATGTCTGGATCTATACCACCCCTGTATTCATCACATCTCCATCCCCCACGTCCTCCTTGCACCAAGCTGCCTGCTTGGCAAGAGCCAACACATTTGCCTCAGTCTCATTTATCTTTTAGCAATCAGGAGAATTAATTAAAACACCAATGACATCAACACACTCTTTGCTGGACCAATTCACGGGCACTAAGACAAGAAGGGGGGAAAAGGACTAAAGCAGGCAAGGAAGGGATAAAGCAGCAGCTCATCTGTCCTCAGGCAGGTGAGGATACAGACATCAACCACCTCATGGACATAGCCCAGGAAGCACAATGCACCTGTCCCTGATAAAGAAATTTTGCCATTATTTTGCTTTGTCTCATAGTAAAAGCATTCAGCTTGTACTGAAATGATTACCACCTGTTATTGTTTTTACATTTATGATTGCAGCTTTTGCACTGAGATCTGGTCTCACTCCAGCCCCCATCACCTCAATGTTTGGGAAGGTCTCCTCCAGCTCTCCTGACCTTGCATTGAGGATTTGTTGTGTTTTAACCCTTTGAAGTCAGTTTTACTACTCTTTACCAACCTTGTTTTCCTCTTCATCTCAGTTATTTAAGGGGACTTTTCCCATCTGATCCAGGCAAAACCCTTTCATTGAGCAGCTGGAGATCAAAGTTAATTTACCCATCTCAAAGGGCTTCACAAAAGCACAATTAAAATCACATCCTCCCAATTGGAGGTGCATCCTCAGAGCCACAAACAGGTGAGACAGGAGCAGCACAGGAATCCCCCACACCAGGATCCCGTTGGAAAGGAACATGCAGGAAAGGACAAAGGAAAAAGCAGAGGAGACTCCCATGGAAGAAAAGTGATGGAGATCCCCTCTCCACAACATCAACTTTCCATCACCTCCCCTTACTCCAGATTTGGATTCTCAGTTGTGCCATTTCAGACCCAGTTTTCCAAGGATAAAATCTTTATTTCAGCAGCTCAGAGCTGACAGGAGCCCAGAGGGTTTCCCCATTCTCGGGCACAGCCCAGGGATGTGACCCAAGGCCAGCCCAGGTGAGGGTTGGCTCTTGAGGGCTGCTGTGGTCACAGAGACCTGAAATGAGATTCCCAGGAGGTGCTGCTGAAAAGGGCTCTGTCCAGCCTCTTCCTGTGGCATGGCATTTTACAAAGTTATCCACGTGCTTTTTAATTTTCAAAATTAAATTTGTATTTATTTTGATTTTAAATTAACTTAAAGTTAATTTTTAATTTTTTTATTTTAATTCATTTCCTTGTTATTTCTTTTAGCTTCATCTGATACTGCCCCACTTGAGAGCAATTTTGGGCAGGAAGCTTCTGCACTGGAGAGCAGAGAAAATCTAATCAACTTGCTTCTCTGTCTCTGCCACAAACCCGTGAAGATCTCCACAGTGTGTCCCCAAATGATGTGGAGATTCCCAGGAAAACCAGGCTGGATAAGCTGCAGGGTTTCTCCTGCCCTGCTGTGGCCCCTCAATAATAACCCAAAGCTTTGTGGAGTCCCATGAACTCCAGGAGCTGGAAATAGCATGTACCACAGGGCTCACCAAGGACAGGCACTGCCCAGGCCTCAGGGATTTACTTCTGGCCATGGTTTTCTTCCTTCTGAGCTTTTCAAATAAAAAAGAAAATTAAAAGTGCAGCGTTTGGCCTTGCACCACCCTCTGGAGAACAGTCCAACACCATGGGAAGTCACCCTTCCATAGAGTCACCTCACCCTGTCTGTGATGGCTCTGAGAGAATCCCAGGAAGGGCTGGGTTGAATGGGACCATAAAGCCCATCCAGTGCCACCCCTGCCATGGGCAGGGACACCTCCCACTGTCCCAGGCTGCTCCAAGTCCTGTCCAACCTGGCCTTGGACACTGCCAGGGATCCAGGGGCAGCCACAGCTGCTCTGGGCACCCTGTGCCAGGACCCCACTGCCCTCCCAGGGAACAATTCCTTCCCAATCTCCCATCCATCCCTGCCCTCTGGCAGTGGGAAGCCATTCCCTGTATCCTGTCCCTCCATCCCTTGTCCCCCCTCTCTCTGGAGCCCCTTTAGGCCCTGGAAGGGGCTCTGAGCTCTCCCTGGAGGGAACCTTGTCTTCTGCTGGACCAGGTTGCCAGCATGCTCCAGGTACTTGCCCAGCACTGAATCCAGGGAATCCAGCACTGGCTGGGGGATATTGAATGTGGGAGCTGTGTTTGTGTCACTGGGTGAGCCTGAGCACTCCCTGCCACTCCTGTGTGCCTTGCTTTCCCTACTGGTAACTGGAAGTTATTCCCAAGATCTTCCAAGCTTAGTGTTGACCTTTAGGAATGCTGGAGGAAATCTGCTCCCACTAAAATGAGGTCCTGGCTGAAGTGAAGCAGTGTAACAGACTCCAGCATGAACCAGTATAACCAGTCAGGGACAGGCTTGCCACAGGCACCAAACCAGAGCCACAGCTCCCAGAGGAGACACTGCTAGTTGTTTGGGGCTGGGATGGCTCCAATCCATCCCCTCTCCCCCCCTCATGCTCCAGTTTCCAACTAAATCCCAGCAGCCTGTTGCTTTAGTGCCCCCAGATTTCCCTCATAAAAACATGCTTTACGAGCACTTTGCATAATCAATACAACTTTCTGTTTCTCTGCAAAGCCTCGAGCAGTGTCATGGTGAGGAATCGAGGTCAGGGCACCGAGTGCAGAGTCTGTAAGAGCAAAGCAGCATGTTCAATAAACACCAGAGTGCAGGGAGGGCTCTGGCACTGAGCTCTGGGCTGCCCCAGCCTCCAGCCCGTGGCACTTTGCAGGTTTGTCCCTTTTCCCGTAAGGCTTTTCAAACAGGGCTCTGATATTTATATCTGTGCTTTGCTGGAAGTGATTAAGCATTTCTAATGAGACAACAATAAAATGCATTTACTTTATTTGGTGCACTAACCATTTCATTTGGAGTGATTTAGTACGTGGTGTAATTGCTGTTTCTAAACACTGCTGCCTGCTTTGGGGTTCCCGCAAGAGGTTTGTTCATTAGTGAGAGCAGGTGTGAACAGGGAATGCTGAAAGTGCTCCCTGTGTGGGGCCAGCAGATGGAACAAGGTCAAGATGGGCTTCTTGTGGGAAAATGAGGTTAGTTTATTAAAGTCATAATCCACTCTGTGAGCTTAGGTCAGCACAGCTCTGCTGAGGCACCAGCTCTGGGGGAAAATGAAAATACCCCTTGCCACAAGCTCAAGACTGTGTTTGGGGGCCTGATATTTCTGGGTCTGAGAGATTTTACCCTGCTAGCAGCTGCTAACTTTTTCCCAAGGAAAAATTTCTCAAGAAAGTTTCTTCTCAAAATGATCTTGGCAAACAACTCTCCTTTCTCAGAACAATATTTCTCCAGGTGGTGTTTTGCTGTTTCTCCAATGGGATCAGAGAGGTGTCATTCCTATTCACCAACCATGTTCAGTCTGTATGGGAACACCTTATAAAAGGTAGTTAGGATTAGACAATAAAGCCTTTTTTCTATGCTCTTTGCCTTCTAAAATATTTGGAGTCTTTCTTTCGTGTCCTACAGTGACAGTGTGCACAAACATCTCTGTGCCTCAGTGTGGTCACTCTGGGGCAGGGGGGGCAAACCTCACCCTGCAAGTGTTTCTGGTGGGAAATTGTTCTGCAAGGAGGACAGAGGGAAGGGGAGGCACTCAACTCACCAGGGCCCTGCAGGGAACCATGGCACAGATTGTGCCCACTGGGATCAGTCCACTGAGGGAAGCCCCAGGAGGGACTAAAATAGAAGTAAGAAATGAACAGGCTGGAGGCAGGATGCTCCAGCTCTGATCATCTCATGGCAGAGAAAAAGAGAAGGAAATAACAAACAACAAGAATAATGTTCTACTTAACTGATGTGAAAATCCCACACAACAGAAGACAGCAGCAGAAACTTTGGAGGTGATTCAGAAATACTGAAGATCGATTTCGAGGTGGGTGAAGTCAACCTCCAGCTGGATTTCTTGAGCAAGGCATGAGCTCCTAAAAATTTTCCCTTTGCCAGGAGATCCTCAGTAAAAACCACCATTCTGGGCACAGATTTCCATGGGTTTCCAAATAACCCTGTGCTCCCAGAGAATCTGGATGATCAGGGCCTGAGCTTTGCAGGAGCACAGAACACAACAGCTGAGGCTTGGAAATAGATTTCCCACCCTGGTTTTGTATTCAGACAGCATCGTATCACATGGTGTCTGAAACAATTAGTCATTGTTTCTTTCAGAAAACTCAGGTCAGGAGCCCAAAATACAGATTCTCATTATCACAGGGACCTTGCAAGTCAAGGCCCTGGGCTTTTTCTGGCTGCTTTGACCTCCAAGCCTTTCCTTTCACCACTTTTCCTCTGGATTCTGCCTTGCCAGCTGGGATTTTGCAATACTTTCCCTCTCCTCCTCCCAGCTGCTCCTCTCCTCTTCCTGCTCTGGGACATGCAGCCAAAGTTCTTGGAATAGCCAGCCCTGGTGAGCACTCCTTGACCCTTGGAGAGGCAAGAACTCGTAGCCAGCTGGCTTTTGGAAAGGGCAGGGAAGGATGCAGCCTCCTCCCTTGGAGGAGAAGGGGTTTAGGACAGTAGGTTTCACAGATCTGGAGGAAGGAAGGAGCCAAGAAGGAAGAGGTGACCCCACAAGGCGAGGACAAGGCAGAAGGAAATGCCTCCTGATGATGACAGAAACGGGATAGGAGCATCCAGGAGGGAGAACTTTGGCACACAGACAGCTGAAGGAACAGGGGATTGCTCATGCAAAAGGAACTTACAGGCTTGGAAGCAAACATCATTGGAGAAGCCAGGCCAGAACTGTGGAGTCTCGCAGCTATTCCTGTGACAGGACAGGAGTCCCAGGGACTCCCTGGCAGGGAGGAGTCCCAGGCCAAGTCAGGCTGGTATCCCCCAGTGACCCTCCCAGCAAACCCAGCCAGATCCCATCCAAACCCTCCCTGGGGCCAGCTCTGCCCTTCCCATCTCTGACTCACTGTTGGTGTGGCAGCTGCATCACCCACCTCGTGTGGGAACATCACCACAGGCACTGCAGGAACCTGCCCTGGGCATTTTTGTGAGATGACTTTCCCCCAGAAAGGGCCCTGGATGTGGCATTCAGTGTGGAAAGGAAAGGAAAGGAAAGGAAAGGAAAGGAAAGGAAAGGAAAGGAAAGGAAAAGAAAGGAAAGGAAATGAAAGAAAAGNGGAAATGTGGCATGCAGAAGGGAAAGGAAAGGAAAGGAAAGGAAAGGAAAGGAAAGGAAAGGGAAGGAAAGGAAAGGAAAGGAAAGGAAAACCAAGTGAAAACAGTAAAAGTGAATGGGATGACAAGGAGTGGAAGGAAGAGGACCAAAGCTTGCCCAATTAATCCTCACTGAAATTGCAAAGTTTAATTCCATTGCCTGTAAGGTTCCTTTCAGGAAAGGGAATGAAATCTTGAAATCAGAGAATAAACTCTAACAAATGCTCTGCAGAGGAGATATGATCAAATAAATTGCAACTGACAAAACACAGAAAATTTGCAAGTAAGTGATTATAACCAATCATAGGTCATAGGTTGGACTAGATGATCTTAAAGGTCTTTTCCAACCTTTTCAACCTGTGGTTCTGTGATTGATTCTGTGGTTCTCAGGCCAGGCTGCAGGAGCACAGGGTCAGTGTGGGGTGGGAGCTGCTCTTTCTGCAGTGTGTACCATGATCCCCTCCCTCTGGCCCTGGACCCAGCTTAGCCCAGTTCCTGCTGCCCTGGAAGAAATATTCCTTTGCAAATGGATGGCAAGGGAGGAAGTTTTTACAGCCAGGCTGCAGTTTGGGATGGGGATCCCACCATGTTCCAGGCTCACGGTGCCTCTGGGTAATCCCCGAATTTGCCCTTATGTGATGTCTCAAACATTCTATTTTCTCAACAGCACTTGGCTTTGTTACTTTTTAAAAGGAGCACAGTTCACCAAGGGCATGGGAAAGGGAACAAACCCATTGTTTCCTGCAATCCAAGCTACCATTTTTTAAACCCACCTTTCTTTCAGATTCCAGAGGCATATTAAGACATTTTGCAGGTGAATATTTTTTGAAGTTACCAGGGAAAACCAAAACCCAAACACTTGGCATTTGAGTAAATAATCCCAAATATGACAAATAACAGGAAGAAACAGTGTTTTCTACCCAAATCCCCAAAGAAAACTAAAAATGGGCAGAATAAGGAAGTGTGAAAATGATCCCATGGACACTGCAGGCACAGCAGAGATAAAAATGCTCAAAGAAGATCCACCACAGGATATACAAAGACAGAACTAAGAAAAACTAAGAAGTTAGGATGTTCCCTTTATTCCTGGACTCTTGCAGAAAAGCTGGGAGTTGTTGAGGAAAGGGAACATCCCCCATTTGGACACTCTGGGAGGTACTGCAGGATTCAGCTCCTGGAGTTCTGTGATCTCACCTGCTATTGCTGCCAATTCTCATTTTCCAGTGCTTGCAACTACAAAGAAACCTTCCAAAAGCATTTCATCTTTCCCACAATTCTGTGTCTGCCTCACTGCCAGTCCAGAAAGGATTAGAAAAACTCAGGTTTCTGTTTGTGTGATCAGACTTGTCCAGAGCAGCCCATCCTGCCCAAAGGCTCTGGGAGCCTTCCAGATGAAGAAGATTAAAGAAAGCAAGGTAGAGTAGCAGTATTACTATTATTATTTATTATTATTATTTCCCACTTTATTTCTTTAATTTAATTTCATGCTTGCCTTTTGTTTTGTTGATGTAAATGTGCACTGGAACATGTATAATCAGTCATTATTCTGGTTGATAGAGAATGCACAATGTTTTAGGAGTGATATGACATTTACATTCACTTATGAGTTATTAGATGTCTCCTTATGAGCAATGAAGAATGTCAGATCTTGACATCTCATATTTTGCATATCACTGGGGTTCCTTTGGAGCTACTTCCCAGTTATTCACTGCAGAATCACAGAGTGACAGAATCACAGAATGGTTTGGGTTGGAAGGAACCTCAGGGCTCATCTCATTCCAACCCCCTGCCACAGGCAGGGAATCTTCCTCTGGAACAGGTCGTTCTTACCCTGGGACAGAGGCAATCCCACCTTCCTAACATCATCATAATAATTCCAGCATCCATCCCATAATTTACATTCTGTACAAGCAGATGTAAAACACAGTTCTGCATCTTCATTCATGGGATCAATGCCTTTAAAGTCAAGGATTCTACTCCTGTGAGAAAGAACGACTCAAGGCTGTAAAACCAGATCTTGGATGCACTGTAAAGGAGAATTATAGTGTTATTTAACTCTCAGTTATAAGCTGGAGCCTACAGAGTAAAGAAACAGGTCCTGTTCTCACTTAATAAAAAAACTTCCTGTCATTCCCAGCCTTGGCAATGGGTAGTAAAATCCTTTAGGTTCCTGCTGGTTCCCTGCATCCTGCTGCTCCCAGCACTGCCCACCCAGGGACTGCTGCTCACCCAGCCCACCCTGGCAGCTCACAGGGAATTCTTCCATGGGATCAACCCCACACATCCCTGCCTGGAGCTGCACAGGGGCTTTGGGGGGACCTCAGCCATGTCCTGGTTAAAGGAACTCCATCCCTACAGGATCCAGTAATGAGGGATTATGGATAGGGAGCCTGCAAGATGGAGAGAGACTATTGACAGGAGCATGACAGGACACAGGGAATGGCTCCCACTGCCAGAGGGCAGGGATGGATGGGAGATTGGGAAGGAATTGTTCTCTGTGACAACGCTGAGGCCCTGGCACAGGGTGCCCAGAGCAGCTGTGGCTGCCCCTGGATCCCTGGCAGTGTCCAAGGCCAGGCTGGACAGGGCTTGGAGCAGCCTGGGACAGTGGGAGGTGTCCCTGGCCATGGCAGGAGTGGCACTGGATAGGCTTTAAGGTCCTTTCAACTCAAACCAATCTGGGATTGGTATTCTGTGATCCCTGCAGATATTTGAACATCCCAACCTCTCATCCCAAAGTCTGGGAAGTTAAAAATGTTTCTAGATGGCATCTCCCCAAAAAGCTTCTTTCTGGGAGAAACTGAGATCTCCATTCTCCCTGTATCCTTTCAGTAGCATAAAAATCCTCAATGAAAACAATCTCCTATTGACTACCGAGGGTCTGCCTTCTCCTCTGGGTTAACCTGCACAAAGCTCCCAACAGAAACATTCAAACCCCAAGTGGTGAGGGGCAAAAGCACACCCAGACACGATCCACTGTCCCTTTCTGTCCCTGTATTCCTGCAGGGAGGGAGCAGCAGAGTTCCCAGGGTGCAGCACCTCTGTCTCCCAGGCAGGCTGAGACCCCAGGGCGGCTCTAGCCCTGCTGCCTGCTGCCAGCACACAGCAGCATTCTCACTAAAGGCATTTTTCTCTGCCAGGCAATTTTCTCCAGCCTGCTCCACTGCTCTGTGGCTTTGATTTAAGCCACTGCTCCTCCTCAAAGGAGCACTGGAGCATCTCTACTGCAGGCTGGGAGTGCTGGAAACACTTTGGGGCTGCATTCATCACAGGGACAGGCACGACCAACAGCTGGGGAGAGAACAACAGGGAAACAGAGCTGAGAGTGGGGGCAGAGCACAGAGGAGAAGGAGAAGCAGCTCCAGGGATGATGCTCTTGTCAAGCAGGTTACATCCAGGTGATCCCTTCCCACTGCTCTTTGGGGATGGAAAAGGCTTTTCTCCCCCAAATCAGTCTGGCAACAGCTCTCCCTGGGTCTGTACCAAAAGGTGGCAGCAGTCTAAGCAGTTAAAAATTTAAACCAGTCTAATGAGGTAAAATTTAATTTGGTTGTCCCTCATCCTGCTTCTATTTCCCAAGGCCCTGCAGAGAAAAGGACACACAAACCACAGCTTTTAGAGCCAAGAAAATACTTCCAAATGTTCCCATGAACTTCCCATTAAATTAACTTTGGTCCTTTGGGGGAGCCCCTTTGGCTGGGTTTAATTATTATTGTTGTTGTTGTTGTTATTATTATTATTATTATTGAAGCACTTTACAGGCAACCTTATCCAAGCAGACAGTACATCAATATCCACAATATCCACAGACAGCAGATTTGGAGCTGCAGGTTCAGAGAACACAAGGAGCAATATGAGGATTCATTGGAATAGAGGAGCAGAAACAGCAATGGGCACCAGCTATGAGCACTCCTTCAAAATAAAATGAAACCATTTGAAGTAATTCATTCAAAATAAGGAAAGGAGGTCAAGGACAAGCATTGGTTAAAAAGGAAACAAGCTCTGCCAAAGAAGCTGTGGCTGGTCCTTGCCTGGAAGCATCCAAGGTTGGATGGGGCTTGGAGCAGCCTGGGATAGTGGAAGGTAGAACAGGATGGTCTTTGAAGTTCCTCCTAATCCAAACCATCTTGGGATTCTCTGATAAGCGAAAAGAAAAAGAAAAAGAAAAAGAAAAAGAAAAAGAAAAAGAAAAAAGAAAAAAGAAAAAAGAAAAAAGAAAAAAGAAAAAAGAAAAAAGAAAAAAGAAAAAAGAAA
>VWZU01010558.1:256227-298955 GCA_013397095.1 Sterrhoptilus dennistouni | reverse complement strand
AAGAAAAGAAAAGAAAAGAAAAGAAAAGAAAAGAAAAGAAAAGAAAAGAAAAGAAAAGAAAAGAAAAGAAAAGAAAAGAAAAGAAACTTTAGGAAATTTTTTGGAAGAGTTGACTCCAATGGGAACACACACAGAATTAGGGAGCAGCCCAAGGTGGCTGAGCAGAGATCTCACTGAAAATTCATCCCTAATTTAGATTTAGGTAGAAACTCAGGAGCAGCCCTGTGCAAGATTGGAACTGGAGGCAGAAGGATCAAGAGCACACAGATTAATAGAACAGGCACAAACAGCAGCTCAGGAATGATCAGGGATGATCACCCCACTGACTGGAGCAGCAGGAGAGGAGATGGAACAGAAACCACACCCTGGCACCAGCCCAGCTGGAGATCTGCATTTGTGCAAACCAGGAAACAATCCCGAATTCCAAACAGTTGATTTTTATCCTTACATTAATACACAGATCTCTATTCAGAGAGTCAGTGCTGTGCCCTGTTTGTTGGTGGGCAATTTTCTCCTTGGAAGCAGCAGAGGCAGCAGTCCCTGGCCCCAGTACAAAACTCTGCACAGTTGCTCGGTCATAGGACTGAGTAATAAATTCAGCTCCAGTTTCTTCACAAACTGAGCTCACAAGTTGTGCTTTAAGAGTTTAGGGTGAAAACCTGACACTGTTAGAGTCAGTAGGTGGGGGTTTTTCACTGCCTACCCTAATAATCCAATGACTATTTTATCTATCTATCTATCTATCTATCTATCTATCTATCTAATCTATCTATCTATATCTATCTCTATATCTATCTATATCTATTTCTAAGCTAAATGCTGTAGGCAGAAGAGGTCTAAGCCAAGGCTCTCCCCAGAGTTCATTTAGAGTATCAGCTGTTTATTGCCCACAGATCAGTCACCTAATCCTACATTTGCACCCACTTTTGTTGCCAGAGATGTTGCAAAACTGTGCAAAATCCCCCAAGATCACACGCTGGGCGACAGACAGCCTCTCCTCCAGCTTTTCCATACACAGCTGCATGTCACTTCTTGTACTTCCCATTAATATTCAAACACTCCTTTTCTCACAGAACTTTCCACAAACACAATTTACTTCTATGAATGCTGATGAGGAATGGACAGAACGGATCAGAAAATGCTGGGAAATTTGTTATTTTGATTGGAATGAGTGTTCCCACACATTACTCCCTTCATTCAGGCACACACTTGCAGAAGTCATGGTTTTATTAGGAATTGGCTTCAGTTTCCTGTGTTTACTGAACCCACCTTTGTGCCGAGCACTACAAGCAGCAAAGTCAACACGACACCATTAGCAACAATTACAGCTCAGGTTTGGCACTGAAATCACTTCAGACCCTGGCAGCTGCTGCAAAATCTGTCAGTCAGAGAGTTCCACCTCCAAGGCACTGCAACTTCCCTCTCCAAAATTACAGCAGGACGTGATCCCTGCAAAATCCCTTCCCTGTTCTGTATCCCCCTGAATCATCATCCGGCCACTTCCAAGGTAAGGGCTCCTCCCAGGTCTCTGAGACACCACCCAAGGCTCCTGAGAGCTCACTCAGGAGGAGAAGAACCTGTGCAGCATGATCATTACTTTGGAAGGAAATGGAAGGAAGAAATTAGAGGCTGATTAAGAAAA
Organism: Sterrhoptilus dennistouni; assembly: GCA_013397095.1. Lineage (NCBI taxonomy): Eukaryota > Metazoa > Chordata > Aves > Passeriformes > Zosteropidae > Sterrhoptilus > Sterrhoptilus dennistouni. The sequence goes on along the minus strand of VWZU01010558.1, from coordinate 297,313 downwards.
ATCATCAGCACTTTTGGGCTAGGACCAAGCCCAGTGCTGGGCAGGCTGGGACACCTACACAGATTCTTCTCAATCATCTGTGTAAGAACGAGATTGCAACAATTTTACTCATCCTGGACAATGCTGAATTACATCCCCTGGGGCTCCATCTGGGGACACAATTCCCAAACACATTTTAGCATGTGCTAAAATAGTTCCCAGTCAAGAGGAGGTATCTGGAACCCCAGTTAATTAGCCAGGCAACCTCCTGAAAATGGCTGCTAGAAAATAGCTGATAACCAAACACCTGCAAGGCCTGTGCTGGCAGGGCAGGACAGCTCCTGCATGCACAGTTCATTAAAAGGAATTGCATCCCACATAAGCAGAGGTGGATTTAGAATGTACAGACGCTGCCCAGCTTCTTGAGATCCTGACTTTGCCAACTCACTAATGCCCCCAGCTCATGGATTCTTATAAAACGTAAAGCTGAGAAGAAAAAATATCCTCCGGTCCAGCAGCACTGATTTCTCACACAGTTAATCAGCAGGATTTGGATGTTCTGACCCACAGCAAGTCCTCCAGCCAAGCTATAATGAGGAGCAGCAGAAAGCTGCTGGAGCTCTCCAGGACCTCCAGGACAGAGGGCTGGAGATGGTGATTACCAGTTGTTTACTAGACAGCAAAGAAAAATGCCTGATTAATGCCTCAGGATACTTCTTGCCATCCCCAGCCTCTCCTAAAGTGCTCTCCAGCTCTTGCCCACGTCCTCCTCTGTCATTCTCAGCAGATCCTCCCAAATCACCTCCCACACCTGCCCCTAGCTCTTACCTAACCTCCCTCTCCTCTCCTCCTCCTCCATAATCAAGCCCCAAGAGGCTGATTTTGTTGGCAGCTTCCTGCCCTATCTGGAAAAAAAAAAGTTGCCTCCAGCCACCCAGAAGCTGCAAGCCTGAAAGGACTCTCCTAAATACACATTTAATCTATTCCTTGTGCTCCCTCCAATGCAAATGCTCCCCTTTGCAGACCGTATCAGTGCTCAGGCACCTGTCACCATTAAGTTGCTTTCCCCACGTGCTGAGCCCAAGCCCTCACTCGGCTCAGGCTGCATTTTACAGCTATATTTGGACTTTTCCCAGCCTGCACATTCTCCTCCTGTATCACCCACCCCGGGGCTCTGGTTCCAGCTTCCACCAGGCCTTGGGAATTGGGCTGCCCATTCCCCAGTCCCGGATTAGCCTCAGCCAAAGGCTGATGGCCCATCCCACCCAGCTCCTGGTGCCAGCACTGCTGTGCCTTTGTCACTGATTTGGGTCCTGTTTATCTGCCAGGCAAATGGGGGAGGTTTAACCCTTTCAGCCCTTTGGGCTGTGCTCTGCTCCTTGCCTTGCCAGCACTGCCAGAGGGTGACAGCACATCCTGCTCCAGAAACAGCACCCAGTAGCTGTTGAAGGTCTAGACAACTATTAGAGGATTGAAGGCAAGATTCCAACCTGGCCAGTCAATATTTAAAGGCTTCAAACACCTCTTTTACAGCCACTTTGAGTTAATGGGGGTGGCATGGGAGGTGTCCTGCCATTTCAAGAAGCAGCCAGTTCTCTTCAACACAAAGCAGGCTCTTGGTTCCAGTTTTCCTGAGATCAGCACATATTGAGGACAAGCCCTGCTATGCCCTGCCTTGCCCTCTGTGCTGGGGTTGAGTTGGGCTGGGCTCACCGGGCTGCCTCCTCCTCCTCCTCGCTGCCAGAGAGCTTTGGCAGCACCAGAGTCACATTTCACCCACAAGCAGCAGGGATCCACGGGGCAGGCAGGGCTCAGCAGGGGATGGGAAGGAAATCCCAGCTCTGTAAATAGATCTGGTCCATGGCAGTGGCAGCCACAGGGTCTCTGCTCCTCATCCTCTCACAGGGGGCCCTGGGCTCAGCTGGCTCTGCAGAGTCTCCTCTGGGCCACCTCCCACCCTGCTCTGCCTGGTGAACTCTTCCCAAAGGGAAGTGGGCAGGGTAAGGTGCTGTTCCTACTGGTTCTGGCCAAGCTGCTCAGGTCCCTCATCCCTGTGACCCCCACACCAAACTGTACCCAACACCCTCAGGGGTGACAGGATGGCCAGCTCAGAGCTGCCCATGGTGGCCTAACACCCTGGGGGGCGCAACGTGGGCCAGGGAAAACCTCCACTAAACCATGAAGTCTGCTCTGAGTTCTGACCTCCAGTCCATGTTCTGCCCAAGCTGAGAGGCCACTGAGCCCTGCAGAGCCTGTCTGGTCACTTGTTCATGGGATGTCGGAATCAATCTGCTCCTGGCTGGTCTGACAGGAAAATCCCACAGGATCCAGCACTGTGATCCTGCTGCCACAGACATGCAGCAGGACCTCAGGTACTCAGAGATTTTTTGCTTTGGCCAATGTTTGTTTCAAAGGGAAAACACACTTTCCACAAATGACTGGAAAGCAGGTGGGAAATCTCTGAAGCCCATCTCTAGGAACAGGAACAGTTACTTCAGATTAATGTTCCTGAGGAGTGCTTTATTTCCTTCATACCCCATGTGTCCAGATGTAAAACTTCCAAGGGAAATTTAGGGAACTGTTTTCCTGTGTGGTGAGGAGACACAGACAATGCTTTTGGGCTCCGTGGCCTCAGGTAGCTGGGGAGGTCACAAATTCTAAACCACTGAAAATTAAATTCTAAAACCTGTCAGGCTAAAATAAAAATCCTTGCAGAGGTGCTGGAGAGCTTGTTACAAGCCAAGATCACAGCAGTGGAGTTTAGCATTTCCCCTGTAACTGCATCAACAATAGGTCAGAAAAGGAGGAAATCACTTCCAGCTCCTATTTTGGAATATTTTCATTTGTCACTCTGAATCATCTCTGGGCTTTCAACCCTGGGCATGGTTTGTGAGCTGTTCTGGGCTGCTCAGGCTTGTCACCTGCACCAGGACCAAGGCAGAGAGCTCAGACCTGCCTTTGGACTTCCCTACAACATCCCAGAGATGCTGAGGACAACAAAGGAGTGAGTGGGACAGACCTGTACATGGACCCAAAATCAGACCGGAACAATTAAAGTTCTTAGGTCTAATACCCACTGAGCAAATGATATTTCTTTACATACAAGGAAATTCACAGATCACTCTGAGGTTTCTCAAAAATCATGGAATCACAGAATATCCCGAGCTGGAAGGGACCCACCAGGATCATCCAGTCCAACCCCTGGCCCTGCACAGGCATCCTCAACAATCCCACCCTGTGCATCCCCAAGAGTGTTACCCAAAATACAAAGGGAAACTGGGTTTGTTGAGCTGGGATTGTGCTGCAGGCAGTGATGTAAGAACAAAACAAAAGTGTCAGAGATACTTTCCATAATATTGAGTAAAAAAACCCCTGTGCTCCTCAGTCCATCCCTTACTGCTTTGCAGGGATGTCAGCACACGGAGGGCTCACAGGGATGAGAAGATGCCTGTGGAGCAAAACTGTGCCAGGAAAGCAGTCCTCCCTCTGGGAGAGGGTTTGGTACCAGAAACCTCACAGAGATTGAGGACAGAGTGACAGAGCAGGGCCATGCTCACCTCTGGAGGGGCGTGTGCAGGGCAGTGACAAATTCCTGCAGAGCACATTCCTCTGCTCCTAAAAAATGGAGTCAGCTCTAAGCAGGTAGAAGGAGATAGATTGATGGTCAAAGTTCAGAAGAGACTGTCACAGGAGCTTGATAAATACAGCCCATCAGAGCATCAGTGGCATGTGAATGAAGGATGTAAAGTAACGCTGAGTAAAACTCAGCCACCTCAAATGCAGCTGGAGAACTTTATGCAACTCCTGCACTCTGTTTTCCACCAGCTGGGTTTCGCTCCCAGTGTGTCCAGCAGAGGAAGGAGAGCAGCTTTCTCATCAGATATTTCACTTTTCCCCTTATCAGCCCTTTTTCAAGCATCATCTGCCCTCCTGCTCTGCCTAAGGAGCAAGATGGGCAAATTATTTTGCTCTTTATTTCTATTATTCCCCCCTCAATAAGCCTCACTGGGAAAGTTCCCCAGTGCCCAAAATGGTCCTCTGCTCAGAGGCAGTGCCCAGTCATTGTATGAATCTCAGCTGAGCCCAATAATTAACAATGTCCCACATGGGGATGCTTTCCGTCTGTCACCTCTGTGCACCCTGAGACATCCCAGCAAGAAGAGGAGTGGCAGAAATCATGGATTGGTTTGAGTTGGAGAGACCCCAAAGCCCATCTCATTCCACCCCCTGCCATGGTTCCACTGTCCCAGGCTACTCCAAGCCCTGTCCTGGGACACTTCCAGGGATCCAGGGGCAGCCACAGCTTCTCTGGGCACCCTGTGCCAGGGCCCCCTACCCTCAGTTAGAGGAATTCCTTCCTAGCAGCCAATCTAAATCTTTCCTCTTGCAGTTTAAACTTTCCCTCCTTTTCCTGTTGCTGTCTGCCCATGTCACTGTGTTCAGGCAGTTTCCCTCTGAGAGAAGCCTCAGGACCATCCAGCCTGAGTAGATGTTCTCCTCACTGAGGACAAGGGTGACTCTTTGTCCCAGGGGTCCATTACCCACAACACTCCCAACTTTACTGTCCCTGGAGCTTACAGACTCACCTGAGCATGCACTGCCTGCAGCTTTGTGGCAGAAAAAGGATGTTGTCACTTGTCAGGTGAGGCCCAATGGAGTCCCTGACCCTGGGGACAAAGAAAGCTCCTCCCCACCCACATGCAGGCCCCTGGGGGTCACACAGCATGAGCAGGAGCCATGTAGCCAGGCTGGCCCAGAGGAGCCCTGGCTGTGCTCAGTGCTGCACAGGAAGGCAGGAAATCCCCAGGGACACTTCCCAGTCCACCTGGTGGGAAAAGAAGCCTTCTTCCTCCCAGGGCAGGGCACAAGGACACTCTGTGGTGTGTGAGCAGGCAGCAACCTGGTCAGAAGGGAACAGAGAGTTGGCAAGTGGGGATGGTCCACTCTGCAGAGGAAGTCAAAAACCCCTGGGGGCCAGTGTGTCCTAGGCTGCAATGCAAGACGTAACCAGCAGTGTGTATTCTATTCCCAGCTGTTCAAACCAGCTGGGGCAGAGTTCTTTATCCCTTCCAGGACCCCTCCTCCCTCCAGGGGATCTCTGCTGTCCATGGCCCATCCAGGCTCACTGCAGGGCTGATCCAATTCCATCAGCCCATGGGGAGATGCTCCACCCAGGGGGAGGAGCCCAGCATTCCCATCTGGATCAAACCTGGCATTCAGAACAGCAGCACAGCCTGTTTGCACTGGATTCCCAGAGGAACACCAGACCCAGCTCAGCACCACTGGAGCTTCAGAGGAAACCTCCACCCTTGTACAGGATCATTGCTCCACCAGAACCACATCTGTCACTGCAGGAGGGCTGGACTGGACTGACACCAACACCCTGAGCAACAACAGGGGGTCAGGTTGTGTTCTGACTCTCTCGGTGGTTTCTTTTTGTTTGTTTGCTTTTTTGTACTACTACATTTTTATTTTAATATTCCTAGTGAAGAACTGTTATTCCTATTCCCATATCTTTGCCTGAGAGCCCCTTAATTTCAAAATGATAATAATTCAGGGGAAGGGGGTTTACATTCTCCATTCCAAGGGAGACTCCTGCCTTTCTTGGCAGACATCTGTCTTTCCAAATCAAGACACAGTTCCACTCTGTCCCAGGGGAAAATCCCTTCCTGACCCCAGAGCTGGGACTGGCTGTTCCCTGAGCTCTGAGCAGGACCTGCCTCCCCACGCCACAGGCTGGTCACAGCTCCCAGAGGATACCCAAGCCCTGTTCCTCCTCAGCCTGGAGCCATCTCAGGACCTTCCAAGTGGCAAAATCCCCCCAGAGTGATGGACCTTGGGAACAAGAATGTCCTCTGTGCCTGGTGGGACACCAGTGGGTGCTCTGCAGCATCCCTTGTACATCCCATTTCTCCTGTGGCTCCATGGGGAGCATGGTGAGTTCCAGGGTGCTCCTCACAGCAGCATTCCCTTGTTTCACCATTGTGATCCAGCTGGAAAGACCTGACAGCCTCGGGCAGCTCCAAGGGTTGGAAGTGTCCTCCTCACCCTGTCAGTTCTGCTCATCTCCCGTGGAGCTCGCAGTGTCCCCTGGAGGCTGGCAGGGTCACAGTCCACAGAGGGGCTAAAGCTGGCCCTGCCAGGAGCTGCCCTTCCAGCAGAGCACCTCATCCAGCCTCCAGCTCCCTCCAAGTCATTCCAGGGGCTCCTCACTCACTGAATCCCTCTGACAGCCCTTGGGCTGCCCCGGGCTGGCTCTGCCTGAGGGTGAAGATTTCAGTGGAACAGAGGAGCAGATTCCTTTACCCATGTGTGACCTCCTGCCAGGCAGGACCTCTGGCTGCTCCTGCAGGAATCAGCTCCTGAAGGAAGGAAGTGAAAGCCCCCCTCTTGTCCTGGAGCTGGGGATGCCACTCATGTGAGCAGCACAACAGGAGCTGCTGGTGCTGCAGTGACATTTCCAGCCCCCCACCCCTGCAGGGACTGGGGAGCTGAGTCTGCTCCCAGCACTGGACAGCCGCACCTGCTCAAAGCCATTGATTTCATGGGAGATCAATGTGCTGAAAATGGAACTATCAGTTTCTGCAAAGGGTGACACACAGTGGCATTTAAGGCAGAGCTAAGTGGAATTGCTCCTGTTGCATGGCACAGAATACTAACAGGAATTGATTTCACTCTCTAGAGGCCTGGCTTTGTTTATTCAGTGGCCAAGGGGGGTTTTGGTGGTTGTCCTCAATTTTGGATGCTTTGCCTAATCCCATGTTTGAAGCAGATGAGAGGGAGAATCAGGATGCCCTGTGTAAATCAAGCCAAGTTTGCAGATGAGGAGAATTCAGCTCCAAAGACAGAGTTAGAAGCTGGAGTCCAAAGCAACTTCTACCTTTTCTCTCTCCCTCTGGCAGCTCAGGGCTGTCTCTGAAGTCAGAGCTGCTCCAGTGGGATGCACAGAGCAGAGGACAGCCCTGGTTTACTCAGTCCCAGGGGAACACATTTAGACAGGCTGCTCACGAAGCCACACACCTGACCCTGTGTCCTGAGGACTGCTGGACTCTCCAGGCTCCTTGTTTGAGGTGGCACTTTCATCTCTGCTGAGAATTTTCCTTCCAGGATGCTGCAGGCAGGGTCTGACAGGCAAAGCCCACATAAAACCTGTGTGAGAGGGATCCTTTGACTCCCCACCAGGGAGTAGGATAAACATGTTCACAAAATGAGCAAACTATGGGCAGTGCTGGAGCATGAGGACTGAGCCAGGAATTCCTCAGCTTTCCCATTCCTGGAGCAGCAAGAATTGGAGCCCACAGAGCTCCTCCTGAGCACTGCTCACAGCCCACAGGGCAGCCCAAAGGATTCACCTGAGTTAAGACCCTACAAATCCAATCCAGTGCCCACTGGGCTTGGTGGAGAAGCTCCCAGTGAGTCTCCAGAGTGTTTGCTGACTGCAGATTATTTCCAGGGTGCTCAGCCACCATTCACAGAATCACAGAATGGTTTGGGTTGAAAAGACCTTACAGCCCAACCAGTGCCACCCTTGCCATGGGCAGGGACACCTTCCGCTGTCCCAGGCTGCTCCAAGCCCTGTCCAGCCTGGCCTTGGGCACTGCCAGGGATCCAGGGGCAGCCACAGCTGCTCTGGGCACCCTGTGCCAGGGCCCCACTGCCCTCACAGTAAAAAATTCCTTCCCAATATCCAACCAAAATTTCCCCATTTCCAGGTGCCAGACTCCCATTTTGTTGTGGGGATGGAACATTCAGGTCACAGCTGAGGCACACAGAGTCCAGGAGGAAATTGATACTGCTGCTGTTATCCTGGTAACCAAAAATTGCAACTCCAGCCTCACAGGCAGGGGGTAGATGTGGCTTGAGATATTTTTATTTTTGCCTCATCTGATAATGATTTGCTCATCCTTTTGTTCAGAGAGCATTCATTGAGCAGGGAATGGGGCAGGCAGCAGCTCTCCAGGCCACGATCCACAAGGAACTCATGTCAGGGGAGTTTGTCTTTCCCACATCATATCCTGCACTCTCTCTGTCTTATCTACAGGAGCTCTTGGGCCGAGCACTACCTGGGTTCAGCTCAAAGGAGGTTTAGTCTCAGCTTTATCTCCCAAACTGGGCAGAGCTGGATCTCACTGGATGGATGTCCTTATCTGTGATTATGCACATCTCTTTCTGCTGTGCTGCAAGAGGAGAGGAAAGCACAAAACCAGGCTCATTGTGTGCATCCCCTCAGGCTGCAGGCTCAGAAAAGCCCCCAGCCACACATTAGTTCCACTCATTCCAGCCTGCCCGGGATCCAGAGGGAGTCAGGCAGCAGCAGGGTGGGAGCACAGCTCTGCTGTCACCCGTGGGGCAGAGTCACCCACTCCTTTGGTCACATCTCCACGGCATGGGAGGCGCTATTCCCCAGTGATCTTGCTGAGCCTTTTCCACAGACTCTGCTGTGCTGGCTCCGCTGCTGTCGAGTGTTTCCACAGCCCAGCTCTGCAAAAGAAGAGAGACATCAGTGTCAGTGCTGAAAAATTCATCCTCATTGGCAGGGATTTTAGGGCCAGAAAGGCCCATTCTGGTTATCAGACCTGATCTCCCCGATAAACCGAAGTTCACCCCTGGATTTCTACATCAAAGGCAGGGACTGGCAGCAGAACTGAGTGTTTGAAAAGGGCACTGGACCTCAGTTCAAAAGGCTCCATATCCATCTCTCGGTAACCTGGCTCAGTGATTTAAGCACTGCCACCTCCCAAAAGTTCACTTTGTTTCTATTTGAATACATCTAACTTTCACTTTACAGCCAAATCCCTCTTATTTACAGATTTTGCAGTGTAACTTCTACTCAGTTGCATCATTTCCTGCAGTAACAAATGAACCTATTGTTTTAGCAGTGATGGATCATCCCTGCTTGTCAAAAAGAGGAAATGAGAAGGATTTTGGCTGACAAAAGATGAGTTGGGGATTGCAGGATGCCCGTGCCAAGTGCAAGGACATTGGTACTTGAAGCAGTGGGAAGTGGAGAAGTGGAGGAACCGTGGTGGCTGCAGAGATGGTGATTGATACAGGTGATCCACTGAAGGGACAATGATTGATATGTTTATTATTTGAAGTTCAGTTTCAATCATTTTGACTCATCCTTAAATGCATCAGGGCTTATTTGCACATAAGGGAGATGAGCTCAGCTAATTGCTGGAGGCTCTGACTGAGTTTTCAGAAGGTCCAGCTCAGAAGCATCGAGTAATTCCCAGCCAGGAATTAGTCAGGCTCTACAGCATCACTCTGTTTCTGGAATGAATAATGCTCAAGAATATGCAGCAGCAGTTTCCTCCTAGATGGGATATTGTTTTACAGTACATTAAAAAAAAATAAATAGGAAAATGAAATCTCTTTTTCTACATTTGTAAAGCTTTTTAGCCAAACGATCCACCACAACCACTATGAAAGGTTTTCTCAGAGTAAATCGGATTTTCACAGCAGAAGAATAAACAGACTTGGTTAAAAGAGAAGAAATCCCCTTTCAAGGGTTAAACACCTAATCTCTCACTTTAGTGATCCCAGGGCCACTAAAAGCACAGAGTTAAAGCCGACCTTCCCGATTTTTAGGACCATTCTTTAGGAATTCATGATTGATGCATAATCCTCCTCAGGGAGCAGGTCCTGCTGCCTCACCAACATCCTCAGCAGGGCTGGTCAGCTGCTGAGGCTTCAGCCCCAGGATGGGGATGGCAGGAGGAGGGAGCTCCTTCAGGCTGGAAATGGCTGCAGACAGGAGGAGGCATGGGCTGCAATTCCTCAATTTATCTCCTTCTCCAGGAAAAACTGCTCCGTCTCCTTTAAGGATGTCATCTCTGTGACAGGATTCCGTTTTAAATGCTATTTTGTTTAATAAATCATGTAAATTCCAGCATGTAAACTAGAGCATTACAGACAGGCTGGTAAATAATTAACTGCTCGTTTGCATGAAGGGGGAGAAAATACCCAATTCAGCAAATCAGGCAGGAAGCTGAGTGTTTACCCTCCTGAGGAATAAAGGGTTGGCTTCTAAAATTCTTGTGAGTGTGCTGGGGTGAGGGGAGAGATGGTTTTTGCTTGGGATATTGGTTGGAGATTGGGAACAGTGTGATTTAACCTGGATAAATGAGTGCCTCTATATGTGTGAGCTTTGTAAGAAAGCTCTCCTTGCAGTTAGGGTTTTTTGGGGGATTGGTTTGGAGGAGTTTTTTTGTTTATTTTTTTCCTGCCAGCCTGAAACTTTAGGAATGATGGGGTAGGAGACACAAACAGTGAGGTGATGGTTCTAGCAAGTGGATGGTTCTGTAGCAGGAACGAAACTGAACATATGTAGGAATTATTGATAAATATCTGAACCCACACAGACACCCTAAAACCTTGTTGGGGCATCTTTTACTGATACTAGCAAAGGAAATAGCTCCAGTTCTTACAGTGATGTTGCCTTCAAAGATTAAAGCCCCCAGGGCTTCAGGGAATCTGTGCAAGAAAAGCTCCTCAACATATCTGTCACTCTCTCAAGAAACACTAAGGCCTTTATGAGGCTTGAATTTCAGGATGGTGGTGTTTGGTGTTGCCGGGTGAAGTGTTTAATCAATTAATACTAAAGCTACTCAAGATTTCTGTGGTGCTGGATGTTCTCTGCCCTTGGGGCTTCCAGTCTTTGAAGCTGTTATTACAGTAGCCTCTTATTTGGACAATAAAAACAACTAAATAGGGAGTTGGGTAGGCAGGGAGGAAAAATCTGCCTTGGCTTTGCAAGGTCTCAGAATCAAGGCCTCTGGACACCCCAAAGTGAGATGTGGCAGCCCCAGGTGCCACCTCTGTGGTTAAATTGCTGTGATGGGATTTATTGGATGGAATCACAAGGAGCTACCAGGCCACTTACTGTAATGTCTCAGGGAAAATAACAAAATTTTCAAGAAGCAGAACACATTAGCAAAAAAAAACTTGCTGTTGCTTAAAAAAAAAGTCCTTGGCTGCCCCAACCCTCTGTGAGCAGGCTGTGTTCCTGCCCCTGGGGCAGCAGTCGATGGCTCTGTGATGCTTGTGCATATTATTTGTACTGATTGGAAACTGGATGTGGGAATGAGCTGTAGCATCATGCCAGGCTGCCTGGAAAATGGGCTGTTCTTAGGAAAAACAGCCTCTGCAGTGTGTCTGTGGTGTAACAGAGCTGTGGCTGTCATCACACAAAGCTCTGCTTCTCTGCAGGTAACTCAGGGTTGAAAGGCAGTGTCTGAACATGTTGGTCTGTGGCTGATCCTGGCTCAGGCTGCTGCTCAGTGATGCTGATGCTGCCTTCAGGGGACACAAACAGGCCAGGGAGGTGACAAGGGACCAGAGCCAGCAGCTGCAGGGCTGTGGGAATGGCTCCCACCCCCTGCCCAGGGCAGGATCCATCCCTGCCCTGCACACCTCTGTCCTCGGGGTAAAAGTGCTCCTCTGCCCCCAGTAAGGTGTGCCCTGGGACAGGGAAGTGTCCCAGCAGGGAGAACAGCCCCGGGCTGTGCAGGGCATCTCAGGGTGGGGACATGGACTTTGGGCAGAGTCTGTGTCCTTATCCCCAGCCTGACATTGTGACAGCATCCTCTGCACTGGATTCCAGGAGAATTCCCTTTCCTCGGGAGCTGTGCCCTGCTGGAGCCTGGCACTCTGCTGACACAGACACTGAGAGCTGCTTCTCCAGAGCATTTCGTGCTTTCTCTGTTCCCTCCTTCCACCTGCTCTTCCAAGGGGACCCCAGTCCTGCCAGCCAGCTCAGTCTGTTGCTATGGAAATTGTTGTCACAAATGAAGACTTCCCAGCACGGCAGTGGTGTTAAACCCAGACATTTACATATGCCTCTGGCTCCGGGGAGGGGATTTGGGTCTCCTGGCTTAGCACAGGCAAGGCTGAGGCTGCTTTCCTGTTTCTTGCTGGCCAGGGACACTCAAGGTGGTGGAGGGATCCTGTATGGACAACCAGGGAGCCCTTCCCAGTGCCTGTCTGCTGCAATGTGGGTCAGCAGCCAGTCCTGCAGCATTAATGCCTCCTCCTCCTCCTCCAAACACTCCAGCTTTCCCTCTGAAGTGCCGTGCACAGAGCAGCAGTGTCAGCAGCCAGGAGAGAGGAGTCAGGGAAGAGCACTGCAAATAAATGTGCAGGGAGGGCAGCTGTAGAAGCCAAACCTGCTGCTGGGGCTTGCAGCCTCCTGGGCTCCCTGAGAGGATTAAAACTTCCCCCTGGGAAGGGGTTTAGGGGTAGCAGGAGTAATCCAAACATGGCATCTTTGCCTTCTTTCTCCCTAAGCATTGCTAAGTTCAGCTGTGATGCTTCCAAGAAGAAGTGCTCAGCTAAATCCCAGGGCCTGGCTTTGAAAATTTCAGCACGTCCCCTGTACTGCAAAATCAAAGCCTCTTCCCTGCTGAATACACCTTTGATCAGAACTGTGAGAAATATTTGCAACCATGTGAAACTTGAATGATTTGGGGTTTCATTACACACTTGAAACTCAGACCATTTTCATCAAAGGCATTGCTAAAGTTCACCAACCCTCCAACAGAACCTTTGATGCTTTATGGGCTCACATTTTGTGTAAAACTCGCAGGTTTGCTGGACTTTTTATAAGCGAAACTAGCTGAAAGTGGCTTTGACTGCATTTTGAGAGCAGACACTCATAGAAAAGACAGCCAGATGAATTTTGTTGCCTTTAGAGCTGCTGCATGCTGTCATCTGGCAACAGAGAGTAATTCTGCTGAGCCCAGCAGTCAGGGTTGTGGCTGCAGCTGGGTGAGAAGGAGGCAGAGAACACTGGTGTGGCTGTCCTCTGCTCTTCCCTCTGGGCTGGACATCCCATGGCAGCAGCAGGGCTTGGAGTCAGCAAGCTGGGCATTTCTCAGTGCTTTGCCCTAGGCCAACCTTCCACTGGAGCACTTAGGGAGATCCCACCTTCCGAAATGTGGGATTCCATGGAGAATAACCTCTCCTTGTCCAGGTTCTGTCCTCAACAGGGTAGATTATCATCCCTAAGGGATCTGTTTCCCAGAACATCACCCCCTCCTTACTCTCTTGCCTCATCAGTCATTTTTGCATCTCCTTTCTGGGTCTGCCACAGTCAGAATCACACAGAATTAGGTTGGAAAAAACCTTTGAGACCATCGAGTCAAACCCTTGACCTAACACCACCCTGTCAGCCAGAGCATGGCACTGAGTGCCACAGCCAGACTTCTCTCAGACACCTCCAGGGATGCCACCTCCTCTGCCATGGCCTGTGAGCTGTGACCTGTCCCTGCCTGCTCACAGGGCTCCCTCTCCCTCTCTCTGGAAATGAGGTTCCTTCTCAGATTGGCAGCCAGGGCTCTTCTGGACTCTGCTCATCCCAGGAACAGCCTGCCCCAGGCAGAGTGGGTTTTCCTTGTTCCTCTGTCTCTGGAGGGGAAGGGTGACCTCTCACCAACACAAAATTCTACAGCTACAGCACTGTCTTGGTCCAGCTCAACTCCTATTGCTAAGCAACAGTGAGAGGTGTGAGGGGAAAGAAGTGATTTGCACTAAAGGGACACAGTCAGAGAGACATTAAGTTTGGAAAAGACCTCTAAGATTGAGTCCAGCCACAAAGCAGAAGGATAAATGTTACATTTGCCATTTTCCCAGGCACTGGCTCTCTGTGTGCTGTATTTGCAAGTCAGTTCTCTCCTGCAGATCACTGGGATGTTCTGAACAGTGTTCCCCACCTGGAGGAATTTGCAAACCTTCAGAAGTCAGCAGCCAGAGCCTCTGCTATGTGCTTCCATCTCCCCTTTTACTTTATGGATCTAAGTTCCCTGTGCAAGAGCTAGAGCTTGGTTAGAATTAACCCTTGGTGCAAAGGCACAGCCCTGGTGAAACTGAAATGATCTCTTCTCTTCTGGGCTGGAAAGAGCTGGGAGAGTTACACCTGCATTACAACGTGTCTACCTGAGCAGACTTTGCATGTTTTGATACAAACCTCTGATCCAAATGAAATATAATCCTTGGAAAATCACCTGTGCAGCCATGATACAGCAAATGCTGCCTGGGCCAAGTGCTGCTGGGGTGACACAAGGGATGCCAGAAGTGTCCAGCACATTGTGCTTTCTCTTCTAGGTGACTGCTAGGCCATGAAACGTGATTTCTGGCAAGATTTCATTATATTCCATAAGCCAAGTAGCAGGACTTGGATTTAATGATGGGGGTGCTTAGCTTGAGTCTGAGTATCACACTTTGAAATGCAGAATTGGGTTTCAAGTGTGACCTGCAGTGGTACCTCTGGTACTGGTGGTGCTGGGAGGGCCTTGTTTGCTTCTTTCCCTTCCTTTTCCTCCAGTTATTTGACCTCCTCCCCAAAGACAATTTTTATAACTATATAGATGACAGCACAAATTGTAATTAGAGCCAGAACAAGATTTTTAACTTTAGCAGGCCAGGACTTTGCAGTTATCTATTTGTCCCTAAAAAAAAGACTACCTTGATTAGGCATTGCAAAATTCTGATGATTTGCAAAATGCATTGTTAAATTTTTCAAGTGTTTGTTCTGTTCATTATCCAGGCCACCATTCGTTGCAAGCAAAATTGAGTTTTAGAGAAAAACCCATGCTAAGTGAAGAGCCTTTAAGAGCCTGCTATAACTCTCTTCACTGTTAAGTCAAAGAAAACAAATAAATCAGTAATAGTATGGTTAAATCAACACCGCACGAGGCTTCTTCTGTCTGTGAGTGCAGCAGTGCATTCCAGCAGTGCATTGCAGCAGTGCATTGCAGCAGTGCATTCCAGCATGCATTCCAGCAGTGAATTACAGCAGATCCCAGCACTCCTCTGGTGGGAGCAGAGCTGTAAACCCCGGGGAGCACAGCAGCAGACTGGATGTCCTGGTTTGGGCTCTGCATCACAAAACAGAGGATCTCTGACTTGGAGAGGCTCCCCACCATTTGAAAAGGCAGCTGAGGTGTGGCCACCATGGCCAGCTCCTCTGAGGAGTCACCCAGCACAGGCTGGGGGAAAAAAGGAAGTGGTGCTGCTGTCCCTGCCCAGGTGTGCTGGGGTCCTGTCACTAAAGCCATCCCCCCAGATGTGTCTGTGCAGCCAGCCTGCAGCACCCAGGGGTTAGGAAGCTGCCTCCAATGATGACATCAGGGCCAGGAGCTCCCTGTTTCTGTGTGAACACACAAAGCAGCCTTTTCCTTGTTGAGTGGAAGCAAAGCTACACTGACACTGCCCCTAATCCCCCCAGTCTGACTCCTCAGGCCTGTGCTGTGGGTGACTGTCACCCCTGACTTTCTTGCTTTCAAGTGTTTGAACCTTTGCAGCACCGTTCTCACGCTGCTTGATGTAAACAATATTGTATTCTTCGAATTTATCAGTATGTTTTGCATTCTTGTTCTCTGAGAGAGAACTTGACTGATGGTCATAGTGACCAATGGAGTCAGGAGCTTGTAACCTCCTTGGGCCAGTCTGGGCCCTCTGTACAAAATGTATATAAGCTATTGGAGTCAGACAATAAAGAGCCTTCCATGTTTGACCCTGCTGCTGCCTGCTGTCCTCTGTGAGGGTCCACACCCACGTCGCAACGTGTTGCCCCTCTAAGGGCAGGGGTAACAATTGGTGACCCCTGACATGTGAGAACGGGGTGCAAAGGTTCAAACACTTGAAAGCAAGAAAGTCAGAGGCGACAGGTGACCATGGCTTTGTATGAAGCCAAATGTAGTAAATAAATAGCAAGTGAGTGGTAAGAGATACACCAGGTCCTACAAAAGGCAAATTCAAGGCTGAACTTGTTGAATAACTGCTGAAGCAGTAAGGAAGTCACATTCCTACCTTTGTCCACTCAGGGCACTGCACTCCTGGTGGATCCTGAGTGCACCTCCCCAGGGCTCAGAGGAGACAGATGGAAGCCAGGCCAGTGCTATGTTATGTGGACATGGCCAAAACCTTTTCCTCTCAAGTCCTAATGACTTAAAAATGTGGGGAAAAATATGGAAAATTGCTCTTTGGCCACAGCTGACCAAGTGCATTCCTGGACATGCTTTTGTGCCTTGGAGATGCCCCTTCAAGAATGAGGATGTCTGCAGATGTCTGCACACACACACACACCAACAGTGCACAAATATTATCATGGAGGTATTTTTTTATAAATGGAAGCAGGAGCCAGAGTGGGACAAATTGTTCTACAAATTTAAGAGCCTGGGGGAATGCAGGCAGCAGATGTGAAAGGAGAGGGAAGATCAGTGGTTGCTGGTAGGGCTGATCTGGAGTGGGGAGCTGCAGTGGGAGAGGCTCCTCAGGGTGCTCTGACATGGCAGCAGAGATGTGAGGGCATGTGTTGGAACCCTGGTCACTGACAATTTTAGACTTTCTGTGCTGACAGGCACTGGCTTCCAAAAAACCACTGCATTTGACCTGAGGCCGTGGAGAAAGCTTCCAAAGTTTAATGACAGAACTGGGATTATGGGTGTGTAGTTTGAATAGAAGTGTGTAATATCACATGGTGGAAAACTTAGAGTTTAAGATTTTAGAATATAGTAATATATATATTTAAAGCAAGATAGAGGTTTTAGGGCATAGGCTAAGTCCTTCTTTTTCACCTTCTTCTTCACCTTCTTCTTCATGGGTCTGAGTGGTGTTTTGTAATTGGATAGAAAAGTCCACATTGCAGGCCATGGCTGGTTGGTTATTGGGTTAAAAATAAAAATAATTTAGGTGTCATTTCTTAATTGGACAGTTTATCCTTAAAAGGCTTTCTAGAGAGAGACAGGGCTCCATTTTTCGTTTGTTAGCTTGAAGTGCTGTAGAACTCATGGTTTGTGAGACTGTAACATAGATAAGAATTAATAAACATCTGAGTCTGAACAAGGAACACCATCTCGTGCATTTCATCCTGACTCTGGCAAAAAGCAGATAACACACAACAGGCATGAGGGGCTTTTAGCCCAGGCAGAGGGCAGAGAGCAGGGTCTGAGAGCCCACGGTGGCCCCCCGGGGTGGATCCTGGGGCTCAGAATCCTCATAGCCCTGCTGTCAGGGGTCCTGTGCTGTGAGCTGAGCTGGGGACACCAAAGGCAGCAGGGCCTGAGCTGCATTCCTGCCACATCCCCACCAAAAGGTGAGATTTGGCCAAGCAGGGGCTGGGCAAGGAGGGCAGGGGAATGCAGCTGGAGAGGCAGGGAGAAGGGCAGGCAGGAGGGAGGGACCTGCAGAGGGCAGAGAGGATCCCAAAATAGCGAATTCCAAGAAGGGTGCAAAAAGCTATTGGAATCCAGCTCTGGAAACCAGGCCCAGGAGGGAATTTTTGAGGGAAGTTCTGGCCTAGAAGGTGTGTCGGAGTCCAGCACATCCCTCTAGGTGCCCTGGAAGGTCACAGACCTCAGCAGAGAGGCCTGGGACCCGAGAAAGAGGGTCTGGGGTCTGTGCAGGGGGGTTTGAGACTCTGGCACAGAGCCCAGGAAGACACAGGCTTTGATTTCAGTCCATTGGAAAAACTTCCAACACAGAGAGGAATTACAATCACAAAGGTGTAACAGACAGTGGTGTAGTTTATCACCAGGTGGAAGTTTTGTAGTTTTGAGGTTTTAGAATGTAGGTGCAAGGGAACAAGATGGAGGAATTTGGGTGTTGCCCTAAGTTCTTCTCCCTTCTCCCATCCATTTTCTGCAGTGATGTGGGCACAAGGTAGTTTGAGGGGATTGGGTCAAAGTAGAAATGACACTTCTAGTATAGGTACTAGGCATTGATATGAAATGGTAAATAATAACCACGTAGTTATCTGTATAAAAACAGAGTGACCTCCCATCATGGGGCAGTCACATCGTTCCCGAGCTGCTGTGAACACCTTGGCCGGGCACAGAGAATTGTAAGATAAGAATTAATAAACAACGCAAGAAACCAAGAAAACCAAGACCTTGAGACTCCACATCATTCTTGCACCAAGCACAGACTCAAAGTCTTCAGAGGGCAGAGAGACCACCAGAACCACCAGCCTGAATCTCAGGTGAGAGAAACCTAAACCCGAGAAAGGTGCTCAGTGACATTTCCAACTGGGACTGTGTCCCAGCACAATGGCCAGGTGTCCAGCTCTGGAAACTGAGCCCAGGAGGGAATTTGTGAGTGAAGTTCTGAGAACCAGGCCCAGGAGGGAATTTGTGAGGGAGGTTCTGGCCCAGAACATGCCCAGTGACATTCCCAGCTGGGCTGTGTCCCAGCACAATGACCAGGTGTCAGCAGCAGCCCCAGGCAGGGAAGGACCCGGCCCCACACACTTGTGCAGGCTGGAAAATGGGAGAGGGCAGGGAAACACCCTTTATCCACTGCTCACACGGTGCTGTGAGAGCCCATCTGTGGCAGGTCAGGCTGAGGCCAGCCTGGGGGAAGCACAGCTTGTGTCTGGGCCAGGTTTTGTGTGGGTGTGCACAGCGTGTGTGAGGGGTGTGCGGTGCTAACAGTGTGTGCAAACCATGGGGAGTGTGAGAGAGAGTCAGCACAGCACTGTCAGGAGGGCACCCACAGGCAGATCCCCCTCCTCCTGCCAAGGGTTCCTGCCCTACCTTATGCCAGAGAAAAGAAATTCAGCGGGAGCTGCAGGAAAAGCAGCGGGTCCGTTGGGAGCAGAGCGCCTGTCAGACTTGGAAATTAAATGGAAGCATGACAAATCTGGATTGTTCCTGCCAAAACCAACTTTCATTACTTTGTAATTCAACATGTGTTACCAGCTCCTATTATTAGAAAGGCAAACTTCCTCCACTCTGGGAAGAGGCTGAGATGGAGCTTTCTAGCCCTCTGTAAGTTAATTACAGTACACATGTTAAAAGCAGCATCTGTCTTAGTCAATCTAGTTGATTATTGCAGCACTTTATTTTTAGTTGTTATCAAGGTGGAGGATGACACTGATATAAGTGGGGAGCTTTGCACAGATTTTGCTCAACCGTGTGTTCTCCAAAACCAGATCTGATGGCTCTCCTCTCCTGGAGCTGAGCCAGCAAAGTCCTTGATGGACTTGTAGGAAAAGAGTCCCTGCAAAGTGCTTTGACTGTGGGGTCACAACAAAGATACCAAGTCCTGGCTGTGGAAATGCCAGGATTGGTGGCCCTTCCTGGCACTCCAATGGCCAAAATCCTTGTTGCCTCACTTCTATTCTGAGCTCCCTCTGATGTTAATATTTCTGGCCTCATGGCCGAATGCTTTGATTTATCCCATAACAGCTCCCTGTTCATGCCCTTATGTCCAATTCTGCTGCTTGTGCTATTTCAACTTCTGGGCAATGTGTGAGTGTCAGGGTGATAGTGACAGGACCAACAAAAGCATGCCAGATGAGTTTTCCTTGGGAGTATGGAGAGCTTCTTCTGAACAAATGAGAGGTCTTGAGGTTGTGGCTAAAAGTTCAAAGTCTGGCAACAACTCCTCCCTCCTGCTTTAGGGCCAGCGAGCTCTTGTGATGTTGGTGTCATGTAGGAGGTGTGGAATTAGCATTTGGGGTGTATTTGAGTGCTCTTGGCTGGGAGGCTGGCACTGACACTATTCCCTGTGGAATGGAGACCTGAGAAACCTTGGTTTGCTTTCTATTCACAGCACAAATGAGAAAATCTGCCTCCTTCCCAAGCTAAAATGAACAGGTAAACAAGAAAGGAGAAATCCTGAAGAACCCCACCCCCACCCCTTCCCTTTGGGTTTTAGAGCAGCAGCAGTTGGAAAGCCCAGAGAATGAACAGTGTGGGCTCTGAAGGCAATGACTGTCCCCAGGGATGCTCTCCTCCTGTACCTGACCTCTGATGTTATCATCAGCAAACCTGTTCAGTGTGATGGAGAATGAAAAGAATATTAACAGACCCTCATCAAATTCAAACCAATGCTATTCCTGTGTTTATTCCCAAAGGAACATTTCCGAGAGCTTCCTGAGCTTGTGTCTGTGAGAGCCTGAAGCTGCTCACATCTCTCCGTATGCGGTTTCACAGAGGTGCTGCAGGTGCCAGCTGAGGATTTTGTGTGACAGACACCTCGTGCAGCAGATCTGGTGCCTGTTTACCAGATCAAAAGGAAATCTAAATGGGCTGACATCTCCGTGTCCTGTAGCAGCACAGCAGGCTGATGCTGTCTGATAAGAGAGCAAACCTCCCTGGCTTTTGTGCAGGGGCCATTTCCAGTGTGGGTTCATCACTCTTCTGGATCTTCTCTTTTTTCTTTTCCCTTTTTATTTTTCCTCTTGCCTTTGCTTTTTGTCTTCCCAGAATGACAGAAGAAAATGTAGCTGGGAAAGTGATGCCTGACTTGTTACTGTAGGGTTGGATGTTAAATATACAAGGGTTATCAGAGAGAGGCCATGATTCCTGGTGCTTCTCCCCACCTCAGCAGGAGGAAATCCCCACCATCCCTACTTTTCCAGAGTGTCCTGGGCAGAGTAGGAGCCTCAGACAGAGTTTTTCAGGGAGACCCTCCCACTGAGTCAGGAGGTACAGCAAGGACCCTCCTTGCTTTCTAAACTCCCTCTCAGGGGAGTTTAAAGGATTATACAGGTGTAATTGAACCTTTGTCCTGCAGGAATGAGGATGGCAAACGAGATATGTTTATATAAAGATAAATTATTAATGATGATAATGATTAGACTAAAATATCTCAATCAGAATTATTTACTACGCAGGACAGGAGTTATAACTATCAGTATAATGGTGCACTGGTTTTGAAGCCACATGGAAGCAATTACATTAAATATAGCAAAACCAATTATGAAGTAGATTAATGTCCCTCACCCAGACCAACACCCACGGGCAAATCTAACTCTGTTCTTCTCTCTCACCTGGGAACCCAGCAAGGATTTATGGTTCATGTGTGATGGAGGGTGTGGTTTGTTGTGGTAAAAAGGGACCTTCTGGTGGTACCACAACTGAACATCATTCCCAGGTTACTCTGCAGACATGAGGGGGGAGGACAAATAGGTCAGGTGTGAAGAGAAGCTCTTTGGGTACTTCTGACTCAGCCGGAGCAGTGGCTCTTGAAATACTTTGAGGAGTGATCACGAAACTCTTTGATGAGCCATGGGCTGGTTTCCAGACAAAATGAAAGGAAATTAAGCTGGTTGGGAGGGGAATTAATGTCCCCTAGGATACCAGAAATGTAAGACAAAGCAGTCCTGTCTCCTTTAGTCCTGTTTAAATTGGGCCTGGCCTGCACACAAAGGGTATCTCTGGGATCAGGACCACAGGAACAGCTGGAGCAAAGCTGGAGCCGCTGTGTCCAGCTCCCACTGACCACTGAAACAATGAGTTTATTCTGAACCAGTAATGGTGGTGTGATTAGAGGGAGCTATTTCTCAGTGGAAGATCACTTCCAAAGGTCACAGTTGTTGTGTGTTTACTCCCAGGAGGTCTGTGAAGCCACTCTGGCAGGAGGGATGGAGAACGTCCTGGCTCTTGGGGGATGCTCCCACAGCCCTGCCCAATGCTCCCCTCACCCTGCTCTCCCTGTGTCTTGCGCTGGGTGACCTGAGCACCAGGGGAAGCTGCTGTTCCCTTGTCTAACGTGGGCTGTGCTGGCCAGGGCTCCCAGGGGTGCCAGGCAGCAGCTGCTGGGGGCTGTGTTTGTTTGGGGTCAGTGCTTGTTTTGGGTCAGTGTTTTTTTGGGGTCAGTGTTTGTTTGGGGTCTGTGTTTGAGTGGGCTGTGTTTAGGGGATCTGTGCTTAGGGGACTGTGTTAGAGGGACTATGTCTGTTTGGGCTGTGTTTGGGAACTGTGTTTGGGGGGAGACTGTGTTTGTTTGAGGGATCTGTGTTTGGGGAGCTGTGTTTGTTTGAGAAGCTGTGTTTGGGGGGGGTCTGTGTTTGGGGGATCTGTGTTTGGGGGATCTCTGTTTTGGGGGAGGCTGTTTTTGTTTGGGGGATCTGTGTTTGAGGACCTCTCTTTGGGGATCTGTGTTTGTCTGGGGGGTCTGCGCTTGCCCCTGAGCCCAGCACAGGAATTACCCCGAGTCCCTTGGAAGCCGTGGGCAGGGAGTGACAGTGAAAAAGCCTCTGCTCAGCGTGAGCCTTTGCAGAGCTGCAGCCCTGGGCTGGAGCGTTCCAGCAGCCCCTGAGGGAGCCTTTTCCCCACACGGGCTGGGGCTGTTTGCAGACACTCCTCACTCCTGCAGGGCTGCATCCCTGCCCTGCTCCTCCCGGCGCTGCCGGCTGAAGGCAGATGAAAGGGGGCTCCTCCTTCCCAGGCTCATCCCAGGGACTTTCAACCCAACTGCTCTCTCTGCTCCTTTCATGTCTCCTCTTTGTTTGGTGAGTGCACTAATGCAAGCCCCAAATAAGCATCTGCACTCATAAGACATGAACAAATAGGGAAAGGATAATAATATCCAAAGGTTTTACAGGAGAGGTTAAAAAGGGAGCCAGACTACAGAGACTGCTCAGTAGTGGTTTGCTTGACTGATGTTACAGAGGCAGAAGACAGAAAAATCCTTGGAAAATACCTCTAAGCAGTGATTGCTTTCTCAGAAAGCCTTGCAATTAGGCATGAAAAGAGTCATTCCAAGCTTCTCAGATGCATTAAAGATGTTATTATGAAATAATTAGGCTACATGGAATAATTTGATTTCCACTCTGTCCCTTACCTCCCCATCTGTCGAGGTCTCTATGCAGAGCTGGTGTAAAAGGCCCTGGCAGCCCTCAGGCCATTCAGAGGATCCTGGCTCCCGGCTAAACTGGACAGGGAAGGTGAAATGAGCCTTGTGTGTTAATAATACAGTGTAAAATACAGCCCTGCACAGCCAGAGCCCTGCCTGCACTGACTGCTGACCTCAGGGTCTGTTTGACACCTCCCCTTGGCCCAGGGAGACACAGTGCACATGCCAGGTGAGTGTGCTGGCCAACATCCCTGAGCTTCTGCAGGGCAAGGCTGGATGAATTCACTCTGGAATCCATTCAGCAGCTGATTGGTGTTTTCTCCAATTCATCTTTGCCATATTTACTCTGCTGCTGAGAATGGGAAGCCAGTGTTTCCTTGAGCAAATGTTGTGTGTGTTTGTGTGTTCCTGGGAAGCTAAAAAAGAGAGATTTAGTATCTCAAAAGCCCACAATGGTGTCAGTGCTGAATTTGAGTTTATTAGAGTAAGGTTTTGCTTTTCCTTCCTCACTGGAAGCTCCATGGGGACCTCCTGCCTGTGTCTTCATGAAGAGGCACAGTCTGTGTAATCCTTCCTGCTGTCCCCATGTCTGCTCAGCTTTCAAATTCCACACAGTCCAGCCAGAACTCTGTAAATGGCCTTGTTCAGTGACCAAAGTTGCAATTCACAGCTATAAAAATTACTGAACCTGCAGAAGCCCCATAAAACCAGGGAAATAACAATTAATGTAATTTGACTGCCAATTCCCCTCTGAAAAAAACCCAGGTAGGGTACAGTCCTGCTTGGTACAAAAGGTGAGGGGCAGTTCTGTTCATCCCATGGAGTCTGAGCTCTGGGATTACACTGGTGGCTGCTGCTTTTTCTTAACCCACCACCCAGTTGCAGTTTCTTTTTCTTCTTTCTCCTCCAAGCCCAGTATCAATTTGCTCCCAGGATGTTCTTATCCTTATCCATATGTCACATTCCCAATATTTAGCCTAAATTCCCCCCTTTCACTTCAAAGCCAGGGATACCTCCTCCAAGGAACCACTGAGGGATCTGGCAGATAGAGTTCCTAATCCACTATCCATCACATTTGAAAAACTGTGGCAGCCAGGTGATGTTCCTGATGACTGGGCAAAAAGAAAATATAATCCCCATTTTCAAAAACGGGAAAGTGAAAGATCTAGAGAGCTGCAAACAAGCCAGGCTCCCAAGGTACCTGTGAGGTGTCCAAGCACAACTTCTGTGTGTTTGAGGAAGAAGTTCTGTTGCTTCCTCTGAACTCCAATGTTCTGCACCTCCAACTGCCCTGGGTGATCTTTCCCCAGAGCATTCCCATGGAAAGCCATGGTGCAGAACCCGGGGTCCTTCCAGGGGGTTTTCACCCTCACCAGCTCAGTGGGCTGAATTAAAAACAGACTTTGACACAAAGGATTTGACTTGAGGGGAAAACCAGAGAGGTTTTTTGCTGGGATTTGCTACTAAGGAGATCTGTCACGGACCAAAGGAGATGTGCAGGTTCCCTGATCTGATATTTTCTTTCATTCCCTGAACTCGGCTGAACTCTGTGTATTGTCAAGCATTTCTTTTGTAAATGCTTGGATTAATTAGCTGCAGGACTTAATAAATGTCCCGAGAAAAACACTTTCTGCCTTTTGAAGCTGCCTTTAATATAAAGTCTGTTTGACAGGAGGCCTCAGGAACATTTGCTGGTGACTCATCTGATGCACAGGGGGGAACCTGCATTCCCATTTACCTCACTGGAAGATGATCCTTTCCTGTTGGGGTGTGAGCTGTGTTTGATGGCTCCTTTGAAAGGAAACTTCATCCCTCCAGAAGATCTTTAGTGTTTAGGGCAGGACTGAGTGATCTAAAGGAGGTCCAGCCTTCTTCAAGGCAGTGGTGATGCTCCCAAGCCTTGGGATGGGAGCTCCATGGAGCTGCTCAGAGCTGCAGGACCACTGGCAGGACCCGGGGTGGTGTTAACCCTCCTCTGGGACTGTTCTGAACAGCTTCAGGGGACCTTCTGCGTTGTCTAAAAGTCTGTCTCCAGCTGAGAAACCAGGTCCTGGAGGGAGATGACCATTTGTCTTCTCCTCAACCCTGCAGAGATCCAAGCAAAGGGCAGAGAAGCAGCTCAGAGCCCTTCTCACATTGGAATGGGATGGAACTGGGCACCAGGCACCCCTTGGGAGACCCTGCTGGGCCCCTCAGGACACGCACAGTGGTGGAGGGGCTCTGCATCTCTGGACCTTACAGAGCTGGGGGACAGTAGCACAGAGCTCCTTGGCTCTCCTGCTCCGTGTGGGAAATGTCACCAGGACTGGGAGGCTGCCAGGGGCTGCCACTGGAGCCCCCAGGACCAGGGACTGGTGTCCAACCTTGGCCACTCCTTATTCCAAGGTCCCAGATCACCAAGGGACCATTTCAACATGAGTCATTCAAGAAAGCCTGGTATTAGTTTAGATGAGGAGAATTAGTTTCATCAACAAAAGGGCAAGAAACCTTTCTCTTCTTCCTCTCTCTGGGTTTTGGTTGGTTTTTTGTTTGTTTGTTTGTGGGTTTTTTTGTGGATTTTTTTTTTGTTTGTGTGTTTGTCTTGAGGGGTTTTCTTGGTTTTTTTGTTTTTTTTTTTTGTTTTGTTTTGTTTTGTTTTGTTTTGTTTTGTTTTGTTTTGTTTTGTTTTGTTTTGTTTTGTTTTGTTTTGTTTTGTTTTGTTTTGTTTTGTTTTGTTTTGTTTTGTTTTGTTTTGTTTTGTTTTGTTTTGTTTTGTTTTGTTTTGTTTCGTTTTTGGTTTGGTTTTATTTTTTAATGAAAGCTGCAAGTCTGAAACAAAGAATAAAACCCACAGGGGTACCCTAAACCCTCAGAACCTGTGGATTTCATCCATGCTTGAACATTTTGTGTTCCTCTGCCGGTGCAAAATGAATTAAAGGTTTCAATCCGACTCCTGGTGGAAGAAGTGCTCCCATCACAACTGGCACTAATTGGCTCCCTTGTTAGCAGCTCCTTGAGAAGGTGAGCAGCGAGCTCCACACACACTGCAGCCCCAGCAGCTCTGGGAACGCGGGGAAGCGGGTGCTGCTGCTCTGCCTCTTCCAGGGAACACCAGACTTTCACTTTCTGGGCCTGCCAACTTGGCGTTAAATTCCCTTAAATCTTGTTTGCGACGGCAGCGTCCCCCTGAGGGATTAATTGAGCTGTGAGAGAAGCAAAGGAACGTGAAAGAAAGGCTGCAGCTGCATTAGGCAGGGTTAATGCAGCAGAGAGGGACCAAAAGCTGCAGTGCTGGATGTCCGGAATGCCGAGGGATCCCAGCCCTGCCTGCAGCAGATGAAGAATGTTCATGGGGAGAAAAACATCGGTGTAGGCTCCCCTACACCTGCAGGAGGGGGAATTGCACCTGGGAGGTGGCTCTGTGCTGACTCCAGTGCTTCATCCATCAATATTAATAATAACACATAAACTTGGGGCTTGCATATTATCTCCCAATGAGCAGGAGCCAGGCACTGGGTTCCATGTAATTTAATTTCAATTAGTGCACTGGAGCTTTTTAAAGAATGGACTATATATTCTTCTGCAGTTACTTGCAGACTATTAAACACAACGCAGAAAAATTTTTATGTAAATGAGAATTATCTTATTGGCTTTAGTATCTTTCTCCCTTTTCCTTCCCCAGGTAATTGGGTAGGAAGGTGCTGGGGGGAAAAAAGCAGGTGATGGGAAATGAGAATAATGAAACCTCTGCAGCATTGCCTCCTGTTAGATGCAGGAGCCCAAAAATATATGTGTGTGTCAGTTTAATTTAATTTGCTGTTAATTAGCTTAAATGGCAGTCTTACCTTCGTGTGCTTTCACTGCATTTCTGTCCAGGCTTTCATTAGGCAGAGGGATAAAGCAGGTGCTTGTTAAAAATACCAGAAGTGCCTATTTACATTACAAAGCTTCTCCCAGCACTTGTGGTGAAGGAGCTGAAGTCTTGTCCCTGGATACAGCTGGTGGGAGAGGGGAAGCAGCTCCTGTTTTCACAGGTTGCCACACCAGAACAGTAATTCCTGGTATTAATGAGTGAGAATTTAGAACACAAGGTGCAACAGCAGAGTCATGGCATGGTTTGGGCTGGAAGGATCCTCAAAGCTCATCCCATTCCACTCCCTGCCATGGGCAGGGACACCTTCCATTATTCCAGGCTGCTCCAAGCCCTGTCCAACGTGGCCTTGGACACTTCCAGGGATCAGGGGCAGCCACAGCTTCTCTGGGCACCCTGTGCCAGGGCCTCCCCACCCTCACAGGGAATAATTCCTTCCCAATATCCCATCTAACCCTGCCCTCTGGCAGTGGGAAGCCATTTCCTGTGTGCTGTTATTCCAGACCTTTTTCCAAAGTCCCTCTCCAGCTCTCCAGGAGCCCCTTTAGGCACTGGAAAGGCCACAATTAGATCGTCCCAAAGCCTTCTCTCCTCCAGGACAAACAAGGCCAATTCTCTCAGCCTTTGCTCCTAGGAAAGGTGTCACACCCCTATAAATCCAGTAATAAAATAGGTGTGTAGCTCTCTCCAAAGCCAGGTGGACAGCAGACACTCAGAAGAATGCCTGGAGGATTTAAGTGTTCACTTCCCACCCATTTCTAGCTCACGTAGAGGATGACGCCTCTGCAGGGACATGGAGATGTCTGTGAATGCAAATCATTCAGAAACAAAGTTCCCAATTATTTAATTCAGGCCAACAAAGGAAATGAAAAATCTGAGTTTGATTTAAATGAGCCTGGATGAGCCTGGGAGAGAAGGCAGAGGTGGGAAAGAGGCAGCAGGGATGGAAAAGGGCACAGAGAAGGAATGCAGCGTAGGGGAGTGTGCTTTCAAATATTGATATGGAAAAGGTATAAATAGAAACAAGCACATGCTCGTGGAGCTAATAAAGGGCTTGTTGACAAGTGAGCAGAGAGGTTCATTAAGAACGGGAGCGAGCACCTGCTCTGAAAAGAAGGAAAACACTTAATGAAAGCACAGAGAGGGTGGAGAAAGGGATTTGAGGCCAAATGTGCTCAAGAAAGAGAAAGGTTCAGCACCTCTCATCATTCTCCTTCAGCATTTGTGTGCAGGGTCCCAGTCCATGGGCAAGGGTTCATAGGAGAGCACAGTGCAGGGCAGAGCAGTGGGGCTGGCACAGGGAGTTCAGGAACAGAGAATCTGCTTCTCACTACTTTATTCCAAGGAGCAAATCCAAGCAAAGAAAACAAATAGCTCATTTCTTATTTTCAATTCAGCTGATTCTCCAGGTTTTTGTTTGTTTGTGTTTTGGTTTTTGTTTTGGGGTTTTTTGGGTTTTTTTTGTTGTTGTTTTTTGGGGGGGGGTTTTGTTTGTTTTTTGGGGGGGTTTTTTGGGGGTTTTTGTTTGTTTGTTTTTTGTTTGGTTTTTTTTTAGTTTTTTTTTTTCCACTTTATCTATCTCCAACTGGAAAAAAATACAGGCAGGGAGCAGAGTCTAAACTCCTTGGCAGATGTCCTGCTTCCACTATGTCCAGTTGATGTCTTCAGCTCTGCAGGGGTGGGGGATTAGGTTGTGGTGCCACCAGATTAAATCCTTCCTTGTACTCACCTTCCACAAGGATATGTCCTGACCAGTCCTGAAGGAGCAGATATGATGAGGCTGTGAGACTCCAACCCTGGTGAGGAGGGAGGATGATGGCCAAATAACCTCAGAGAATCACACAATATCCTGAGCTGGAAGGAACCCAAAAGGACCTCCAGTCCAACTCCTGGCCCAGGAATTCCACCCTGTGCCCTGATATGTGTGAAGGTGAACATGGAGAGTGGTGAGGAAGAACATCCACCTCTCTCCTCTGAGCTCCTCCAGAAGAGTCTTCTGGAGCCTGCCCTCCATCCTGTCACGGTGGCTGTTTCTCTGACCTGACATGCATTTTTTCTCTTTTTTTGCTTCATAGGGATTGGAAAACACATGTAGAACCTGTCCTGGTATCCCCAAGGCATCCTTGCAGTGGGAATTGCCTGCCTAGGGACTTCCTGCCCCTTCCTAGGCCTGTGACAGCTCTGCAGCACCACTCCAGCATCCCTACACCTCTCACCTGGAAAACAGGGACTTCTCTGAGGTTTGGTACCAGGGAAAAACAAGAATGTTTCCCTGTTACACGGAGAAATCTCCTTTTTCCTCTGTGCCAGACAGCTCTGCCTGGGACAGACTAAGACAATAACTTGGGGATGATGGTGGGAGAGCTGTGGCTGCTCCTGGGAAGGGAAACTGCAGCTGTGCACAGCAGGCTCTCCCCCAGCTCACCTGTAACCTGACATTTGGGGTGGGGATAAGCAGGGCAGGAGAGCAGCCTAGAAGGAAGCATTTGCTTTCCCCAGGGAATTTGTTCAGTATTCCTTGGTGGCAGGCACTGGGGAGCTGAGTCTGGGTGGGAGAGCTGCTGTCTGAGCTCTCTTTATTCCTGCACAGAGGGACAAGGATGTCCCCTGCCCTGAGGTGACCCCTGCCTGCTTCCCAGCCAGGTACAGCTGTACCAGCCCATGCTGTTCCCCTAAAGCCTCAAGGACATTTCCAGCAAGTGGATCTGGACAGTGAGTTTCACAGTTTGATCCTGCTCCTGGGAACAGAGCATCGAGGCCTGGAGCTCCTGCTCAGCTCCTGCCTCAGCTGGAGCTCTGCAGAGGGAGGGGAACCCAGGCTTTGACCCTGGGGGCTGCACTGGCAGCCTGGCTAAGCTTCAAGCACTCCAGCCCAGCTCTCCTGGGCTTGTGCTTCCCCTCCCCGTGCAAATGTCCCCAGGCAGGCCAGCACACACTGTCTGTGTCCCCACTCCTCTCCTGGCACTGCTGGGGCTCTCTCAGAGGTGCCTGCCTTTGGAGAGAGGAGCAGCCCTGCCTGCCCCAGCACCAGGGCTGGGTGCTCACACCAGTGAAGAGGGTCCTTTGCAATAACTGTGCCCAATGGTTACACAAAATGCTCCTGGTGTCATCAATCACCTCTGTCTGCTCAGCAAAGGGATTTTGCTCAGTTGATGCCACATTGAGAACTTAGACAGGCTTAAACCTCATTCAAGGGCAGCAGTGGAGGGGAAGGTGCTGATCTCCACTTCCAGGTGATGCCAAATGAGGAGATGGAATGAAGTTGTGTCTGGGCAGGGTCACAATCTGTCACAATCTGTCACAAGCCATGAGGAGGTGAAGGTGGGTTTGGTTTTCCTGTACATTCCCACCCAGATGGGTTTGTAGGGCAGATGGAAACAAACTCCCTAAGAGCCCCGCTGTGAGGATGAGGAGTAAAGAGCCCATTTGTTCAGTCTGCCAGCATGATCTGATTTCATACTCCGTGTTTAGCAGAGACGCTGTTTCCCCTTGAGCAGAGTTATGCACTTTGCAGTTCCTTCTTTAAAACGACTTAGTTATACATTTGCTCCATGTTATTTTGAATTCTCTTGAAGATCAAGGACACTACAAAGCCAGCAAGATAAAATTAGCATCTGAGCTGTAGCCTTTACTTGGTATAAGAAATGCAGATCAGCTTCACTTGCAGTGAATGCTGGAAGGTGAATTTCATTTATGTCTTCCTCCAGCAGACCCAGTTCTGCCATCCCTGTTTGTTTTGAGTGCCACCACAGCCCCTAAGCTGTCCCGGTATTTCCGTACAGCTGCTGCCAGAGAAAGTATCAGACCACAAAATCGGACCTCCAGCTGATAAGAAATCACTTTGTTCAAAATCAGTTCTTATCTCCTCACAGTGTGATCCCTGGGAGTTTCAGCAGGGGAGCAGTCAGGCTGGGTTTGTTTGTGCACTGCTCTCCAAGCAGCACCAGGCCCAGCACCAATGCTGGGGCATTAAAAGGCTTTTGGAGGGGAGATTGTGCCTGGAGAAGAGCCCAGGAATGACCTAAAGATGGGAAGAGTACTCAGAAGTGGGGGTTGTAATGGCCCGTGGGTTTGGGTGGTGCCCATGCTCATGGGGCATCTGCCTTGTGGGGGGAAATGCTCTCAGAGGGGAAAGGTGGGTGCTGGAGGCCACTTCAGCACAGCAGGCAGATGAACACTCTGCAGGAATCAAGGCAGCTGTTTAAAAGGGAGATTAACCATGAGGAGGGTGAGCCAAAGGGACCTAAACACCTGTCAATCCCTACTCCTCAAAGCAGGTTTCTTGGGCAGGTGCTTTTCAGGAGTTTCATACAATCTCAGATTGTCTCAGGCTGGAAGGGACCCACAAGGATCAGCAACTCCCTTCTCCTCGCAGGAATACCCAGAACTAAGGAGAGGATTAAGAGCATTGTCCAGGTGCTCCTTGAGCTCTGGCAAGCTCTACCATGACCATTTATTTCCCTGGAGAACCCATTCCAGAGACCAACCACTCTATGGGGGAAGAACCTTTCCCAATATCCCACCTGATCTTTCCCTGAGACAGCTTCATTCCATCTCCTCATTTGGCATCATCTGAAAGAGGAGATCAGCACCTTCCCCTCACTGCTGCCCTGGAAGCTGAACCAAGTTGAAGCCTGTCCAAGTTCCCAATGGGGCAGCAACTGAGCAAAACCCCACTGAAAGTACCAGACATCCAAGGAGGGGATCTTGGATCAGCCCAGCACCACTTTGGCACAGGGTGACCCCTTCCATGCATTCAGGTGCAGGGTTGGGGCAGAATGGGCCATGAAATCCTGAGCAGAAATTCAAAGTTTAGATCCTATTTTTTTTTTCCTTTGGCCATCATTAGAGCCTTTACCCATCATCTGTAGCCTTCATCTCTCTTCCTGTGCACTTGCTGGTGACAGGGCCTGTTATCTCCTTGAAAACAGACCCAGAACTGACAGCCTTGACAGCATTGGCCCTGTTAGGTCTCACAGATGAAGCATTATCTTCTCAACCTGCACTAGGAGGTTACTGGAAGTGCATCCACACGATCCAGATCAGAGCTGAAGCTCTGGGCTCCTCAGCCTCCCTGTCCTGCAGCTCAGGAGCTGGAGCACTGACCCCAGAAGCAAAGGTTTTGTTTGAATCTGGCACATCCTAATCTTTTATTCATGGTGGGTCATCCACGGCGAGGAGTCAAAGCAGGAGGAGGAGAGATTAGAACAGCTACAAAACCACCTGAAGATGCAGATGGGATCTCAGAGGGGACAGTCAGGATTAAGAGACCTGATTTCAAAACAGGAAAATTGCTTTAAATGCTTTATGTTTACAAATTCTGCACCCAGAGGAACTCCGTATTTCCAGCAAATGAATTCCCCTGAAATAAGGGATGTATTTTCCATCTCTGTGTTTGCAGGGTTTCAGAACAGCTCTGAGTTTTTGCACAGTATTTGAGATGATTTACTAAGATCTAAGTTGGGTTGTCAGTGAGCATAACCAGGTGTCAGTCTCTTGATCTTCATTGATTTGTATCCATTGATGCCAGCTCAGGATTATTCTTTCAAGAAGATGGCTCTGAGTGCCCAAGCTTTAAAGCCCAAGTTGGTTTAATTGGACTCGTAGGTAAAGTGTTTCATGTTTCCAAAGTAGGATGAACACAAAGCCACTTTCACAGGGTTACTGATACAAGCTTAAAAGTAGGTGTTTTTCTGGGAATTGTGCTGTCATTTGTGCTCATGGATTTACAGTGAGCCAGCAGGAAACAAGGCAAACCTGATCCCCTGGCACCACCATCCCCTCCAGTACAGATCCAGATTTTAAATAGGACCATGTCATCTGCAACCACATTCTTTGTTAAAGTTGTGCATGGAGGTAAAGGTGGATACATGCCACAAACATTCCAATCCAGACTTTGGGTCTTTGTACCCAGATCCTGTTGTTTATCCCAATGGAGGAGTAAGGCTGGTGGAATTTCAACTCTGGAGCCGACTGCTGCAAAATCTGAAGGAGGTGGGAGGCTGGATCCAGGCTGATGCCTGTCCAGTTTGCTGGAGGCACCAGAACACTGTGTCCTCATTCCCAAATCCAGGCTCTGGCTCAGGGAGGATGCTGTTTGTGGAGCAGCCCTGCCCTGCCTGGGAGGACCCGGAGCAGAGAGGATCCGGCTCAGCCCTGGGACAGGATGAGCTGTCACCACCAGGTCACTGTCCCAGCACACAGGGACAGCGAGAGCTGATGGACTGCTGTACTGTAGGGATTTCTGTTGGTACAATCAAGTCTCATTTTTCCTAGGGTAAAGGATGAATTCCTGACAAACTGTGGATGTCTGGGATTCCCAGAATGTTGCAGTAGAACCCAGCACATTTCCTGCCTTACTGTTTTATGCTGAGGGCAATATTCCCAAATAAAAGACAGTTGAGGGAGGAGCAGGACATGTCACCTTCCACCGTGCAGGACTTTCATTTGTGAAAAATTAAGGAGCAAATCAGTTCTTCTGCTAACACTTCCATGATTAAAACAAAAGGGAAGAGATTGTATTTTACCTAACACCTGTCTAACCCCCCCTGAAAGGGTTTGTTTAATCCCCAAGTTACTCTTATTTGAAGCTTCACACTTTCCTGTCTGCTGTTATTTTACATTTCATTATCTCAGTGTTTCCAGAGGAAAATAGTCCCACCCTGGCAAATCACTGGATGTTTTTCCTCTGCTGCAAATAGATTGCTTCCCTGTCCCTCCTCAGCATCCAGCCCCTGGCTGCAGGAATATCCCTTTCATTAGATGGATCAGAAGCATCCTGCATCCTCTGTATTGGTCCCGTCCCCCGCCATATGCCTGGATTGTTGGTGGAAATTTCCTTGAGTTACCTGTCCTAATATAAAAGGCAGACATGTGTGGGTACATTCATAGGCTGCTTTTCACCTCCTGCTTCCAAGCTGATGTGGAAGCAGTAGAGAAAAGACAAATGGTATTTGCCAGTTAGGTCTACTAATTACAGGACGTGTTTTCGGGAGGAAAAAAAAATGTTTTCACTTGCAGTCCTTCCAATCTGTTTTGAATTAGGAGACACTTAGGATTAGAAAGTGTATTCTCATTAGAACAAATGTCACAGATTTAAAAATCTCTTCATTTAAATTCCTCCTAATGTTCTTTGGCTTGAATGAGTGAGCTCTTAATGTCCGTTTTAATTAAAGCATTTCTGTGGGATTTCTGCCTGGCCACCTAATGACAGCAGGTCTCAGGAAGTGGATGTGCTCCAGCTAAGAATGGGAACTCCTGGATAGCAACTGCAGCAGAAAGTCTCCTTTTGAGGCTTTTTTGGGAAAAGTGCTAAAGGACACACAAATTAAGATCTGCCTAAGAAATGATCCCACACTTCCAGCGGCCAGAAATACCACATGGTTTGGGAGGCACTGGCTGTGTTTGCAAAGGGATTGATCTGTGCTTCCCAAGCCATTTTCAATTTCTCTCTTTTTGCTGCTGTTTTCCTGCCAACAGCACAGGCTCTGGCAGCCAGGCAGGGGCACAGGGCTCAGGTGTAGCACCCTGTCCCTGCTGCCAGACCCCTCCTCTCCCCCACCCACTGCCCCATGTTTCTCCTCCCTGCTCAGATGAAGTTTTGGTCCTCCCTCCACTCCCCAGCAGCTCCCATGGTGCTGGATCTGTTTATCAGTGCACACCCACGGGAGCTGCAGGACTTTGTCAGCTTTCCCAGGTAAAAAATCCTTTGAAACACCAGGTTTCACCAGGCAGGTTTGTCTGGTGGCACAGGAAGGCAGGAAAGTGCTGTGAAATAAAAGCATCATTGGAGTCCATCCACATCCCTCTCCTGAAGCATGGCAAAGGCAGTGGGAAGCATCCTGGTGGGGAATGATCCTGCTCCCCAGTGTTCTTTTCCAGCTTGGACAGCCCCCACTTTTCCATGGAGCAGCCTGGGACAAGGAGCTGGTCCCTGCCTCTGCCTCACCACGGGACTGCCATCCCAGGGGGATCCAAGAGGAGAAGGACCTGGAGGCCAAGAGCCATCAGACGGTGGGAGCAGCACGTGGACAGGTTCCCTACAGGCAGTGCAGGTGTTGGAAAAAACAAAGCACAGAGCCAGACCTCACTGATGGAAACCACAGGGAAAGGCAGGAACCTGCCTGGGTTCACCCCTGTGATGCCTGGCTCACTCCTTCTCTCCTTCAGTGACAAATAAATCTGGAGACAGTTAATAATGAAAGGCTATTAAGATAAGATTTAGTCTTTATCATTCTCGTGCTTCCTTCATTTGTCAGGCACTTGAACCAAACAGAACAAACGTCAACCTGGGAAACGCTGCTGATACCCAGACAGAGGCAGATTTATTGGTGCTTGTGCCCAGGCACATCCAAGGGACAAGGAGCTGCCTGGGCAGGTGTGGCCCTGTGTGATCACTGTCCCTGCTGCTTTCCCTCAGGACACTCACTCGAAGCAGCCACCCTCGCTTGGTAGCTCATAAACAACATCACTGCTGGAGCTGGGCAGCGTTTCTGGGCCAAAAAGTACCTTGAGAGTCAAAGTGTTGTTTTAAGGAAGAAAATCATACAATTATGGAATGTGTTGTGTTTTAAGAGACCAAAATATCAGCTCATTTCAACCCCACCTTCCACTGTCCCAGGCTGCTCCAAGCCCTGTCCAACCTCGCCTTGGAAACTTCCAGGGATCCAGGGGCAGCCACAGCTTCTCTGGGCTCCCTGTTCCAGTGCTGTTTAACCACCACACTTCAGGCAAATTGGTTTATTTTTAATGATCTTTGGAAGTAATACTCTTTATTTCCTCTCCCTTCCCCAACACATTAATTGTTTTTCTGTCTTTTCAGAGAGAATCCTGTTTGTGCCTCTCATTCAGGCCCTGTGAGCTACTGCATATCCTGGTGAGGTGGAGGGAGTGCTTAGCAGCAAATCCCTGATTTCCTCAATGTAACAGTAAGAAAAACAAAAGAAAATAAGCATAGGTTTTGTTTTTAGCTGCATGTAGTGTGCAGATCCTGTAAGAAAAGGCACCTGGGTATATATACAGAGCAGTGGGCATGGCCCCAGGGCTGCCAGAGCTCCAGAAGCATTTGAACAACACTTTCAGGCACAGGGTGGGATTGTTGGGTGTCTTGGGCAGGCCCAGGACTTGGACTGGATGATCCTGGGGGCCCCTTCCAGCTCAGGATATTCTGGTCTATGATCCTGTGATTCTTTGGCAGGAGTTCCTGTGGGCAGGAGACTGAGGGGAATCGTGCAGTGCTTCCTGAGACAACAGCGTACGGATACAGCCACCTGTGAGTCATCTGCGTTTTGAGATCGTGTTCACACAGTTTTCCCTCCTTCAACATGAAGTGGATGAGCCCCAGCTCCCCCCTTCCAACATCCTTTTATTGCTTTTAGACTGACTTTGAGATAGGGTAGGAAAAGAAATCTGAGAGAGGTGAGTTCCAAGGTCAGCGCTGCTCACCCAGCTCTGTCATCCCACTGAGCTCATAAATTGGTGTTAACACCTCCTGCAAAGAACAACAAATATGAAAGGAGAACCTGGCTCAGATGGGGAAGCAGAGCCATTACTGGGCCAGCCACTGCAGAGCAGAGTCTGGCACGACAGCAAATCCAGCCCAACTCCAATGCCTGTTCAGCCCAGATGTGATCCCAGCCCCTGCTGAATCCTGGTCATCTCCCAGAAGATGGAGAAAGCTGCCTTCTTAGGCAACTTATTTTTTTAAACATCACAAAGCACCTGGGTATTTATTGCACCTCTCCTATTAGAAATTTGCTTTGGCAGAGTGCTCTATTTTATATTTTTGCTTGTTCTTTAAACAGCTCCTTAGAATGGGGCTTCCTGGTGTGGAAAGCACAAATTAGTTCAGAGCCTTTCATTTGCACCCTCCACCCCTTCCATTTATGATTCCCTTCAGTGGGATTCACACAAAATCTATTATTGCTGCTGTAGATTGGCCACGGTGTGACTTTGGAGAAAATTCTTTCTGTGTTGACACTGTTGCTTCATTGTTATTCTTTCTGTATGAGTGAAACAAAATGAAAAATTCATTAAAAAAAAAAAAAAAAAAAAAAAAAAAGGAGAAAAAATCTACTGGTATTTCTCTATCTCCCAGCACAAAAACCAAATGTGGGAGATTGAAACCAGGGTAATGGGAAGGGAAGGGTGAGAAGATAAAATGTCTGAAGGATCCAGCCACACACAGCATGTGGGACAAACATGTCAATAAAAAGAACAAAAAGGACCTGTCATCTTCTCAGGGTCCCACTATCAAATTAGGAGCCAGGGAAGGGTCTCACAGGTGAACTCACTTTCTTTGGGATGTTTCAGCAGGCAGTGACCACTCAGAGGAGCTCTGGGAGCTGCACCATGGCCCCAGAGAGTTCCCCAAGCAGGGCCTCTGCCCTCACCCTGCTCCTGGGGAATCACAGGATACAATCGCTGAGCTGGGAGGGACCCACAGGATCCCCCAGGCCAGCCCCTGGCCCTGCACAGACACCCCAACAACCCCACCCTGGGCATCCCTGGCAGAGCTGTCCAAAGGCTCCTGGAGCTCTGGCAGCCTCGGGCCGTGCCCATTCCCTGGGGAGCCTGGGCAGTGCCAGCACCCTCTGGGGGAAGAATCTTTCCCTGAAATCCAGCCTAAATGCCCCTGACACAACTCCAGCCATTCCCTGGGTCCTGTCCCAAGGAGCAGAGACCAAAACTGCCCCTTGGGAGGAGCTCCAGACCCTGATAGGATCTGAACTCAGTCTTTTCTTCCCCAGCTGAACAAACCACACGATCTCAGCCATCCTCTTATGCCCCTCCAAGCTCTCCCAGCCTGGCAGGACCCCACATTCTTCCCTTTGCAGCTGGGCTGGGACCCCCAGTCCTCACAGACATCATCTCTAGGCTGGTTTGCCCCATTTTTCCAAGCAGTGAGGCAGAGGCAGAAGGTGGCAGGGAGGGGACAAACTGAGGGAATCTGGGGCATAGACAGACTCTGCTGGCAGTGGGACTCCAGGAATAGCTCCCCACCACAGGGATTCTCTGGTGGGCTCCCAGTGCCTCCTTCTCTGGTGATAGGGCACTCCATCTGTGCACAGCCCCATGCTGCCTTCCACCAGGGCCTTCTGAATTTCCCAGTCTGCAGCCTCAAGCACACTTATTCAGGATTGGAGGGACAGATCCTCTGGGAAGGCTCAGCCAGAGGAGCTGGGCATGCCCTGGACCTCCTCCTCACCAGTGGGACCTCAGCAAAATTGCTCTGTGTGGTTCTTCAGCCTCAGAGCACTGTGTGACTGTTCAGGGCAGACCAAGGGACTTGGACCAGCAGATCCTCAGCTCTGCAGGATCATGGTCCCCATCTATTGCAGTAGCTCTCTTGTTAGAAGGTAGAAATCAGCCCAGACACAGACTTCTTGTTTATCACAGCACAAAAAGGCTTGTTTCTGGTTTATTCCTCTTTACAGCTCAGCCATCCTGATTCCAACTATTCAGTGACTAGGGCTGCAGCAAGCTCCTGCTGAGGGTTTCCCTTGCAGCCTCTGACTGCTGGTTATTTCCTGCTAAACTATGACAGCGTGTGTTAGTTTGCAGACTCTGACTGCAGGCTTTTCCCTAGCAAGACTATGGCTGCAGGTTCCAAAAACAGGCTCTAACTACAGACCCAGACTGACCTCACAAGAGTGATTCTCCCTCTGCAGGATCCTTCTTTTTCATAAGTCCCTCCTCCTTCACTATTCTCCCTCACAAGCAAACCCACCCCCTTTTATCACACTTATGTCTATTGGCTATAGCAGTGACTCTTCAGGGGCAAGGCTGTATTGCATAATTAGCACAGCTGTTACTTATCAGGGGCAGGGTCACCTGTGTTCCCTTCTCCTACACCCATCCACTTTTTCCTGGGATGAGGCTGATAAGGAGCATCTTCTGTGGTTGCTCACATGGAATCCCATACCACCCCAGGTGCCTTGGTGCTGGGAAGTGCTTTGGTCTCCTGCCTTATCCTGGCATTCCCAGTCAGCACCTCACAGTGCAGACAAGTGGCTTGGAAAAGGCTGGATGAGACCTGGGCTCCAGGGAGATTAGGGATGGCTTGGATTCTACCTGGGTGCCAGTTACAAGGGGCAAGACTCCTCAGGGGCCTTTCCTGGGACCTGCCCTAACAGCCATAGCAATGACCTGAGAAATGCACCCTCAAAATGAGACCCTCAGGGTCCCTTCCAACCTGAGCTCTCCTTGGATCTTGTAGCTCCCCAATCCTCTTCCCAAACCTGCTGTGGGTTTGCGCTGTAGCTGCAGCTTTTTGTGCTCATGACAGACTCTCATGGAGGTCAGGTCTTGATCTCCACAATCACCACTACTTTATTATCCATCCCAGGAAGGGGACACCTCCAAAAATAATCATCTAAATATTTTTTAAACAATAAAAATGGCAAAACATTTCCCAGGATCTCTGCTGAGGAATGTCACAGGAGAAGAAAAACCCTTTTTGTGATCAAGAGATTGAACTTCAAAACACCCGAACTGCACATCTCTGCAGGGTACCTTTCTGCAGGGTTATTAATAAGAAATAATTGTTTTAAATGCAGAAAAGTCTGTATGCTTTCTATTCTCTTCCAAAAGCCTTGCATCGCTTGTCCTTAATGAATAATGAAAGATGCTTTTGTATTGCTTCCCACCCATAGACTTTCAAGTGATTTTTAAGCAATAATAAATAGAACTCTAAAGAAAATCAGGGTTTGATGAAAACTTAATTCTGGGCTAATAAGAGAAGCACCTGCTGTTGCACTAGTTTAGAGACGTTCCTGGGGCTTTGGTAGGTGGAGAATTTTGGTGAAAGCTCTGAATGTTCCAACCCTGAGAAAATATCACTAAATGATTCTGAAATGTTGTTGTGTAGCTCCAAGGGAATTAGAATTTGGAAGGAAACCAGGAGATGCCGTGCCCAGGACAGGCACTTTGATGCCCTGATCACAGCACTGCTGTGATGCCCTCTCTGATCTCATTCTGAGGGGGATTTATCATGGAAAGCCAAACCCAAAGAGGACATTGTTCTCTGAGGAGAGCAGGAGAGCAACATCCCATGTTAGACTGGGGGATTTGGGTTTCATGGGAAAACAATGTATTCCACTAGGAACCTGATGTGGCTTTCAACTCTGCCAAAGGAAAGCACTCTGCCAATGGTGCAGGTGAAAAACTGAAGCTTGGAAGGTATATCATGGAATAATGGAATAATAGAATGGGTTGAGTTGGAAGAGACCTTAAAGGCCATCTCATTCCACCCCCTACCATGGACAGGGACACCTTCTACTATCCCTGGTTGCTCCAAGCCCCAGCGATGCAGGCCTTCGACACTTCCAGGGATCCAATGATGCCTTTCCCTGGATTTAAAAAATTAAGAGCCAGACAGGGCTAAGGGCTAAGGGGTTTTTTTGCCTCAGTATTTCAATAAGGATCCTTCTTGGTGCACCACTTCCCCAAGGTGGAAGTGCCCCAGTGCACACACACGAGAGATCACAGGTACAATTTACAGACCTTACAAATCAGCACATCTAACAGGGATGCCCCAGTGGGATGGATGAATGGTGTGATATTCCCCCATAAATGGAATTCTCCCCTGGATGGCCCAAATCTCCAGTTTATAGGATCTGTTCTAGAGAAGACCTTGATTTCCCAAGGCAGTGAAGGGTTTTCTGGCCTCCTACAATGAGCCCTTTAGGATTTTGGTCTCCTGGCCTAACACAATACTAGGCTTGTGCTCAGTTATCAGACTTAAGGAATTACAAGTATGCATGCTAGGAGTACTGAGGATACATAAAAGTTATATAAAAGGTATATAATAGGCAAAAAATTGTCTTGGCATCACTAGGGGCAGCCACAGCTTCTCTGGGCACCCTGTGCCAGGGACTCATCACGCCCAGAGGGGAGAATTTCTTCCTGATTTCCAACCTAATCCCTGTTAGCCATGAGTTGCCCAAGAAAAATTAAGCCAGTTAATTGCTCACATTTGGGTTGGTAGGTACCAAGTTCTTGCCTTCAGCTCACAGTCAGAGAGATCTTGATGTTGAGAGTTCATTTTAAAGACTGAGGGGTCTTTACTCGACCTTCAGAGGTATCTTGTGAGCACCTCAACACTCCCACCAGTCCCATCAGGAATCAGCACTGTGTCAGATAGTTCTGAGTAACTGATCACTTAAATACCTCTATAATTCTGTTGGGATCAGCAGAGAAAACTTCAGGGGGCTTTGTCTCGATTGTCAATTCATCATTTGTGTTGTGGCACTATCCCAGGCATGTAACAGGAATAAATTTCTTCGCTGAAAGGGTTGCCCAGCCCTGGCACAGCTGCCCAGGGCACTGGGGGGAGTCACCATCCCTGCAGGGATTTAAAAGCTGTGAAGATGTGGCCCTTGGGGACATAGGTTAGTGGTGGGCTTGGCAGTGCTGAGATAATGGTTGGATGGGTCGCTCCTGCTGGTGAGCTCTTGCCCTTCCTAACACGCTGTTGAGAGCAGCTGCATAAAATTATTTGCATTGATGTGACCTGAACAGCGGTGCCGAGAGCTGGGCGCACACGGCGGGAGCCGGAGGGACCCGTGTGCCACCTGCGAGCGAGGCCGTCCCCGGCGCCGCCGGCGATTCCCGCTCAGCCCCGCTGTGCCCGTCCCTCTGGAGCCGGGGCTCGGCCCGGCCTTCCGCGCCTTC
>VWZU01010558.1:236451-255313 GCA_013397095.1 Sterrhoptilus dennistouni | reverse complement strand
CTGCCGGGTGGCTCCGGCCCCGCCACCGGTGATGGCCCCGGGCTGAGCCCGCCGCGGTCCCGGGCGCTGGGGAGGGATGTCCGCGGTGTGACCGCAGGATCGGGGGGTGCTCTGTGCCTCCTGCAAGCCGGAGATGCTCGGTGGCTCTGCCAGCGCGGTCTCGGGCAGCCGGGAGCGGCTTCGTGGCGAGAAAAGAGGCGGAATATCGGGCCCGGCAGCTGAGCCGCGCCGCTCCCGCCGCTCCGTGCCGAGCCCCGCGGTGCCGGAGCTGCTCTGCCGCGGTTGTGTTGGGGCTGGTGGTTTCTGTCGGGAGTTGCATTTAGGAGTAGGTTCCCCAGGGAAGTGGCGGAGTCACCATCCTTGGGAATGTTAAAAATGAGCAGATGTGGCACTCGGCCGTACGGTTTTAGTGGGCACAGGGAGACTCGGTCAGAGGTTGGGACATGATCGTTTTGGAGGTCTTTTCCAACCTTAGTGATTCTGTTTATTTGAGGGGCTGTATGAAACTCCGGGTCTTGCTCCAGAGCAGCTTGGTGAGTGTGAAGCAGTGAGATCTGGCCGTGCCTCGGGAAGGGTGTCCGGTCCCTCTCTAGGCAGCCCGGGCTGGGACACGGACTGCGGGATGGACTGCGGGGAGGATGTGCACCTTTGTTTTCCTGGCCTGCTCCTGACGGGCAAGAGCCCACCTGCAGGAGTGATCCCTCGCAGTTGTGTTTGCTGCAGTGCTTCAGCATAGAATCCCAGAATCCTAGAATTACTTAGGTTAGAAAAGCCCACTAAGATCGAGTTCAGCAGTCATTAACCCAGCACTGCCAAGCCCACCACTAAACCATATCCCCAAGTGCCACTTCTACACCTCTTCTAAATGCCTGCAGGGATGGTGACTCCAGCACTTCTGAGTGTAATTCTCCCGTGGTTTTGGCGTGGGGAAGGGCTGGGAACCAGCCCGTGCTGGTTGTGGCTCCGGGGCCTCCCCACACTCCGGCTGCTGCTCGGGCTTTTGAGGAGACTGAAGTCAGTGGCATCA
Source organism: Sterrhoptilus dennistouni (assembly GCA_013397095.1). Lineage (NCBI taxonomy): Eukaryota > Metazoa > Chordata > Aves > Passeriformes > Zosteropidae > Sterrhoptilus > Sterrhoptilus dennistouni. The sequence goes on along the minus strand of VWZU01010558.1, from coordinate 254,286 downwards.
CGGCTGGCTTGAGCTGACTGTCAAGGCCGGGAGAAAAGGCCCTCTTATTTCATATTGGGGAAATTGTTGTTGTCTATCCCGCACCAGTAAATCCCGAGTGGTGCCCGGTGCCGGCCGGGTGGGCTCTGCTGCCGGCCCTTCCCGGGGCAGCACAAGCCCTGGGCCTTTGCCCTGGACTCAGCGCCCTGGCCGGACTGTTTTCCTTGGCTGTGTCATTCGCCAAGGGGGCCGGGCTGTGTCACAGCACCTCCGGATTGTCCCCGCTGTGCGGAGGGCTCAGCCCCTCCACAGGTGCCTCCACTCTCGGTCTCCCTTTAGCAGTTCAGTGGCAGACGGTGCTTTCCCTTTCATTTTGCCCTTTTATTCTGCCATTTGTTGGGATTTGGGCTCTTTGCATTATTCTAAAGGACAGGGAAGGAGGCTGGCTTTAAGTGAGCTCCGGGGTGAGGAGGCTGCACGGATGGGTGGGAAGGGAAGGGAAGGACTGCTGTTGCCAGAGCACAACCTCAGCTGGGTGACCCTGTAGCACCTTGGTGGGCCGCCTGCTCTGGCTGACAGCATGTCCCAAGGTTTATTGTTCCTGGGAGCCTTTCTGTGACTCGCTCTCGGCCGCCTGTGAAAGCTTCCTTGGCGAGGGGCGGGTGTTCAGACGCTACTCCAGCTCTCCCAGCCGAGGAGGAGCGCTGCTGGTAGACTCTGCCAGGCTGGTACTGGAGATGGGTTTCAGGGGAAAGGCAGAGCAGAAAGAGGTGTGTCTCTTAAGAACCACTTTCTTTAGAAATGGCTCATAATAGGCAGCGAGTTTGGGGAGGATGTTTTATTTAGAGATTGAAAAGAGAGGATTAAAGCTCTTGACAGAGAACAGTTTATGTGGAATAAGTGATGGGACTTGATCATTCAGAAAAAGACTCTAATGTGTTCCCATCACCGAGACAGCTTACAGCTCTCCTTGTCCCAAATCATTCAATAAAAGCAACAAAACTCCTTTTGATTTGAGTTCTTTGCTGGTAGCTGCAGAAGGAGTTTTCAGACCTAGCAGTAAATTTGTATCCGCTCAAAGAAAACGGCCTGTGGGTATAAAAATCTGTGATATGCTAAAGGTACTGCAGACCTACCCAAGGTGTTAATTACAGACATTGGAATAGCTGTGTCTGTCTTGGAGAATTGCAGCCTTTCCTTCCTTGCCCCCTCCCATCACGTTACCGGCACAGGGCTTTGCTCCTGGATTTGCAGAAGCACAAAGTCACTGCTTGTAAAATTACTGAAATAAAAAAGATTTGTGCAGGGGAGAAGAAACAGGAATCAAATTTTAGGCTCAAATTGTGATTCCAAAACAAGTTGTTCATTCTTCTCACAGCTTGAGGTTTGTGATGGGAAGGTTGAAGATGCCCAGCAAGTAAAATAGGCTGGGGGAAAAAAAATCTGGAATAAGCTGAACAGAGTGAAATTCAGAATAAACTGTCATCAGAGAGTGTTTATAAACCTGCTGGAGAAAAGCTAGAGGGAGTAACCATTCGGATCAATAACAAGTTTTTTTTTGTATAACTGTAGAGCTTTAATCATATAGTTTAAAAAAATAATCCTAAATCTGTGCATTTTATACCTGTGCTGGTAGCTGGGGCTAAATCTGCAGAGTTCATGCTGATCTGGGTAATCTGAATCAAGCTGAATAGTAAAGAGGCTCTTAGGAGGATCTGAAACCCAGGAGGCATTTTTCAAACCTGAGTTATGTCACTTTTTTTAGAGGTGCCTCAGGCAATTGCATTTTAAGAAGACAAAGCTTTTGTTTTCAAGCTGGCCTAGAAAAATGCCAAGGATGAATCCAAAGTAAAGGCTTTCAGAAGTTGTCATTTGTGATTAAGTTGATGTTGCTGTTGTGCACAGAAGGCCGCTGCCTTCCCCGGTGCGCCGAGAGCTGGGGCTATTTTTATTTTTGCCACCAGTCCTGGTGTACCTGTTTAATTCCAGTGAATAATAGTGCCCGGGGGTCTCACCTGAAAGTGTGTATTTAATGAGAAGGTCGGGTGTCTGTCAGCTCCCTCTCCAATAGAAAATTCATTGTAGGCACATTATAAAAGGCAGAAGGGATTGACTTAGATGGGTGTTCTGCAGAATTCACATCTGTCTGTGTCTAGTTCAGTATTTGAGATGTTGGAAATACCGAAGCCAAGGCTTCGAACCATGAGCAAGGGCTGTTTACTTTCACAGAGACCAGGCTGCATACACGCAGTCAATCCAAAGCTTTTCATGGGGCTTCTCATGTTACTTGCAGCCTAAAACAATCAGACAGAGTATCCTGCTGTTGCCAGGCTCTGGGCAAATAAGAGGAGCTGCTGCTGCGGAGCCCGAGCTGAGGGAATATTGTGCAGGATGTAACAGATGATGCTGGAGCATGGATGTGGAAAAGTCTGCTGCCTGCAATCTGGAGTGCTGTGAGCTCCCAGTGAGATGCTCCTTGTTAGAGGAAGGTGAAATCCTACGAGTATTGTAATGACTTCTTGTTCTTAAATAAAACGAGAGTAGGTTTTGTCTGAAAACCTGTCTGAAGGCAGCTCTGGCTGCAGGAGCAGTGCCAGGGCTGCCTCACCTGGGCAGGACCTGTCCCTGGAGCACCCCTAGCCCTGGGAGCAGCTGCTTCCCTGGCTCTGGATAGCCAGGGAAGGGCTATAAGGGCAGCCTGAGTCATCTTTTTGGCTCTTGTCTAACACCCAAACAATGCTGTTTGTCCTGCTGGCCGGGGGCTCTTGGATTGTGCAGCGCACAGCGATGTGGGACTGGATGGATCCTCTTCAGGGGCACCTCTGAGGTGCAGCTTCTGGAGCAGTTGTGTCCTGCAGTTCTCACCCTGGCACCTCACAGTCCTAATATCTTATCATTTTTTTAAAGCAAGCATTGAGAATGTGTTGCAAACGTGTAGAGCAAATGGTGCTGGTGATGTGAGACAAGGTTTGGCCTTGCCTTTGCAGGGAAGGTCCCCGGTTGCTTTCAGCGTTTCTGGGCTTTTCCTTCCCCCCTGCTGCCGGAGCTGCTCGGCAGGATGTGCCCGGCAGGATGCCCAGCTCTATTGCAGGAGCATCCCTGCACCTGCAGCAGAGTATTTCCTTTACTGAACGTCCACAGGCTTTCCCAGTGATGTTGCACAACTGTTTTTTGGGGTTTTTTTGTTGTTGTTTTGTTTCTTTTCTTTTTTTTTCATTTGTTCTAAAAGATCTGGTTTTAAAATAGAAAACACAGTGCCAGGTTGCTAGGGTTTGTTTCTACCAAGAGTAAGGTAAATAGATGGGCACCTCTGGGCTGTGTCTGTGTGAATTCAGTGACTCCCAGGTGGTATCTGCAGCATCGCCTCCATGTGGGGATGGTACCAAACAAAAGGAGCTGAGGAGTGCCAGGCTTTATCTGATGCTTTTGCAAGCAGCTTACATTTCAACAAATACAGCGCACTGGGAATGAATGTGAACTCATTTTCGGGTTGCTACTGCAGGCAGAATAAGAATGGCCAGGTTAAATGTGTGAGCAGGAGTAATAACTGAGACAGTGCAGCTCCGCTCCTGCTGTGTCCCACCTTCCCCGGAGGGAGAACATCCTTTCCCTGGGGCTCTGCCTGCTGGCACTTAAACGGGAGAAAATTTCTGCAAGAGAAGGTGGAGGAAAAGGTGGCAGTGGGAACTCGTTGTGGAACCATTGTTTATTTTAATGTGGATGAATTCCTGAGTTCAGGATAGGCTGGCAAAAGTCCCAGGGTGGACAGGGGAAGTGGTTGCAGGTCTCTCCCACCAAAGCTCTTGATGTCTTTGTTAGTCTAAATCTTGTGCTGCCCTTCTGTCTTTAGCAAACTTTCTTTTGGAAACCTGTCTCCGGAGCATTTGTGGGAGAAGTTGTTCCTTTGGCAGGATGTGGAAGGTGCTGGCTCTGCTGGGTCTGCACAGGGCAGCTGCTGCTGTGCCTGGTGTGTCACTGGCACCTGTGTCAGTGCCCTCAGTGCCCATGGGTGCCTTTCACCTGGCTTTCAGTGACATCCTCCACTTGCCAGGACTTCAGGGTGACTATTCTGGTCTGGGATGTGGCCCCAATGCTGAGGGGCAGCACTGGAGGGGTTTGGTGGTTCAGCAGTTCCTGGTTCCTGTCCCTGGAGCTGTGTCTGCTGTAAAGCAGGTATTTTTGTTGGTGCTGCAGCAATCTGCAATGCTTGGAGCTCTTACAGCTCCCGGAGTTCTTGGAGCTGATAAAACCTGTAAGCACTGCAGAAATCCTCCTGACCTCTTCTAGTAATTTAAACTTTTTTTATTTATTTATAATTTTTAACTTCTGCTCCAAAGAGTGCAGCTCTTACGTTCGCACATTTCAACAAGCCAGTAAAACCTCACCTGTCTCTGACAGAATCCCAGGATGGGCTGGGTTGGATGGGACCATGAAGCCCATCCAGAGCCACCCTGCCACAGGCAGGGACACCTTCCACTATCCCAGGCTGCTCCAAGCCCCAATGTCTAACCTGGCCTTGGGCACTTCCAGGGATCCAGGGGCAGCCACAGCTTCTCTGGGCACCCTGTGCCAGAGCCCCACTGCCCTCACAGGGAACAATTCCTGCCCAGTATCCCACCTAACCCTGCCCTCTGGCAGTGGGAAGCCATTCACTGTGTCCTGTCTCTCTATCCCTTGTCCAAAGTCAAGGAACTGGCTCTGAAATTTCAGTTTAAGATGAAAAATCCTTGGTGCAGCTCAGGCCCTGCAGCCTATGAGCCTATGCCTCTGGTGGCTCCTGGGCACCCTCAGGGCACAGGTGAGGGTGAGGAAAAGCATCCCTTGGCAGTTCCCCTGACAGGAGCCCTGTGCAGGTAATGCTGTGGGGCATCTCCGGCACTGGGGGAGTGGCTGCTGCACATCAAAGGTAGGGTTTGTGTGTTTTCCTGTTAAGAGAAGCCGAGTGCTTCCCTGCAGCTGGGCTCCCCAGCCATTTGTCTGCGGCATAAGCAGCATTTCCAGGGAGGCCGCGGGAATAAGGCCGACTTTGCTGATACCTTCTGTGAGCCCACCCACACCTTGTGGCAGAAGAGAGGCAGGGAGGGCTTAGATGATTTAATTAAAGTTGTTGTGAGAACGAAATTAAATTTGATCTCTCGCCCTGCTTATATTAGGAGGGTGCGAGCGGGGCCTTTCTGAACTGAGCCATTCCTTCTGTTTGCCTTGCAAAAAAGCAATTTCTCTGTCAGCTTTTAGCCTGGCTCCTGAGCCCCAATTGCTTATCTTCAGCAGCTCCCCAAATCACTTTGAAGACGGGCTTAAACACTGATCATCTCTTAGAGTCCTTCATCTTCGTTCTGCCAGCAGACATTAGGAAAGATATTTTAAATTCCCTTTCCCCCCCAAATAAACAGGCTGTGTTTATGGGCTGGGAGAATTAAAGCCCTTTCAGCCAAAGTATAAATCAGCTGCTCCCATGTTTTTGCCCAGTTCTCCTGGATTCATCTTCCAGGCCAGTCTGCAAAAGCAGCAGGGATTCCAGGAGATATAAAAGCCAAAGTGCAACTCAATTTGGAGGCAGAATCTAGCAGTGTTTGGTTTGGGGAGCAGGATCCTGTTTAAAAATGACTTTTTCTCCCCTTATTGGAGCAGTGGGATCTTTCCTCTTGCTGCTCCCTATGGAAGGGCTGGGGGGCTCCATGGGGTGATGCTGTTTAAAAAATGGGTTGCAGAGGTGAGGTGATGCCTGACTCTGGCAGCTCCTGGCCTGGAAGTTTGGAAAAGAAACTTTGGATCCCTTCCTTTGCCATTTGAGCACTGAGATCTGGAGAAAAAAAAGCACTCGCTAACAGCAGGACATTTATTCTGTGTCAAACAGGCAGCAGACAGCAGAGGTGGTTAATTCAGCATGGAAAAGCCCAGAGCTACAGCTGAACAGGCAGGAAGGTTTAATCAATCATTTGGAGCAGGTTTCTGATGCTCCTTTATGCAGACACAGTTTTTTGTGGTGTTGTTGTTAACACTTTATTGGTAACAGGTCACACCAGCCTCTCTCACAAGCAGAGCTGGAAGGGAGCAGATTATTTAGATGTACAATCACTTTATTCCTGGTGTATGTCCCAAATACTGCTGAGATGAGGCCCTGGAGATGAGGCTGAGGAGTTTGGCTCAGTGAAGGAGGATGCAGTAGCCTGAGCTGTGTGTGAGTTTGTGGTCCAGGCTGCATTCATTGCTTTTATTATCATTTATCATATCACAGAGTCACAGGCTGGTTTGGGTTGGAAGGGGCCTTAAGGCTCATTTCATTCCAACCTCCTTCTGCAGTTCAGTTTGCAGATTCCATATCCCTGTCCCCTTCTGTGTGCTGATGCTCTCTGCCTTTGCAACCCCTCGTTTGCAGGAGGGGGAAAAACAGTGTGACCTCAGAGTTAATAGATTTTAGTGTTATATGTAGCATAAACATCTATATTTTATAGTTTGTTGTGAGGCATTGGTGCAGGGGATTCTGGCTCAGCGAGTCAGAGGCTTTTACCCACTCAGTGATGTAATTTATGGCTTGTCCCAAGTCTGCACAGCTGGGTTGCTGAACTACAGCATGTTGGGGAGTAAATATTGCATGTTTACACAAAGCCTTTTCTCTCCAAGTCCCCCAAAAGAGGATGAACCACTTTAACAGGCTGCTCAGGCTGGGTAGGAGCCATATCCCAGGGCAAAATGCAGTTGGGCAAAGCAGCCCAGCAATCTTATAAATACAGTGAATTTTAAACTCTTTCCTGGGTTGTAACAGGAGAGGAGCATTCCTGAGCATCTCCACAACCTGCAGTGATGTGAGAGAGAAGGCTTTGTGCAGTGATGGCAAACAGCCTTTAGATCCACTGACTTTTTGTTAAAGTGTTTTTTGGAAGCTGCTGCCTTTGGAAGTAGATGCCCTCAGCACGTGCTGGGATTGTTTTCCTTGTTAGTACCAAAGAGGCTGATGCTGCTGAGGTGCAGGGAACCAGGACTTGTGCTGTCAGTGGCTGCTTTATAAATTGCTAGGTTAAATCAGGCAATAAGTTTAGATTTTAGGGTTTTTTTTTTCCCTACTGTGAAGCTTGTCAACTTGTCCTGAGCAAGAGGAATTTCCAGCAAATAGACTAGCTGATAAAATTGATGCAAACAAATTAATTTATTTTATTAGACATATGAAATACATCTGGAAGGGACTCACAAGGATTGAGTCCAACTCCTGGACACTCCAACTATCCCCCCGTGTGTCTGAGAGCATTGTCCAGGTGTCCCTTGAGCTCTGGCAGGCTTGGTGCTGTCATCACTTCCTTGAATTCTTGTTCGTCCCTCGCATTTTGCTTGCTCAAAGTTATCTAGTGAGAATAAAGGCAACCAGGAGGTCTGGATTAGGCTTCCCACCCTCTAGAGTTGTTTTTTGTTCCCACCTTGAAGAAAAAAAATAACTAAATCTGAGAGCTCTGTAGGATTTGGTAGCCAGTGCTGACACTTGCCCTTGCAGCAGGGTGGTATCTGGAGCTCTGGGCTTGGTGAGGAGCAGTCGTGGCTCTGGCGTTGATGCTCTAAATATATAACAGGTAGGAGGGCATGTGACTTGGCCTGACCTTGGGCAGCAGCAGGGCTGGGAAGGAAGCCAGATCTCGGCTCCCAGACCCTGCTCTGTGAGGTTTCTGTGCTGCTCTGGCCTCCCCCAGATCCTGCAGATCCCCAGCCCAGCCCCAGCGCTGCTGATCCTGGCCATTCCAGTCCCATTCCTGGGGCTTTGCCCTGTCACAACTGATTTTCTCGGAGGGCCTGGACTCTGAGGAGTGCCTGGCATGTGGGATTTCACTCTGGACTCTGGGGAATGCCTGGCATGTGGGATTTCACTCATAGCAGCCATTTCTGCTGGGCTTAGCAGTGGGTTGAGGAGCTGGCCCAGCTCTGAGCACCCTCCTTGGCAAATCTGCCTGCAGCACCTGTTTCCTGTTGCTGCACCCACTGATTTTCCTGCCTTTTTGGTCTCAGGGTTAAACTCTGGGAGGGAACAGACACCTGAAATTACAGAATCACTGGGACTGGAAAAGACCTCTAAGACCATTGAGTGTAACTGTTAACCCAGCACTGTGTTTGCCACTGACCCGTGTCCCCAGGTGCCACATCCACGTGGGTTTTGAACACTTTCAGTGACTGTGCCACTTCCCTGGGCAGCGTGTCCCAATGCCTGACTGCTCTTTCAGTGAAGAGATTTTCACTAATATCCAATCTAAACTTCCCCTGGTACAGCTTCAGGCTGTTTCATTCTGTTGGTTGTTCTCCGGGAGAAGAGCCTGACCCCAACCTGTCCTGAGGGACTTGGGCTTTGTCAGGTCAGCCTGGGTGCTGCAGGAGTGTGCAGCTTATTTCAGGTGAAGAGGTTTTACAGCAGTGCTGTGGTTGTGCCCTGATTCAGCAGCCCCAGGGCTCTGTCCCTGTGCTGGTGACATTAATGATCCTGTGAGGATCCCCAGGGGATGGGTGTCAATCCTTCACACTCCTGCCCAAGGTTACAGGGCTGTCAGTCCTGGGAACAAAAGCTGTGTCCCAGTCTTGAAAATCATAGAATCCTGCAATGATTTGGGTTGGAGGGCCCTTAATGATCATCCCATTCCGCCCCCTGCCATGCCTAGGGACACCTTCCACTAGCCCAGCTTGCTCCAGTCCCTGTCCAGCCTGGCCTTGGACACTTCCAGGGATGGGCAATCCTGGGAAGTGTATTTAAACAAAAAAAGATGGACGTGCTGCTCCTGCGTTTGCATCTGAATCCTGGTGCAGCACTCCTGTGCACAGCTGCCTTTTGTTCCTGCAATTCCCAGGCAAAGCAGGTGGTGTTTTAATTTTTTTCTGCATTAAAAAAAATATAATCTGTGGCGTGCTGTGTGAGGCTACTCACATCTGTGCACTCTATGTAGGTCAGATGTGTAGTTGCTTCTTTACGAAGACTAAACTTGACAGCGTTTCCTCGCTGCAGCCAGCGAGGGAGGATCACAAAATTCACATGCTGCCTCCATGAGAAATGTCCTTAGGGAAGACCCCACGGGGGCTGTGTGTGCAGGTGGAGTTTGTTGCCTTCCTGGCGTGCTCCAGGTTTGTGACAATGAGCTTTACTGATGGAAGGTTTATCAGAGCCGTGTATCCAGGCTTGACTCAGTGTCATGTCAGATTAGCCTTGCAGCTGGAAATGCTAAATGCTTCCCTGCCCTGCTTCCAGCAGCTGCCTCTTTCTCTGCTCCCACTAAAAAGCCTGTTCCCTAATCTCTGCAGCCCATGTTTCTCTTGCTGTGTTTCTTCACATGCAAATGCCTCTCCCTCCCCTTTCATCCCCCCCAGCCAATCCTGTTCTGGGATTCCTTGACCTCTTCTGACTCTGGCATTGGTGGAGGAGAAAATGAGTTGGAAACAGGCAACCTGTCATGCCCAGGAGCAAGTTAGGGACCTGATCTAGCACCTTTTAGAGCAGTTGAGAGCCTCCCCTTGCTCTTGGACACAGCCTCAGATCCAGGTGTGTTTGTCTTGTGGGAGATGCTTGACCAGGATGAAAGTAACAGGGATCAAGGACACTGTTCCTGCTGATCTGCCACTCATCAGGGTCCTCTGATCTCCTCAGTCTGATCCCAGCCCATGAAACAGGAGACCTAAACCAGTCTGGCTGGTTTGTACATGTTGGGAGTTTCTTCTGTCCTCAGTCCTGAGGTTCTGTGGGTGATGTAGGAACTTTCTCACAAAAGGGGCTTTTTTGGAGGGAGAACTTGAAAACAGGACCCTGAACATCCATTAGAAATGTAAACACAGGACCTAAGGCTCATTTGAATCTGAAGAGGGAACTGGCTTTGCTGCCCACATTACTTTTCCTTAGCTGAGATGACCTTGGAAGTGGCCACAATTGGGGCAGTGGCAGGGGACACCACCCTCATCAGAGCAGATGGAGACGGATATGTGGATGTCCTTATGCAACCCAGTGCAGGGTGGAAGATATTTCCAGTACTAAAATGGTTCTGTCTGCTCCACAAGTCTTACCAAGAAACATTTGAGCTGAAAGAAGAGCTCCACCTGCCACCTCCTCTGAACATGAGCAGCATCTGCAACAAAGGAAGGATTCAGCAAAGGAAGGATTGTTTGTTACAGGTGCTAACAGCTTTCCAGGAGACTCCAGATGGGATGGGAAGTTGTGTCCTGAAGCAGCTGGATGAGCACCCAGGAGCTCAGGACAGTGGCAATGAGCAGTTCCTGGTGACTGGAGCAGTAAATTGTGGTGGGTGGTTGTGACTGCTCCATGGATTTGGGAGCATTGCTCTTGGGTTGGAATGGGCTTCCAGTGTGAGGAAATGGACTCTGGAATTCATGGAGTTGCACAAAGTTTCATGGAAATGAGCAGTGTTGGAACACTTGAAGAGAAATTGGAATAATTGAAAATTGCTTGTCCTACTCTACAAGAATTCCAGCTGCAGTCCTGATTCTCGGTGTGTAAATGAGTGTGAGAACATCCCAGAGCAGCTCTCTGCTGCAGAGAGCACCTTGCTAATTACTCTGCTGCTGTGTTCAGCCACAGATCCAGGGATGAGACGTTTCCCATGGCTGCTCCTTCCCTTCCTCCTAAATAAGATGAAGAGCACCTTGTTAGGGAAGCTCCAGAGTGCAACCAATCTCTTAAACTCCTGCTGATCAACTGAAACTAAGAGGCAGCTAATGAAATCCCTATTGCCACAACACATTTGTTTTGACCTTTAAAAGGAAAATGTGCTGGTGAGTCAGGAGTCCCACCAGGAAATCTGGGCTTGTTTTGGGCAGGAGATGGAGTGGGGACTGTGGGGGTTTAAAGTGGAGGCAGAGAGCAGAGCTGGGGGTGAATTTGCTGTGCTCTGGGTTCTGGTGAGCTCACAAGTGGAGTCCCCTCAGCTTTTGGGGGTCTCTCAGCTGTTCTGGTTGTGAAGCAAACAGAGATACTTGAGTATTCTGCAGTTTTCACCTGACTTTATTTTAAAAGCAGTGTGTAAACTCCTTATTTTTAGAGATGAAAAAAGGGAGGGAGGAAGGATCCTGTGTCATTCTCTGCATTGGCAGCAGAAGTGAAATGACTGCTTTGGCCAAAACAATCTCAAACATTTTCATGGCAGAAAGTCCTTCTGAGAAAGGTTTGGGGGAAGTTTGTGTCTCAAGGGGAGTGAGCCTGGCTGAGTGTCCCAGGAGCTCATCAGGGCCTTTGTTAATTTGGTGTAAATACAGGTGGGAGAAGATGGGCTAGGGCTGAGTTTAGTGCTTTGAGGAGGTTTTACTCCTCAAAGTTCAGAGGTGAAGAGGATTTTGCATTCACCAGGACCTCTATCCGTAGAAAAGTGGCCTTGGGAAGGACTGACTCTTCAGCTGTTGGGGCTGGCTTTCTCCTGGAAAAGACCTTGCAGGTCTCAGTTGCCAAGTACAGCAAAGCTCAGGTGTTTGGAAGGCACAGACACTTTGGGGGGAATCTCTGCTTGGCTCTGGTGAGTGTCTCCTGGGCCTTTCTCTGGCTCCAGAGCTCCAGGGGAGCACATGCAGGCAGTTCCATACTGGTACCAGTGCTGTGGTGGTGCTGGATATAAGCTGTGCTTGTCCTGGGGGTGGTGGGCACCATCCTGCCCTGAGGCTGCCAAGAGCCAGAGAGGCTCTCCCTGCACAGGGCCTGGGCACAGCTGCTCCCGTGGTGCCAGGGAGGTGATGTTGGTGTGACAGCTGGAGGCAGCAGCTCTGCATTTTTGGCATTTTGGGGTGGGTTTGCTTCCAGAACCAGGCTGCTTCTCCCAGCAGCCTGCTTTTCTCCCTCCTTAGAACTGGAATGGAATCAGTCCTCTGCCTGAGCTGTTGGAATGATTTTTGTGACAGCCAAGTGTGACAACTTAGGAGGAGCAGCAAGGGCCACAGAAGTCCTGGGATTGTCAGAAGTCTGCCAAAGTGTGTCCCTGACCCTGGACCACGCTGTGTGCCTCCAGTCCTTCTCTAAGAGGAATTTATTAACCTTCTGCATTTTCTGTCTGGCTGTTCCTTGTGCAAGGCAGGGAACTGAGGTGGAACTGCCCCTGGGGCTGCCTTTGGGCTGGATTCCACACCTGCCTGTCTAGAGAGCTCTTCTGTAGGGAGCCTCTCCACATGGAGCTCTGTCCATCCCTGCTGCTGATTCAGTAGCAAACCACCCTGGTCAGAGTCCAGGAGGCACCTCAGGGCCTCCAGCACTCCACTGAGGCTGTCTCCATTAACTTGTAGTGTTAAAAAGGAGTAGGAGTCTCTGGACTCACTTGGGAAGTGCTGCCTGTTCCTCTGCTGCCACCAAGGCTGTGCTTTGATTTGCCTTCATGCACACATGGGTTATTTTGATCTTAAATCACCTGGGAATGCCACAGGAGCTGGGAATCCTGCATCCCCTGCTTGTTCCAGTTTATTAAAATCCCCCATCCATAAACAATAACTCTTCAAAGCTGTGTTCTGCAGGAGCTGCAGTACTGGGTCATGTATAAAACATGACCCTGCCAAAACCAGCCTGCTCCTCTGGGGGCAGCTCAGATCTGGCCATCCTTGAAATAATGTTCAAAACGAGGTGTCTCCTGCTTGTTCAGCAGAGCCTGGAACTCCTTTAAATAAAAATGTGACACTGGATTTTGTCAATAGGATCTGATTTGTCCTTTGGAATGGGAATTATTTCCTGACTGATGTCAGCAGTGCCTCTGGGATGGTGGGATTTAACTGCAGATTAGCATGAGTTACTTGGTTTAAAGGAGGGCAGAAAACATGCCAGCCCAAGCAATTTGACCAAACTTTACATTTTTCTGTGTTGCAGGGGCAGTGGGAGCTCCAGCAGCCCAGGCTGGAGTTGTCAGTCAGTGCTGGTGGCTGTGTGGCACCCTGTCCCCACTTTCTGTGCCCCTTTTTGGGAAGAGATGTGCAGATTTCCTGGTGACTGAGTGGTGGGAACTGGGGAGGGCTCAGGAGTCAGGTGTGAATCACTGTCCCAGTGATTCACAGGACAGGGCACTCAGTGCCATGGGTTATTTGATGAGGAGGTGTTGGGTCATAGGTTGGACTTGGTCTCAGAGGTCTTCTCCAAGCTTCATTCTATGATCCTGTGAGACTTGAGCAGGAGCCCTGCACATCTGGACTGTCCCATCACAACTGCACATTTCCCTTGGGTGGAACTGCAGCTATTTCGAGTTGGTGATCTTGGTTGCACAACCAGCTAAAATGTTGAAACAAACCTCATTCCTGTTTGTGGTGTTCACTGAGTAAAATATCCTTCAGTAAATTTTTGCTGTCCATATATACATCTTCCATTCTTGGTGGGTTTTTGTTACCCTTTTCTGTTCCAAGACAAATATCCCCAAATGAGTGGTGTCATGATTCCAAATTCTGTATTTTTTTTGAGTATTGCACTTTTGTTTCCTCTCTGCCTTTTGCTGCCTGGCCTCCTCCGGGGATGTTGTTTTCAAGATTTATTCTGCAAGATTTATTCTTACAGCTATTTCAGCAGGATGGCCAGCAGCAGGCATAGGGGGAAAAAAACCTCAAAAACCTCAGGATTCTCATGTTGCTTGACCTCAGGAGTCCCAAGTGTCAGGAACCCAATAATAAACACTGCCAAACCTTGGAAGGTGGTGGGAGCTGGTGACCTTGTAGTGCTTGTTTAGAGAGACTTGTGCTGCAATTTCAGGTTCCTGATGGTTCTCTTTAAAATGCCTCTTTAAAATGTGCTACATCTGTGCATCTGATGGAGGTATGGGAGTTTTCTCTTATTATTTTTTAAATTATATTCTGATTTAGGCCCCAAAAGCCAGTGAAATCCTTGAGGTTCCTTAAGGCTCCCCTGTTATGAGTGTTTGTAATTCCTGCGTGCTCATTCACCATTGCAGCAATGAACTTGGAAAGGCTGCACAGGGAAGTGTTCATGGTAGATATTTAAAAAAATCCTAACTAGAGTTTGAGGAGCCTTGGGGTGTTGCAGGGGATAAATCCTCAGCCTTTGGTCTCTATAGGACCAACGAGTGTCTGTGCTTCCTTGTGAAGTCTTTTCACACTTCATGGGCACTCTCATATCTCTGCTTCCAGTTTAATTCCACTGTGTGCTGTCTGTGAGAGAATCCCAGGGTGATTTGGGCTGGAAGAGACCCTAAACCCCATCCAGTCCCACCCCTGCCATGGGCAGGGACACCTTCCACTGTCCCAGGCTGCTCCAATCCCTGTCCAGCCTGGCCTTGGACACTTCCAGGGATTCAGGAGCAGCCACAGCTTCTCTGGCCACCCTGTGCCAGGGCTCCCCACTGTCACAGGGAAAAATTTCTTCTCCATATCCCATCTAATCCTCCCCTCTGGCAGTGGGAGTCATTCCCTGTGTCCTGTCCCTCCATCCCTTGTCCAAAGTCCCATCTCAGCTCTCTTGGAGCCCCTTTAGGCATTGGAAGGGGATCTCAGGTACTCATGTTTGAAGATGTCCTGAGTTATCACCTCTATCTCTCTGCCAGTCCAGTTTGTCTTCAACTTGCCAAGTTCTTGATTTTTATGGTGGCATCTCTTGGGAGACAGAATGAGGTATTTCCTTGTATCAGGAAGATTTTATTCACTCTGCAGCTTTTCTGTGCCAGAACACTTCTGCAGCTGATGAGCTGAGGTTGGCTTGCTGATTTTCTGGTCAGAGTTGGGAGTAATTCTGGTTTCACTACAGCTGTTTTGATGCACAGTAATAGAGGAATGGAGCTCTGTGATAAGTGGGGCTTTGACAAGGCAGGAGTGTTGGCAGACAGCACACCTGGACCACACAGATCAAAAGAAACCTCCTTGTCCTCATGAAGCAAACTTAGATTTTATTATTCCTGAAAAAAAAAATAAAATCATGTTTCTCCTGTTGTGTTGTGCAGACTTGTCCAAAGGTTTCCCTGCAGGGATTTAGGCTGTGTCTTTCAGGGAATGGGACACAGACCTTGGGGTGCTCCCTGTGCCTCAGCCTGGGGGGTTTGTCACCTCAGTGGGTTGTAGGGGGCTGACCCCAGCCCTGTGGTGGCACAGGGACCTCACAGTGGGGATGTGCCCGGGCTGTGGGTCAGCTCTTCCCAGGGATTGTGCAGGATCAGTCCTGCTGCTCCAGGAGCTCTGTGTCACTCTGGTGCTCCATGATCTCCTCTCCAATGGGCTCATCCTGCTGCTGTTGGACCAGCACAGCCAAAGGCATTTCCTGGGCTTTATTTCCAGGATTGTCTAATTCCTTGGTTTGTATGCACTGCAAGTGTCTGTGAGTCCCTCTGCTCCAAAGCTATTGAAGCCTTTGGGGAGTCTCTCCCTAGTTCACTAGTTCTTGGGTGGGATTCTAGCTGTTCATGGAAAATCTGAGGATCTTCTGCCAGGCCAGGGCAGACAGGCCCCGTGTCCAGGCACAGGCATTCCCTGTGGGAAGCCTCATCCCCAGCATTCCTGGGAAAGGCAGCACAAACCAGGCCAGTTGGGTTTGACATATTCTGTGTTTTTCAGGAGCTTTCCCTTCCCCTGGGCACCTTGGATATTTTCCATAGTGAGGAGGGCCCACCCTCAGTGCCAGCAGCTTTCTGATGGCAGAGTCTCTGGAATGTGAAATCCAGGAATTAAATCCCCCCACACTGAGACACTTCTGCTCCCCATCCAGGGCAGCTCTGCTCACAGCCCTGTCCCTTCTGCTCTTCCTCATGTGTAATGCTGAAAATCCAGAGCTATTTTTGCATCTTCAATTAATTAAGGAAGGATGGTTGATTATTTTCTAAATACCATCTTTAGGAAGCAGAGACTTCAGTGAAACTTCATTTCCCTGGCTGCCTTTGTCCTGTGGTTGATAATTATTTTTAAACTGCCCGTCATGTTGTGAGCAGGGTTGTTGTAGAGTTTTTTTTGCAGTTGTCAAAATGTCAATTCTAATGTAAATCTCCACATACACGCCATACCTAAGTGATTTAAGCCTTTAGGCTAAACAGGCTGCTGGTAAAATGCTGCTCATTTTCAGATGAGTCAGAAAGGTTTGTGTATGTCTTTTTTTTAATATCTTTTTGTTTGGTTGGAATGTCTTCATCAAAATTGGTTGTTGAAGGGTTTTTTTTTTTCTCTTTTTAAAGGCTAAGCAGCTGCCTGTCAGCTCACCCCAGAGCTGCTTGGAATTCAGCATCTTACACAGCAGTCACATTTGGGAAAAGGGAAGTTCCTGTGTAATAACAATAATTGAAAATTAATAGTAGATTAAATTAATACATAATTAGAAAACACTAATGCTCCCTGTGAACAAAGTCTGATTCCTACAGGAGCCTTATGAACTGAAGAGAGAAAGTGTATGATGCTTTCCCTGGGCCCTGTCTATTCCAGCCTGCAGATCATTAAAGCAATTATAATTTCACAGAGGTTTGATCTGGAATTGATTTCTTTGCGATAATTCAATTTGGAGCCTTGCTTCCTCTGGGGCAGCAAAGGACAGAAGATGAAGTGTGTAATTCCTGAGCCGTGTCCTCAGGCCTGGGGAGGCTGGAACCCACCCAGGGATGGACCAGGATGGAGCCTGGGACCTCTCAGAGCTTAATTAGGAGATCATCAGGAGCAGCTTCCTTTGGGTGCACAGGGATGGATGCGGGGGGGGGTTGGGTGCCTTTAGCTGGGCCAGGGAGGGTCAGGCTGGAAATCAGGGCAAGGCTCTTCCCCCAGAGGGTGCTGGCACTGCCCAGGCTCCCCAGGGAATGGGCACGGCCCCGAGGCTGCCAGAGCTCCAGGAGCCTTTGGACAGCTCTGCCAGGGATGCCCAGGGTGGGGTGGTTGGAGTGTCTGTGCAGGGCCAGGGGCTGGGCTGGGGGATCCTGTGGGTCCCTCCCAGCTCAGGATATTCCCTGATCCTTGTGGGAGTGTGTCCCTAGGATCTTTGCCCATCTGTTTGATAGCCTGTGGTGAAAAATTCTTGAGGGTGTTCTACCACAGGAGCCTGACTTGGTGTTTCCAGCCTGTCAGCTGGTCTGGACTCATCCTGATCACCGCAAAGCCTCCAGAGCCTTGGCTGTAGCTGGTAAAAGCAGAGCCTTTGGTCATGACGATCATGGAATCCTGGAATGGTTTGGGTTGGAAAGGACCTTAAAGCCCATCCCGTGCCACACCTGCCATGGGCAGGGACACCTTCCACTATCCCAGGCTGCTCCAAGCCCTGTCCAACCTGGCCTGGGACACTTCCAGGGATGCAGGGGCAGCCAGAGCTGCTCTGGGCACCCTGTGCCAGGGCCTCCCAGGGAAGAATTCCCTCCAGTATCCCATCCAACCCTGCCCTGGTCCTGCCACCCTCTGCCCATGGAGGAGCTGTGGGGATGCAGGAATGCGCTGTCCTGATGTTTCACTCAGATTTGCTGCTGCCAGCCTCTGAGGGGCTTGTGAAGGCTCTTTTTCAGTAGCCAGCCCTGGGGGTTGTGATAAAACAGAGAGAGAGGAGGAGGAAGAAAGGGAAGAAAAAGCACAGGACAGCACAATAGGCAGAGGCAAAGCAAATCCAAGGCAGCAGGGAAAATTGGCACCTCATGAAAAATAATGATAAAGTTTGCTAAGCAGCTGCTGAGCTCCATCCCTCCCCTCCCAATTAGGCTGCATTAGTGGTTTGTGGGAAGCACCACAGCCTGCTGAAACTAATAGAGGCAGAAAGAGCTATTCCTCGGTGAATTTGCTTTCTTCTTGGCCCAACACAACACTTAACTTTTATTTTTGTAGCTTTGTGCACAAACCCCCTCCATTTCCCTAATCTCTCAGGCTGTGTGTTTGGAAATCCTGGAGGAATAGCTACTGGGGCTGGGGTTTTGTTCCAAATTCTGTTTGTGTGAGTTGTGACTTCAGCTGCTCCTCTGTTCCAGAACTTAA
>VWZU01010558.1:161184-236424 GCA_013397095.1 Sterrhoptilus dennistouni | reverse complement strand
AAAAAAAAAAAAAAAAACCCAACAAAAAACCCGATAAATAGAACCTGTTCAGAAAGGAAAGAAATTGAGAGACTTTTAGCTTTAATTGCATTCATTAGGCTTGGTTATGATAAAAAGGAGATGTTAGGGAAAGATGAATTTAAAAAAATCCATTATTTCAATCAAAGGTAGGCACAAAGGGTTCATGGCTGATTCCATAACACTTGTAAGCAGCAAGTGCTTATTCACTGAGTGCATTTATTTTGATCTATCTTATCTCTGTCTTTAGTGAGGGGGGGCAAAAAGCCATCTTAGCCCTGCAGTTGTACCTTGGACTGGTTTGGGTTGGAGGGAACTTGGAGCTGATCCCATCCCACCCCCTGCCATGGCAGGGACACCTCCCACTGTCCCAGGCTGCTCCAAGCCCTGTCCAGCCTGGCCTGGGGCACAGCCAGAGCTCTCTCCTCACTGCTGGGCACACCCAGGGGCCACATCCCAGTGCTTTTCCATGGGCTGGGTGCTGCTGATGGGGGGAGCTGGGCTTTCCCCACTGCAGCTGCTGGGGGGACACAAGATGTTTCCAGTCTTAGGGTGATGTGGGGAGCCCTAAGAGGGGATCTCAGGCCCCAAGCCCTGGGATTAGGGGTTGTCACTGCTCCAGTTGCTGGAGGAAGGGATGGGACACCTCATGGGGCTCTGTGGTTCTCCATAGCTCCATAAAGGTGCAGCCAGGCTGGGTCAGGCTCTGCTCCCAGGAATGAGTGACAGGACAAGAGGAGATGCCCTCAAGCTGTACCAGGGAAGATTTAGATTGGATCTGAGGGAACATTTCTTCCCTGAACAGGTTGTCAAGCACTGAACAGCTGCCCAGGGCAGTGGTGGAGTCACCATCCTTCCAGAGATTTAAAATCCATCTGGAGGTGGCACTTGGAGACAGGGTTTAGTGTGGCCTTGGCAGTGCTGGGATGTGGTTGGACCTGATGATCTTGGGAGGCTGTTTCCACCCTAAATCACTCAATAATCCTTTAGGGCTGTGACACCTCCTCATTATGATCCTGCTTGGGATGTCCCAATCATGATCAGCTGGAGCTGCAGCAAGGAATTTGGGGCCAAATGGCCTCTAATGTAGAGGGAACCTTTTAAGTCACCTCTTCTGGATTCCTCTGAAGGCATCTCCCACAGAGCAGTGCCCTGAGCTGCTGCTGGTGCCAGGTGTGATGAGCAGCCCTCCACTGCTGCCTGTGGAGAGCTTCTGGAACTGAGGATTTGTCTGTAAGAAATTCTAAATGCTTCAGGATGTGACATCTTGACAAGAACATCTGACAGACTCAAAGTAGTGCTCACAGAATAAAAACAAATTTGGAGAATTTGGTGTTTTCCACTTCACTGAGGGGGTGTGCAGTGCCATTCACATAGCTGGGGATGTCAATAAAGTGACACATAAAACAGGGATGCTTTGTTGCTTATTTTGTTGCTTTGAAATACTGGTTAAAAAATCAAACTTTTTTTTTTTTTTTTTTGCATTCACAGTTCTCATTTTAAAAGCGCCCCTCACACTGTACATTTTCTTTCAGGGAAAGTTTTGTTGAGGATTCTTTCATTTTTGTAAAACCCCAGGTGCTGAGGTTGCTGCTCACATGGGTGCTGTGGCTTGGGTTTTCTCTGATCTGCATTTTTTATTCTTACACTGAAAAGGGACAGAGCAGGATTATTTCTTTCACAGAATCCCAGACTGGTTTGAGTTGGAAGGGACTAAAAGCTCATCCATTCCCACCCTTTCCATGGGCAGGGACACTTCCACTATCCCAACTTGCTCGAAGCCCTGTCCAGCCTGGCCTTTCTTTCTGCAGATTAAATGTGTCCAGAAAAGGAATTTTGGTCAACTGCAGGTGCACTGCTGGAGTTAATGTGATACCTGGGCAGTGGTGGCTCTGTGGCTGCCCCTGCTTGGGCACAAAGTTATTAAACATTAAGTTTAATAAGTTACTAATAACACCAAGTTACTGAACTTTGTGTCCTGAGCAGGTTCCATGTGGAGCAGGTGGGTTGGCAGGAGGACAGGGTTGTCTGGGCATTTTTTCCTCAACCAGCAGTGGACACACAGAGGCTGTTCCTGGCAGTGCTGGGCTGCAAACACCAGGCTGCTCTCTCCTCCTGGGCTCTGCTGTTGTCACCCCCATGAAGGATGAAAATGCATCCCAAAGGGTCACTCCTGCTCTGACAGCTCATTTTTCACCTGGCACCAAGATGAATCTGTGTGATAACAAGCTCCAATATACTGGAAAAACGTTGCTTAAAGCTGCTGGGTCAAATTGAGCTAATTGGCCGTGACCTCACTAATTCAAGACCCCAATTAATTTGGTGTGTTTTGAGGGCTGGGCTTTGCTGCTCTCCAGTGCACAGCCCAGCTCTGGGTTGTGTAGAAACCTCTGGATACTGGGCAAGGACTTTGGGACCAAATGAGTGGTGGCTTTGTACCTGGAGCTGCCTGTGGCTGAGGAGTGACTCCATCAAACTTGCTCTTTCATGGAAAGCAAAATGTTGGTGACTATCTGAAGTGAATATTTTGGGAGGCTGTTTGCTCAGAGGTTGGATCCTGGCACTCTCAGCAGACATTAACTGGGACTGGACCCTCTCCAGTTCAGCAATGGGATGAGCACAAGGCTGCGCAAAACACTGTCTTGAGCTATTCCAGATGCTTCATCCTGGAAAGTGGCTGTGAAAAGAAGCCATTGTTGCTTAGAGGTTCTGATTCTGCAGAGAGATTCTTTGCAAGGACCAGTTCCTTGTAGGTGGAATCCCCAGACTTCTCATGGAATTTCTTGCTTGGAGGCACCACAGCTGCAATATTCCAGGAGCTGCAGCTGAATCTCACCTGAGCCATGTGCACAGAGGTTCTTTCCAGTGCTTCCTTCAAGCCCTGTTGGGCACATGGCTCCAAACCCTTCCCTGCAGTGCTGCCCCAGCACGTGGAGTCAGCTGAGAGGAATTTGTCCTTTACTGCTGCAGCCACAGGATTTGTTTCTTGCCTGCTTTGTGTGCAGGGGTGGAGCTGCACGTGTGGGTTGGATTAAAACAAGATACTGTGCTGCTGGATGTAAGGTTTGAATTGGGTTCCTTCACCATTTGGTAAAATGAGAGGTCAGTTTGTTTTGGGAGAGTTCCCCAGGTGGATGCCCCATCCCAGCATCTGGGCAGGGAGGGGTGATGCGCCTGGCTGTGTGTTCCTGAGTCCCACTCTTGCCTTGCTCTGACTCCCTGATAAGGCACAGTGTGGTTACTTTTAGGGGATCTGAAGTGCTGAGCTGTTCTTAAAACTCTTTAAAGATGAAGAGAATTGGGAGATTGTAGTTTTAAGAGCTGGATCCTGGTTGGCTGGGTGTGAGGCAGCTGAGCTTATGGAATTTGGGGTAGGGTGAGGGCAGCAGCTCCAGGACCTTGCAGGGATGCTCTGCCTGGCACCAGCACTGAGCTGGGAGAAGAAGAAGGAGCTGTGTTATTGGGAGCTGAGATCTCAGCCTGTGCTCTGATAACCACAGAATTATGGAACATCTTGGGCTGGAGGGACCCACAGGATCACCCAGCCCAGCCCCTGTCCCTGCACAGACACCCCAACAACCCCACCCTGGGCATCCCTGGCAGAGCTGTCCAAAGGCTCCTGGAGCTCTGGCAGCCTCAGGGCCGTGCCCATTCCCTGGGGAGCCTGGGCAGTGCCAGTACCCTCTGGGGGAAGTACCTTGCCCTGCAATCCAGCCTGACCCTCCCTGAGACAGCTCCAGCCATTCCTGGGGTCCTGTCCCTGTCACAGAGAAGAAATTGGCACCCAAACCCCTCCACTGCCCTGTGGGAGGATGTTGAAGAAGATTAAAGGGAAAGTCTCCCTCACTTCCCCTCTGCCCACAGAGCTGTCCTCTTGGACCAGTCTGGATCAGTGGGACCAAACCTCTCAGCACAGCCCTGTGTCCTTGGGAAGGCGTTGCTTTAGAGGCTGCTTAGAGCAGCAGTGTCCCCCTGGGATGCTGCACATGATGCTGCAGTGAGCCAGTGCCTCTGTACTCTGCCCCTGCACACTCAGCTCCCTCCTTTCCCCCTCCCAAGCTCCTCTGCCCTCCAGATCTTCTGTTTCTGTCCTTGCTCCTCAGTGGGCACCTCCATCTGCAGCCAGGGAGGTGCCATTGCCCATCCCAGGATCTCTGACTTGCTGTGTACCAGCTCCTCCGTGGTTCAGCATTGCCTTGGTACCTGGTAGTGATCAGTCTGAGCCCTTCCTGGTGTGCCAGGGGCCCTGCAGGCTCCTGGTGTGAGGGAATTGCTCATCTGCACAGCTTGATCTCTGGCCTGGTGGAGAAATGCCCACTGGAGCCTGCTGAGCTGGAGTGAGAAGGGCACAGATGCAGAGGGCACTGCTGCAGCCTCTGCATCACTGATGAGACAGACCAGGATCACAGGGAGTTTGAGCTGGACTGGAAAAAACCCCAGGTTTCCACTGCTCTACTGCAGATTTTAAGGAGACATTACAGCCACAGTCTGGGTGAGAAGGAAGTGGAATATTGGATGATCCGTAGGGCTCAGGGCAAATTGAGCAGCATTTTTCCCATGAGAGGGGTGAGGTGGAAAGCATAATTCCTACAAATGGGAAGAAATCAGGGAAATTTCCAGGTGTTGGGAAGCTGAGGGGGTCTTTGTGAACCTCTCTGAGAGATGTGAAGCCTCTGTCTGCTCTTTCCTGCTCCTGTGAGCTCTGGACTCCAGGACTGTCTCTGGCTGCTTCTCCAGGCACAACAGTGCCACCAATTCATTGTCTCTGCTCTCTGACCTGGTTAATTTATGGAGCAGCACAGCGTGGAGGAAGGGCTGCTGCATTTAGATTTTTGTCCACTTTTGAACTGGTGCCATAGTTTATAAAGACTAAAAGCTTATTTTGTAGAATGAGAGAGAAAAATCTTCCAGGTCCACATGCAAGGGTGGTGCCAAACAGCTCCAAACCATATTTGGAATCCTTATGACTTGAATGTGGCCAGTAATTTGGAATCTAAATGAGAAAAGAGGGGAGCAGTTTCATGGATTTTAGTATTTTTCTTGTTCCACTGGTTCCTCTTTTAACTTAATGAAATATATACCCCCATAAAAGTACTGTAGGGTTTGGATTTCATTTAGTTTAGGGTTTGTAAGAGTAGGGGATAACTGAATGTCCATGATTGTTATTCCTCCTTGCCCATACATCCCAGGAAGGAGGCCAGGCTTGAACTGCAGGTTGGGTTTCTGTAGAAGGGACTTTGTGCCCAGTGAACAGATGGGTTGGGAAATTCGGCTGGGCATGAAATGTCTCATGGAAACTTGTTCTTGTGGAAAGATGATGATGGCTTTTTGTGAGAAGAGAGCCCACAGAGACAGCAGAAGGCCAGGTGGGTGAGGGGTGCTGTCCTGGTGGCACCTGCTCTGGGGTTCTGGGGAGGTTGTTGTGTGGGATGTGACATTCTCAGTGCAGATGTGGTGCTGCAGGTGCAGCCAGGGCAGCTGGAAAAGTGCTTGGAAGTGAGAGGTGCAGTAATGGAGGCAAGACTGTACTTAGTAAACCGTGTTTAACGTGGTTTCAATGTTAACATCTAAATGTGGAACAGCCAAACTTTGAGTGGAGCTCAGGTGTCTTCCTGACTTGGGTCTCATTTGCAATCCCAATGAATTCCAGGGGTGTTGGATCCCCTACATTCTCCAGGTGTTTTTGAAAAGCCAGGCCCAACAGCAGGGGTGCAGATCAGAGAATCAGATTGGTTTGGGTTGGATAGCACCTTGAAACTCATCCAGTGCCACCCCTGCCATGGGCAGGGACACCTTCCACTGTCCCAGACTGCTCCAAGCCCTGTCCCTGGCCTTGGGCACTCCCAGGGATCCAGGGGCAGCCACAGCTGCTCTGGGCATCCTGTGCCAGGGCCTCTCCACCCTCTCAGGGAACAATTCCTGCCCAATATCCCATCCAGCCCTGCCCTCTGGCAGTGGGAATCATTCCCTGTGTCCTGTCCCTCCATCCCTTGTCCAAAGTCTCTCTCCAGCTCTCCTGGAGCCCCTTTAGTCCCTGGCAGGGGCTCTGAGGTCTCCCCAGGCCTTCTCTCCTCACAGCTGAACAAACCCAGCACTCTCAGCCTTTCCTCAGAGCAGAGGTGCTCCAGCCCCCACAGCATCTCCAGAGCCTCCTCTGCACTCCCTCCAACGACTCCAGCTCCTTCCCGTGCTCAGGACCCCAGAGCTGGGGCATTGGGGGGGAAAGTCTCCTCTGCACACACACAACAGGAATCCCAAGCTGATATTCCTGCCTCAACAAGACGTTTACATTTTCTAACCAGCACAGATCTGCTCTGCTGCAAGAATCAGAAATATTCTTCCAAGCTGTTTTGCTGTTTCCTCAAGCCAGTGGGAAATCAATTTAGGACAAATTGGGTTAAATCAATCTGGGGAGGATGCTCTTTTGAATTCAGGAAAGTTTTTGTATCTTCTCACTGGCACCTTGGCACTGAGCTGCTCATGGATGGTGGGCTGGGGACTGCTCAGGATGTGCTGAGCCCTCTGTGGAGGGCACCACAGACCTAGCTGGTGTCTGGGCAGGTGGAGGCAGTGCTGCTGCTCTTGCAGGGCAGGCACAGTCCTTTGGGACTGGGGGCAGGTGTTCCCTCCTGGGCCAGCACTGCCCAGGACAATGGCTGTGCCTGTAGTCTGAGGGGAACAGGTGTTGACCTTCACTGTCAGGGTGATTCCAGAGGGGATTTCATCTGGCAGTGTCCATTACCAGGGGCAGACATGGCTGCAGCCCTGTAAGGCACCTCCGCCCTGTAATTACCTTGAAGGCAATTATCCTTCTCTTGTAATTACCACCCTGTTACACCCCCTCCCACGTCCCTGTGGCTCTTCCCTCCCACCACACAGACACAGGATTAGCCTGCCTGCCTTTCATTGCCAGGAGACAACACAGTCATGGACAGTCATTCTCCTTGGGAGGGGTGGGGAGCAGGAGGGCTTCGTGTCAGGACCCTCTTGGATCAGGTTTCCAGATCTGCTGGGGGCAGGAGCAGAGCCCAGCAGGTTCCTGTTCATCCACAGCAGCTGCACGTCTGCAAGGGCACAGCTGGAGTGTCACTGCAGGGATGGCAGCAGGGGGCTCTCCCTTCCCACTCCCAGTTCACATTTCCAGGATCCCAGTTCACATTTCCAGGACCCCAGCTCTCATCAGTGCATGGCCTTAGCCAGCCCTGTGTGAAGGCCTACAGTGAGCAGAGGTCCCCTCTTTGTGCTGAGGAGGAGTCTGCAGAGCAGGAGTGCCCAGAATGGGGGGTTTGGAGGGAACTGGGGTGTGGGCAGAGCAAGGGGAAGGTGCTGGGGCTGCTCCAAGCTGCTTTGGCAAAGGAAGGGGAGCTCAGGACCTGAGTTAGATCCTTCACAGTGGTGGTGGATACTTGGAGCAGGGAAGAAGCCCATGTTGAGGTGCTGCTTAAGGGGGACACTCTCCAAATCCTTTAGAGGTGTGCTCAGGCCATCCCCTCCTGCACCCACCTGCCTCCATCTGTCTGGGCCAGCAGCAGCCACAAGTGTCTAGCAGGAAAGGGAGCCAGGAGGGCCCTGCAGAGCCAGCAGGGACAGCTCCAGCTGCCTCCTGACTTTGCTGACCCTGGCTGACCTCTCAACCCCACTGTGCTGGGGACAATGGGGTAAGAAGGGACCTCCAGGGGTCCCTTCTTCCCACAACTGTTCCTATGGAGCAGGAGGTAAGAACTGTGTTGGATGCAGGTGCAGAGCTGGATTTGGAGCCACTATGTGACCAAGAATTCACATCCCATCCCTGCATCCCAACCGTGTGCATGATCTGCCCCAGAGCTGAGGGCTGGGTAAGCAGCCCCTGGGCTTGTTGGGCAAGATTTCGAGTTGCAGAAGCTGCTGGGGAGCTGCAGGGATGCCTACAGTGGCTGTTATAGCATACTTGCTGTTCTGATTTAGTGAGCAGCTTTGGACTAAAACTGGAGGATTTCTGGCTTTAAGTGAAATGGAAATGAACTTCTGCCCTAAGTCCATCTGCTCTAGCCCTGTTCTGGGAGTATTCCAGGAGCATCATCCTCAGAAACCTCCTGTGCATAAAGGGGCTCCAGGAGAGCTGGAGAGGGACTTTGGGCGAGGGATGGAGGGACAGGACAAGAGAATGGCTTGTAAATGAGAGAGTAGGTTTAGATTGGTGTTAGAAAAAAAATCCTCACTCTGAGGGTGGGGAGGCCCTGGCACAGGGTGCCCAGAGAAGCTGTGGCTGCCCCTGGATCCCTGGCAGTGCCCAAGGCCAGGTTGGACAGGGCTTGGAGCAGCCTGGGACAGTGGAAGGTGTCCCTGCCCATGGCAGGGGGTGGCAGTGGATGAGTTTTAAGGTCCCAAACCATGCTGAGATGATGCCCTGGGAGCAGCTCTCTGGGGACTCAGAGGCTCTTGTTGGATGCAGGTTCCTCTGCACCAGCCCCTGCTCCAGACAGGAGGTTTTTCCCAGGCTTGTTCATCAAGTGGTTTTGGTGAAGAGCTCTCAGAGTTGTTCAGCTTCAAGCAATATTTGAAATTCCAGCTTTGCTGCTTGTTTGTGATTGGCCTGGGAAGGTGGAGGGTCCCTGAGGGTCACTCAGGGCTCTGGTTGCAGTCACTGAGCACTGGGAGCCTGACAGCTGGATGGGGAGCAGGAAAAGTGTTATTGCCACTAACAGGACTGGGAGAAATTTGGGTAGCAGGGACCACAAACCTAAGGGAAAGCTGTGGAAGAGGAACAAAACCAGATTTTACTATATGATCTGAGTCTCAGCTGGTTGTGCAATTAAACATTTTGTTTAAAGTACCTCCAAACATGACTGCAAAGATGTATTAGAGTCCTTCAAATGTTTGTGGAGGACCTCCTTTGAAGTGCCCCTTAATCAAATGCTCTTATCCTCGTGAGTTACTTGTTTGTGTAACTGCTTCTCCCTTTTCCCCCCTGCCAGAAGCAGTTTCGTGGAAAAAACTCCAGGAGAAGCCAGGATTTTTGGAGCATTGCTATCTCCACTTTCAGACCTGCTGTTTTCTCTCTCTTTCACCTTTTTTCAACTCCTGACACAACCTTTCCCAGTTGGATCTGAGCCAGTGGAGGTGTTACACATGCTCCTTTCTCAGAGGCTCTTTGGTGGCCCTTTGGCCAGCCCTGAGCCAGCCAGGGGAAGGTGTGGAGCATCCTTTGGCTGCCACCTCATCCCTGAGCACAGCCTGGCTGTGTGGGCTGTGCTGCACAGCCCTGCCTGGGTGGGAGGAGTTCCCTGAGGGGCAGACACTGCTCAGGGTAGCAATGCAGCCCTGTGTACATCTGATAGCAGAGCTGGCTGTTCACTTACCAGTAAATAACTCTGGGCCTGGGGGCCATTTCCAGCTTCTTGCTTCATTTCCCCATCTGTAAAAATAGTCTAATGGAAAAAAAAGACAGGCTCGGTCTCTCAAGAGAGCATTTTCTTGCTGCTTCTCTCAATGTTTAGTGTTGTTGGTGTTTTCCTGTGGGGTGCAGAGAGCTCTCAGTCCATTACAGGTGCCTGGTGCAGTGCTGTGCCAACAGCTGTCCCAGGAGGAAATGCCCAGGGAGCTTTTCAAAGCTGCAGTGCCACAGGGTGAGCCTAGATCTGCTCCTGAGCATGCCACAGGATGCTTTTCACCCCTGGGGTGAATTAAAATGACTTTGGCTTCAGTGTCCCCCCCAGCTGGAGTGTAAAACCATCTGCTTGCAGCCTGGTCAGGCCATGGAGCTCAGAGCAACCTGCTGTGGTGGTTGCAGTCCCTGCCCATGGCAGGGCAGCTGGGGTGCCATGGTCTTTAAACTTCCTTCCCCTCCAAACCATTCCCTGATTTCTCTGTGTAGCAGTTTCTCTTTTAGCCCAGGTGATTCTCTGTCTGACCTGACTCTTGACCCTGTGGGAAGCAGCCTGGATCACCTCTCAGCTGGTGTTTTAGGATAAACAACCCAAAAAGGACAACCAACTTGCGTGATCTTGATCCTGGATCTGAGTCCTGTGGGTCAGCTCTCCCATCTGCCTGCCTGGCCTGCTGCAAACCTTCTGATCCATTAGGATTTCTTCCAGTGACTTTCTCTGTGCTTGGTACATGAATATCTCATTTCTGTGCCCAAGCCACAGTGGTGACTTGGGAACATCTCGTCTCCTGGTCCCAGCTGGGTGTCTGGGGCTCCAGTGCAGCCACAGGGCTGCAGCATCAGCCTCCTGATTGTGCTGCTTGAATATCTCTGCAAGAGAAGAAAATACTGGTAGTAACTGTCATGGTATTTTCCGTGTGTTTTTGCCTGATTTCTGCCTTTCAGCCATGCAAAATCAGCCTGATGTTGAGCATTATGCACACCTCGTGGAGGTCCCAGACCTGAGGTGTCATTTGTTCCAGGTTATCAAACAGCTCTGGAAGCTCCAGAGGAATCTGTCACTGTCTCATGTAACCCCACCCAGGCAGGACTTTTTCCACCGTGTGAAATAACTCAGTGAATTTCTAATTACACAAATCTAATTAAGGGCTGGATGTAACGACTGTGCCTAATCTAATGATACACCACCCATTCCATTACAGAAAAGGAACTGCTTGTGTACAAAAAACCAGCCAGATAAGTGCAGGATGGGCATCCCCCTCCGCAGCTGGAGCTGTGTGGATGGTGGGGACATCCCTGGAGGTCCCCTGGCCATGGGGAGTCTCCTGTGGCTGCACTGGGATCACTGGCTCCTTTGGGAGGAGGCTCTCAAGAGGTGCTTGTGATGATGAGGGTGAGGAACCGGTCAGAGCTTTGAGGCACCATGGTCTGTGCACCATGACCAGGGGTCCAGGTGGCTGCTGGACTGGGGTTTGCTGGGTTTTGTGTCAAGGCTCAGCAATGGCAGAGCAGCAGTAGCACATTCCTTTCAGTTTCAGGCCAGCTCTGCCACATCTGATGTGCTCTCAGAGGCCAAAGTAGCACAAAAACTTAATTATCCCACACTGGAGATCTTTAGTTCCGTGGCTCTCAGTGCTGCACCAGCACCTAGAGCCAGCAGCATCTGCTGGTGGGTAAAACTTCTTGGATGCTGTTTTTCTGTGAGGTACCTCTGCCACCAGCCTTGAAAATCAAGTGCCTGCTTATCCCAGAGCTCCAGCAGCATTCCTGCCAGGGTGTGGTTCCTTACACCAGGGCACAGACCTTTATCCATGCTCTGGAGTTGAAGTTGCAGAGGGATCAGCTGCACTTACAAGTCTGGAGTTTTCTCTTCATGTTTTTGCAGTAGTTAGTGCTGAAATCACTCTTGCAGAAGAAAGTGGGATGTTATCCTTTCTTTACCTTGGAAGTTTGTCCTGCGGTGTGAAGACTCTGCCAAATTTCTGTCAGCCCTGCAAGAATTTGGATACCAGAGGGGAGCCAAATAATGGGACAGAGGGAACGATAACATAGAAATGAGGTTAAGTAGACAGCTAAGTGATTGTTTTCAGTTGTGGTTCGGGTGCAGATCCATTGTGGTTAATGAAGGGAGGCAAATTAAATGGAGGAGCCCTGTGTGGGCGGCTCAGCCTGGCACACAGCCAGTGCCAGAGGCTCCTTGTGGTGTTCCCTTGGTGTTCCAGTGCCTCCATCCTGGTGCCACTGGGGTTTTTTTTGTGCCAGACAAGGGGAGCTGAGCTCTGACAGCTCCAGTCATGGAATAGGGTGCCCAGAGCAGCTGTGGCTGCCCCTGGATCCCTGGAAGTGTCCCAGGCCAGGTTGGACAGGGCTTGGAGCACCTTGGGACAGTGGAAGGTGTCTCTGACCATGGCAGGGGCTTGGAAAGAGATTGTCTTAAATGTCCCTCCCAACCCAAACCATTCTGGGATTCTCTGATGCTTCCATTTGGAGCAGGCTCAGGGAGGATCCCTGTCCTTAGCACTGCCACTGCCAGCCCTGAAGTTGCATCCCACTGCTTTTGGCAGTGCGAACTTTCCATGGACCTCTGGCTCTTTGCGCTGAGGAGGGGCCAGGCCCCACCTGTGGCAGGTGTGTCCAGGTGTGGTGGGAGCACTGTGGGCAGCACAGTCCTGCTCAGGGGGTGGGACATCTCCCACTGGGAAAGACTGATGGGGAAATTTCCATCTTGGATCCCACTGACTCTGGACAAGTTTGTTCACAAACCTCGATGAACCTCCGCGAGAGCCTTCCCCAGGGCGGTGCTTTCCATGGTGTGCCTTGTCCCTCTGCTCCTGCATGTCACCCCGCTTTGTGCAGCAGCTAAAATTAATGGCAGGCAAGGTGTGAGGCTGCCCTGGGGCAGGGGCCAGGGAACAGCCCTGTGTGTGCAGGAAACCAGACTCCTCCAGTTGCAGCAGCCTGTCCATCATGCAGGCACCAAGTGCCAGGGGCTCGGGCTCGCTCTGGATGCTCACTGGCTGCAGAAATAAACAGGCTCTGTTAATGCCTCTTGCTAGCCTTGACTTTTAGGTTTGTCTCTGTATTTTTAGCCTCAGG
This sequence comes from Sterrhoptilus dennistouni, assembly GCA_013397095.1. Taxonomy (NCBI): domain Eukaryota; kingdom Metazoa; phylum Chordata; class Aves; order Passeriformes; family Zosteropidae; genus Sterrhoptilus; species Sterrhoptilus dennistouni. The sequence continues at coordinate 223,946 of VWZU01010558.1, read as the reverse complement.
ACACTCTGTCCCCAGGCCTGGAGGGGACCTGAGCTGTCTCATACCTTCCCAACGTGTGAATCCAGCTCTCACCCTTCCCTGCTCCCGATTTAGCCGAGGGCAGGGGGGCAGTGCTGCTGCTGCCCACTGGCTCTGGTGCAGCTGGGGACAAGGGATGGGAGTATCCCTTTGTCCAGGAGTTTATTTATGGTGCTGATGAATAAGGTGGTTGTTTAGTGTGGAGAAAAGGAGGCTCAGGGGGGACCTTCTGGCTCTCTTCAACTCCCTGGTAGGAGAGTGCAGCCAGGTTGGTCTCTGCTCTCAGGTGAAAGGAGGGCAGGGCAGGATGAGAGGAAATGGCCTCAGGTTGTTCAAGGGGAGGTTTAGGTTGGAGATTAGGGAAAATGTCTTCCCAGAAAAAGTGGTCAAGCCCTGGAACACACTGCCCAGGGCAGTGGTGGAGTCACCATCCCTGGAAGTGTTCAAAAAGCATGTGGGTATGGGGCTTAGGGACATGGGCTAGCAGTGGGCTTGACGTTGTTGGACTCAATTATCTTAGAGATCCTTTTCAGCTTTAATGATTCTGTGATTGCAAGTGAAGGAAAAAAACCCCACACTTGATTACATTCAGCACATTGCACTATTTCTCTGTGTTTCATTGAGTGGGGGACAAGTTTGGAAGTTTATTCTCTTTTATTTAGAAGTACAGAATGATTTAACACAATGCGGAATTAATTGTCACTTTGAATAAAGGTTCAAATGTTCTTTCATATGCCAAGTGCTGGGACGAGCACACAATTCACGATGTGGTACTTCAGTCATGCCAAATCCACCTTTGCATCCGTCTCTACCTGTGCAGCAGAGTCCACCTATCCAGGCAGCTGAGCCCTTGGATTATCCTAGTCCTGGCTTTGGAGCCTCCTGAGCATCTTCACCCTGCTCCTTGTCACTGAGTTGGCTTTAGGGCTTAGCTCCTCTCCATGGCCTGTGCTCCATGGAGCCTGTGTGTCCAGCAGGAGCAGGGAGGTCATTCTTCCCTGTGCTCAGCACTGATGAGGCCACACCTCGAGTGCTGTGTCCAGCTCTGGGTGTCTCAGTTGAGGACGTACGTTGAGTGCTGTGTCCAGCTCTGGGTGTCTCAGTTTAGGAAGGATGTTGAGACACTTGAGCTCATCCAGAGGAGGCAACAAGGCTGGTGAGGGGCTGGGAGCACAAATCCTGTGAGGAAAAACTGAGGGAGCTGGGGCTGTTTATCCTTTCCATCCCCTTTTCCCACCTTTGTCCCCCTTTTCCATCCTCTTCACACGTTTCCCACCTTTTTAATCCATTTTCCCCCCTTTCCATCCTCTTTTCCATCCTTTTCTCCTCTTTTCTATCCCTTTTTTCCCAAAAATCCCCCCAAACACCCCAAAATTGCCCCAAACACCCCAAAATCACCCCCAAACACCCCAAAAATTGCTTCAAAAACACAAAAATCGCCAAAACCCCCCACAATAATCACTAAAAAAAACCCCAAAATGGGCTTCAGTGCTCCCAAAACCCTCATGGCCTGTGTGCTCTGAGGGGCTCTCTCAGCCTCCCCCAGGCCCTGAGTGTGTGAAGGCTCTGTGGTGGGATCCAGGCTGGCTGTGGACACCCAGTTTTGGCTCTTTAAGGGGTCCCAAGGCGTGCAGGGGGTGCTGCGGTGAGTCCTAGCAGGGCTGTCCCTGCCTTGCTGTCCCCACCTTGCAGGTGACATGGTGGGAAGCGACACCTCAGGGTGGTAGAGGGGAATTATTGGGTCAGAGGGATAAAAAGCAAAGCCAGAGCAGAGGCTGGTGCAGGTTTCACTCACCATGAGCTGCTCCTCAAGTCTCTGGGGAGATGGGTCACTGATGGTGGTGCTTCTGTCCTGGGACACTTTGACAGCTTGAGCTGGTCCTTCTTGTCCTCTGCCAAGAGAGGGTGGTGTGGGCATGGCAGAGAACCACAAACCCCAGGATGGCTTGGGTTGGAAAAGGCCTTAAAGCCCATCCTGTGCCACCCCTGCCATGGGCAGGGACACTTTCCACTGTCCCAGGCTGCTCCAAGCCCCAATGTCCAGCCTGGCCTTGGGCACTGCCAGGGATCCAGGGGCAGCCACAGCTGCTCTGGGCACCCTGTGCCAGGGCCTCTGGATTGTGCTGTTATCCCACTGCACACCAAGTGCTGCACAAGGCTTAGTTGATCTTCATTAAAGCAGAACTCTGCACAGATTTTTGGGGGGCAGCCTCACAGTTCCTTAAAAGAGGCTGCTGCTGGATTTTCCTGGGCATTCTTCCCTGCCCTCCCTGTGCAACTGGTGCTTCCCAGCCTCATAATTCCCTGTCCGAGTGCTGAGCTGAACAGCTGAGAGATTTTGCATTTTTTAATGGCTCTCTACCGTGCCTGAATTAATGGAAAAATGAACTGAAACCAAGACGAAGGTATTGAAGGGAGAGGATGACAAATTGGCCTTGGAGCATGGCAGCAATGAGCACTGTCAGGGGTTCATGCACTGACCTTTATCTAAACAGAACTGTGTGTAACAGATAAGAATATTTAACAATAATTAATGTCACATCAGTGCCGAGAACAAAATGACTACATCAAACGGGCAAAGAAATCCACTGCAAATTACTCAAAAGAGAAATGTCAGCTCCTCCATATCTGCAGCCTGCCTCGTGCTGATGGGGCTGGAATGAGCCGGGAGGGCACACGAGGAGAGGAACTATTAAAGATGATTTAGGGACTGGGTGATGTGTGCAGGAATGGAAACAGCAGCAGCTCTGCTGGACCACAGTCGTGTACAATCAAACACCAAACCGAGCTGGTAATTGGGTGTGGGAGAAATGTGTACAAACCAATTATCCCCACTGCTGCAGTTCTGACAGGCTGCTCAGGGCTTCTCTCTCCTTTCCCGTCTGTCTCCAGGGTGTCCTGGTGTGCTGGGATTGAGCAGACACTGCCCTGCTCACCGAGCCCCCCTTCATGTCTTACAGACAGGAGGCGCCATCTGCCAGGGGCTCTTGAGATGTTTTTCATTCCCTTTCTGAGCTGGGGTTATCCCAGGGGCTGAGGGGTGTCTGGAGGCTGGCACAGCACTGCACAGGTAGGGTCTGTGCTGGGGAGGGGTGCAGGGAAAACTGCTGGTCTCCAGGGGATGCCTGTGCTCTGCCTGGGACAGGGAGGGTGCTCTGCCACCCCCATTTGATTTCAGAATGAATGGTGGTCCATGGACCTTTCTCCAGTGCTGGATTTCATCAGTGTCATCACAACAGCAGCTGACCTGCCTCCTGCTGCAGAGCATCCCCTGGCCCTGGACATTTCACAGAGTCAGGGAGTGGTTTGGGTTGGAAGAGACCTCAAAGCTCTTCCCATCCCACCCCAGCCATGGGCAGGGACACCTTCCACTAGTCCAGGTTGCTCCAAGCCCCATCCAACCTGGCCTTGGACATTTCCAGGGATGGGGCAGCCACAGCTGCTCTGGGCACCCTGTTCCACTCAACCTGCTCAGCCCAGACATTGTGAGAATATTGGGAATATTCAGCTAATGCACAGGTCTGGTGAAAAGCTTAGCCAAGAAACATTTTTATTCTAAATGGACCTTTGTGCTCATCCTAATGAATTATCTCCTCACCATAAAATAATTTACCTGTGTGGCCATGTCTGGGAAGTGTTATCAGCCTCAGTGGGTAGAGCACAGAGCTGGAGCACAAGGTCACAAAAGGAGTCTGGGGAAGAGCCACGAGCTGCTCCTGAGTCCCTTGAATTTTTGGCTGGTACAGTAAAGGCCAGTGCTGTCACCCAGCCACAGTCCTGCTGCCCACTAATTAGTTTTGTTGTCAGCGTTTTGCCCGTGGAAAGAGGCAGCCTGGTGCCTCTGGATTAGCCAGGGTGTGAAAAATGGCTTTCCAACTGGCCTGGTGACCTTTTGACAGCAGGAGAAAATTCGCAGGCAGAAGGTGGAGATGTCAAGATACAAAATTAGGGACGATGAGGAGCTATGTCTGCCCCTTGAAGTGAAACAGGAAAACCCATCCCTGCTCCCTGGGATAGGGCCTGGGACGTGGTTTAGGGTTTCCTGTCTCTGTGGCAGAAGATGCTCCTGTTTGTCTCATGGGAGGCACACCCTGCTCCCAGGCAGAGACTCCTGCAGCAGGACAGTGGGGGAGAGGTGGGAGCAGGGCCAGCTCCCAGCACCTCCCTGAGCACATCCTGGCCCAAAAGCTCGGCCAGGAAAAGTGTCTGATGTGCTCAGTGGCTGAAGAAACCCAGCCCAAGGTGGGATGAGCAGAGAAGTGATAATTGAAGGATCTAAGCAGCCTGCGCATGGCAGGGAATTGGAACAAGATGATCTTCAAGGTCCATTCCAACCCAAACTACTCCAGGATTCTGTGAGTATGGATCCACAGAGGGGAAAATAGGACATTTAAAGATCAGTTAAGACTGAAGCCAAACTGAGGCATTACTTACAATGAAAGATTGTGAATTTGCATCAGAATACAGGAGCAGGGCTTTGACAAAACAGGCAGTTAATTAAAGTACATCAATTAAACAGGGTTCCTCCCTATTCTATCTGCCATGAAAGGAGATGCAGAAAAGGTACTTGTTAGAAAAATAGATTTAAATAAATCCAGGGTGTTACGGATAACATCTGGAGAAGCACAAAGGGCAGAGACCTCTGCTCTGATGCTTCAGCATCTCTTTTCCAGGAGGAACACTCACACTTCCAGGTGAGCCATACTGCCTTTTGCATGAAGTCAAATGGTTTGGTTTCTCCAGGATCCCTGCCATTCTCTCCCAGTGTCTCCCAGTGCTCAGGGGTCACACTCACCCCCTGGTTTTATGCCCAGGAGAGGCTGGGGCACAGTCAGATCCAAGCTCAGCTCTCATGGAAAGCTGGAGGAGTTCTCAGTGTGGAGGGACACATGCGAGGATCCTGATTTGGGCCTCCTTCAGAAGGAACAGCCTCAGCTGTGGAAGCTGTTTTGGGCAGGCTTGAGCCAACTGAGCTGCCTTGAATTCCATGAGATTCTCCAGCAGCTCAAAAGATGAATTCCAGATTTCCCTTTCCTTAGAACAAGGAGCATAACACATCCATGAGCTCTCCTTGCCTTTGAGTCTGGTCCCTGCAGGTCATCTGAAACCCTCAGTATTAAAGTGATTTATCACATTGCTCCTCCTGGTTTTGGAGCATGGAGGGAGGGGCTGGGGGACCTGAGGGAGAGCAGAGACCCCCTCCCACCTGCCTCAGCTCCCAAGGCAGACATCAGCATCTTGATGTCCCCTGTGAGGGACAGGACCCCAGGAATGGCTGGAGCTGTGTCAGGGGAGGTTTGTGTTGGGTACCAGGACAGCTCTGATCCCTGAACCTTGGCTGTGCTGGTGATTTTCCCCTCTCCATCCTCGACACCAGCACCAGCCCTGCCCCACAATTTCAGGGGCTTCATTCTCTTCCTTTCAAAGCCCTTGGCTTCCCTGAGATGCCATTTCTTTTCACCCATTTCAAAAGTCAGTTTTGCAGAGAAGTTTGAGGGGACAGCAAGAGAGAAGCCAAAGGGAGCAGGAGTTTTGGAAGCTGCACCATGTGAGACATGCTGCTGCTGTCAGACCTTTTTATGCACATCCAGAGCTGGTGCCATCTCACACCTGCTCCACACTTGTTTTTAAATGACACATCTTTATAATAGGCACTGCAAAGGTGGATCTTTATCCCCAATTAAATGACATTTTGTGTCTTTTCATTTCCTGCCCCACTTGAGGAGCAAATCCCTGGAGAGCACGCTCTTTAACAAAGTAGGAGGTGCCTGCAAAATTAAAGGTGATCTTGTTTGCAAGAAGAAATCAGTGCTGATTCCTGGTGTTTGCAGAACATTGGCCTTGTGTGTGATGCCCTGGGAGTGTTTGGGGTGACTGGAAATGTTGCTGTCAGGATCCCAGGTCAAAAGTGAGAGCATTCTGTGTGGGAATTCTGAGCTGCTGCTCGGAGGGGTCTGGATCCCGCTCCAGCACTCACCTTCACTTCGACTCTTTCCTTTCCCTGGAGCCCCCAGCTGATCCTGGTGCCAGTGGGACAGCCCTGGGAAGGGAGAGGGGCAGCCCTGGCCCTCCTGCAGGGGCCCTCCTGCAGCCCTGTGTCCATCCTGCAGGGCCTTTTTGCTGAGCAGGAAAGGCAGTTTTCGGAAATCCCCAAAAAACCCGATCAGTTTGCAGGTGCCCTGCCCTCAGCAGTGGGTACGGAATTGTGACTCAGGAAGTGAGGAGGGGTTTTTGTCCTAGTCCCCATGCCCAGGTGAGGGTGCTGAGGTGACACAGTCTGTCCTGAGCCTGCTGGGATCCCAGACAGCACATCCCAGCCCCACAGCTGTGCTGGGCACGTCACTTTGCTGCTCCAGCCAGATTTAGCCCAGTGTGTGGAGTCCCTGCCCCCAGGACAGTCCTGGCTTTTTAAGGGTCTGTGATATATCTTAGTCACTTTCTGCACTGTTCATCCCTTCTCCCTTCCCCCTGCTCCCTGGGAATGCCATCCAGCCCGTGATTTATTGCTCCTCAGTGTGTTTCCTTTGCTCTTGGAGAACTTCTGTTTAATTTTTATGCCCGTTATCATTCAGGGAGAGCAGGGAAAGGCCTGGGGAGCCCAGAGTGGAAATAAACCAGCACGTTTTAGTGCAGTTACTTTGTTCAAGAGATGCCGTGTTTTGGCAGAGCACTTGCCTCCATTCTCCTTCACTTTTGCATTGTGGGTTGAAGTGATTCTACAAAAATCATGGGATGGGCCCTAGATGGATCAACTCCAGCCTTGCAAGGGCTGAGCTCAGCTGCTTTTGTTGCCTGAATTCCATAGGACTGACATAGTAAAGAGGAATTCAGGGTAAGAGCAGGGAATAGCCTTAAACTAAAGGAGGGTAGATGTAGGTTATAGATGAGAAAGAAATTCTTCACTGAGAGAGTGGGAAGGCCCTGGCACAGGGTGCCCAGAGAAGCTGTGGCTGCCCCTGGTTCCCTGGCAGTGCCCAAGGCCAGGCTGGATGGGGCGTGGAGCAGCCTGGAACAGTGCAGCCTTTTTTCAGTTCCCTTGCTTTTGCTCTTGGTGAGTTTTTTCTGTGGTACCTCTTTGCTGCTTCCACTCCAGGTTATCAATCAACTTCTTAGAACTCACCCACGTCTAATTTAACATCCTTGGGGGCACAAAGAGCTGAGCATCCATGCTCTGCACCCTTCCCTGTGAGGAGCATCCCTGGACACCCTGTCTGGATCAACTCCACTGTGCCAGGAGCTTCTGCCACTGGGTGCTGGGGGTGACCAAGTCAAAAAACACCTTAAAAAGCCCTGCAGTTTTCACTTCTGAATCGTGGTTATGTCCCCACCTGGCACATCTCTCATGCTGGGCAGGTCAGCCAAGTATCCAGCCGTGTCAGGGAAAGGAAAGCACCTTAATTTAAAGTTGCAGGAGGATTTGGGGCATCTTGGGGATGCACAAGAACTGACTTAAAGCAGAACATTTCAGTTTCATCGAGGAATGGTTTCAAGCTGGCCTAACCCAAAGTAAAATCTTCAGTTTCAAAAGCACATTTTCAAAATATTAAATAAATATACAAAATGATGAAAACGTTGTACTGTGGGATATTTCACTTTGAAGAAACTCTGTTTTTTCCCTGAGCTATCATGACCAGAAATCCGTCCCTGCCTCTATCCTTGTCCTCTGCAAGCATTAACCTGATGGAACAGTTTTTTGTGGGATTTCTGATGCCTGAGCCAGCCCAAACCACCCCCCCAGTGCTCAGCCCTGGGAACACAACCACCTCTGTCTGCTCTGCTTCCAGCTCCGTGCTAAGCAGCTCAGAGTCTTAGCTCAGAAAGTCCCAGCTCTGATCCTTGCAGACAGCAGCAGCTTTGCTTCCCAGCACTGCGCACCCTCACAGAAAGTCGTGGATTATCTGCTTACCCTCCCTCCATGTCCTGCTTCCTGCAGGGTGAAGAGCCACAGAGAGGAGCTGCGCCTGCTCCTGCTCCAGGGACGGGGACAGTGACAAAGCCCAAGTGCCCAGCCTGCCCTGGTGAGTGACTGTGTCTGTGTTCCTGGGTCTGGGGTTCTGGGAGACAGCCCTGTGCTTCCCAGCAGGGGGATTTGGGGCAGCACCAGCCTGGCAGCAGATGAACTGTACAGGTGCCTTGGTTCTGGGCTCAGTCTGAGGATTCCTCCTTGGAGCCTGCTGGGAGAGGCCGATTTCCCTCACCCTGGCCTAGTGTGAGTGTTCAGGGAGTCAGAGGTTGATGGATTTGCTGAGAACTTGCTCCTGGTGCTGTTGGTGATGGAGCTGGGATCACTTTAACCCCAGGGAGGTGGTGGAGTCCCCATCCCTGGGGGTATTCAGGGAAAGTCTGGATGTGGCACTCAGTGCCATGGTCTGGCTGACAAGGAGGTGTTGGGTCAGAGGTTGGACTCAGTGACCTCAAAGGTCTTTCCCAGCTTAATTCTGTGGTTCTTTGAGAGTGTGATTACACCCTGTGGGTTGTTCTGGACACGAGTTAGGGCATGTCTGCATTTTAGATTCACTGCTGGTGTTCCAGAAGTTCTGTTTGCAGTTTGTGGTGGTGGAGGTGGAAACGAGTGTGATTTGAGAGTGAGCTGGAGGTGAGCTCTGCTCCTGCCTGTGCTGTCACATCCCAGAGCCAGGACATGCAGGGAGCATATGGAGGGAAGTGCTGCCTGTGAGAAATGCTGTGCTGGGGGCAGGCAAGGTGCAGAGCTGCTGTGTAGGGCTGGGGGACAGAGTTTGGTCACACTCTGGTGCTGTCTCTGATGGGGGATACAGAGCAGACCTGGCACTTGGGCTGGGAGGAAACATTCCTGTGATATTTCCTTGCTGGGGCTGTGTTTGTCAGTGCTTAGGTCAGGACAGAGGAGTTCCCCATCCCCAAAGGGTACAAGGGTGTCCTCAGGCCACAATTTAGGAAGTTTAACATCCCCCAGGCCTAGCTTGGCCAGGGGAGCTGAGATGAAATCACCTCTGTGAAGCAGAGGTTTTATGGAAGGATGGGAAAGGATTTAGGGATCAGGTCCAGTGGCAGCATGATCTCAGGGTTGGGAAATGCTGGCCTGGGAATGACTGTGCCTGTTGGAAACTTGCTCTGCTTGCTGAGCCATGAGGTCAGGGAGGGCTCTGCTGCTCTGCTGGGACTTTCATTGTGTAAGAATGGATTAGCAGGACTGCAGGGCAGTAAAACCTGGAGTTTGCTTCAGCAGAGCCTGAAGATATCAGGGTATCCTCATTCTGTGCTCAACTCATGGCAGGAAGATGCAGCAGTGGAGTTTTCAGCAGTGGATTTTCTCTTCCAGTTCCTGGACAGATGGATGAAAGCAGAAACTACAGATTGCCAGAGTGGGTAAGGAAGGGACTTTAAAAACCATCCAGTCCTACCCCGTGCCGTGGTCAGGGACTCCTGCCACTATTCCAGGGTGCTCCAAGCCCCATCCAGGAGGGCTGTGGGCACTGCAGGGATGAGGTTCTCAGTTTCCAGTTCAGCAGAACTTGTGTTTTAATTGGTATCACAGTTGAACTTTTCCTTTGGCTATTACATAGAAGAGAGAAGAAAGAAATGTGATCAGATAAAACTTCTTATCACAGAGGTAGGAACTCTGCTGCTGTGTGATGGACCCTCAGAGATAACACACAGTAAATGAGGACCTTATTTGGAAATCTCATCCAGAAAGCTCCAAATAACAACAGTGAAAAGATTCACCTGGACTTCTTCAAATCAAAATGAGGCAGTTGTGGGAGAAAGGGAACTTGGGTTTGATCAGATTTGTCTATAACCATTACCTGTTCCAGCTTAGTGTACCTGCCTGAGGTACACTGGTGGTAGTGAGGATATTTTGACACACAATATTCTGGCACATGGATAAGTTGAACAAGTGACCTGACTAAAAACCCTTTTCTGCATGACTAAGACAGCTACTGTACCTTAATTCCACAGGATTTAACTCAGCAAATGAAATTGTGGGACTCAGCAGCACTGAAAAAATACATGGATTTTTACTATTGAAGACATTTTTACAAAGGACGCTGCCAGAAATTTTTCCAGGTTTTGTTTTGGCTGTTGGCACATTCAGTAGAGTTTTGAAGTGTGGACTCTTCTTTTTGTACAAGGCACTTACTGTAAGGAGAGAGAATTGTATTTTATCCAGCAAGTTCTTCCCTTCCTCAGGACTCTTGAGCCCCTGATCACTGCTGGCTGATTATTTGCTCTTTCATTTTTCACTTCTCCCTGCACTCACTGGTGGCACACAGAACAAAGGCGGATTCCAGAAGGAGCTGCAGAGCTCCCTGTTCCTTGGGAAATATTTCAGTGGGGAAATATCTGTCATTCAGGCAGTTAGAGAAGTACATAGAGAGTGACTGAAGAACAAGGCAGGCTGATGAAAATGCCCATTATTCCAGGGATGCAGGGAAAGTGTTGGAAATTGCTGTTATTGAGTCCATCCTCACTGGGCTGGAAGTGCCCCATGACGGGAGGACACGGAGGACCATCCATCCGTAGGTGGCTCAGCAAAAGTGGGATGGCTGAACTTCCCTGTGTGTCTCAGAGCAGCCCGGGGTGGAGGGGCCATCAGGGCCCTGAACACAGATAAATCCAGGCTCTAATCACCTGCTCAGGTCATTTCCAGCTCGGGCAGCTCGGTCTGGCCAGGATTAGGGGGGCACTGGGGCCCTTTAAGCCACGATCTCTGGTGACCTTCTTAGCACCCCGTGGGCCACGGCAGGAAGGGATGTAACAGCTTCTTAATTTAGAGAACACCAGGTCAGGAGGAGGTTGCAGATCCTGGAACCAGCGGGGGCAGGAGCTGGGAAGGGCTGCAGTGCCCAGGGCAGAGCAGACTGTGGGACAGGACCCTCACTGGGCTCATGGTAAAGCTTAAAAAAGCCAAACTCTAGGACTGAGTTCCCCTCTGTGCCTAAGGTGCCTCTGGCAAGGGATGGTGTGGAAAATGGATTTGTAGAGAGTTCTCAAAGCCTGACAGAAGGCTCACATAGTCTTGTGCACCTGTATGCAAATTTTGAGATAAAGTGTGCTGACTTAAAAAGGCCATGAAATAGGACAGACATTGTTGAGAGAGGAGTGGAACTAGAAACAAGCTTCAAATTATAACCTTGCAAATAAACCAAATATTTTTGAGAAATAGAACTATGAAAGATGTATTGTAGCAAGACCCATGTGGGGTATTTTTAGATGATTAGCTTAGAAGCATTAGCAGCATTGTGTGGCAAAAGCTGACAGGTCAAAAAACACTTATAAATATATTGTTATTGGGAAATAGTTTGGCTTCTGATTGTGATGGCATGAATTGTAACACTTGTACTGTCTCATCCTTCACACGAGACTGGAAATTAAATAGAAGTCTTTAGGATGCTTCTCAGGAGCCCCATCTCTAGGTCAGGAAAAGGGTTTTTCCGACACAAAGGGTGGTTGGATCACTCAGGTTGGAACTCATTCCTGAGGCTCCACAGGAGCTGTGAACCATCAGAAACCAGGCTGGGGAGGGCACAAGCAGAATTTCCCCCCAGAATACACTCTGCCCAAGCTTTATCTGGTGTAAAAAAAGAGTCAAAGACACACAACAAAAATTTCATAGTTCAAACTCATGTTCTAAGCAGGCTCCCAGGAAGGATTGCCCTGGTCTGTACTGGGAATGATCTCATGGCATGTGCAATTCTTGGGAGTGGTTGGCTGGAGCCTGTTCCCAGGGCTGTGGAGGAGGTTTTGGCTGGAGCAGGGTCACTCCTGTCCCATGGGAGTGGGCTCTGGAGCCCACCTGGCAAAGGCAGACTGGGAGGAGAGCTCTCCTCACACAGAGACCCAGGCCCTGACCACTCTGCAGGGGAGCAGAGGAGTTTTGGGGTGTTCCTGGCACACAGCCTGCAGTGAAAGCAAAGCACAGAATCCCAGAATGGCTGGGTTTGGTTTGGAAAGGACCTTACAGCCCCTCCAGTGCCAGCCCTGCCATGGGCAGGGACACCTTCCGCCATCCCAGAGTGCTCCAAGCCCTGTTCAACCTGGCCTTGGACACTTCCAGGGATGGGGCAATTGTCATAGAAAGTTTTTCATTTTGGAGTTGTCATGCTTCTAACAGGAAGAATGAAAGCTATGATCTTTACTGAGAAACATAAATTGTAACTTTGATTTTTAATCTAAGAAAAGAGGGCCGCTTTCCACCATCCCAGAGTGCTCCAAGCCCATGCAGCCTGGCCTTGGACACTTCCAGCACAAAGGGTTGTTTTGCTGGGATGATCTGGGTCATTCAGTGTTTGCACACAGCAGGAGTGGGGTCTGCAGGGGCAGCCCCTGGTGTTGTCCAGCCCTGAAGTTCTCAGGATGGAGCCACCCCCTCCCTGTGCCCCCAGTGGGAGTGGGCACCCAGGCAGTCCCAGCATGGATCAGGTTTTCCAGAGACAGCCAAGTCACACTGAGCTGCCGTGGTGCCCCTGGAGCCTTCAGGAATGGACACTGGGTGGGTGAGGGAAGGGCAGCTGCTGATTAACCCTTTATAAACACCCCCATAGCCCTGTCCCTGGGCTTACCTGGGCTTTTCAATAAGCAGATGAACTGCCTGAAGCTCTCAGCTCTGCCAAGGCAACAGGAGAGATGCCAAGGGATGCAGGACAGGAGCCCCTGCTCAGGACCTTGGTGGTGCAGTCAGAGAGTGGGAGGTTGTGTTGCTCAGCTGGCACCTGGAATCTGGGCAGAGCAGAGTACTGGGTGTTATTTAAGGGCTGCAAGGCTGAACAGAAAATCAACAGAACCATGTTTGATCCCTCAAACACGAGTTCCCACAGCAAACATGATCCATGCATTGCACCACTCCTGCTTTGGGATGTAAACCTGGAGAAGCCACAGAAACTCAAGCACATGTGGAATTGTTAACCTGTACATTCAGGCAAAACTCAAATGCTCCAAGAAAGCCATGGGTTAAAAAAACACCTCCCTAAGCCAGTGATTCATCTTCAGAGCTGAGCTGGTTTTCTGTGATCAACCCAAATGTTTGATTCTTTTAAGAGCTGAGCAAGTGATTCTTAATGAACACTCAGTTTTCTGCAAATCTCGATCTTACTGAAATATGATGTCGATTTAAATTATCTGACTGGGGGATTTTTGGTTTTCTTTTTTCATTCCTGGATTTCCTTTTTGAAATTATCTTGTTTCTCAGCACCTCTCAAGACTTGGAGGTTAACTCAGATTAAGGTAGTGCGTGAATGGAAAATGTAAAATCTTTTCCCAAATAACTGCTTGTGCAAACACCAGACAGATGATGGCACGAGTCCCTTCTGCTGTGGCTCTGCTCAAACTCTGGGTGAAAATATAGGCAGAATGTCCTCTCCTGACTGGGTGCAGCTTTGTGGCTGCATTCCTCAATTCTGGAGCTGGAATGTGAGTCAGAAAGGAGGGAGTCAAGGGGGTGCCTTAAAATGAAAGTACAAAAATAGATCTCCCTGCACATCTTTACTCAGCTTCCCCTACAAGGCTGCACTGACGTGTGCTGGATGGGATATGATGGCTCTGACCTTGGCAGATGCATCAAATATGACATGTAAACATGGATTTTAGGGCGTTTTTAGGGAGACAAAGAAGGGTTAGCAAGAAATGCAGGGAAGATAAATGGTGAGGTGGCCACAGTCCTTCATCTATAGGAACCCAGGCCTGAGACTTGCTTCCAGCTCAGCCTGAACTGGAAATGAGCTGAAAAGTTGCTTATTTTGCCATTTCATCATCAAATGTGCTGCTTCCCTGAGGCACTGACCTTTCACAGGCAGTGCTGTGACAAAAGATGTGGTGAAACATAAGAGACCTTGTGCTGCCTGTTGGGGTTGGGCTGTGCTGTTCAGAGTGTGGGAGATGGTCCACAGACACCCCCTGTGTTTGTGATGAGCTGTCTGAGGTAAGGTGTTGGGGGGGGTTTCTGCTAAAATCCTTTCTTTTTAGTTTCTTCCTGAGGGTGGAGGTTCCATTGGAATGACAGGCCCAGTGGATCAGTGAGGCTGGCCTTGGGATGTGCTGGGCAAGCTTGGAGGACTGATGGGGGTCCCCAACTTTCCTCTGGTGGGTGAACTCTGTAGAGATTCCCCAGGGAATGGGCACAGCCCCGAGGCTGCCAGAGCTCCAGGAGCTGCCAGGGATGCCCAGGGTGGGGTTGTTGGGGTGTCTGTGCAGGGACAGGGGCTGGGCTGGATGATCCTGTGGGCCCCTCCCAGCTCAGGACATTCCAGGATTCTTTGGGACAAACCCTTGGTCATGGGCTGTTCCTGCCCCGTTCCCAGGACAGAGACACAAAGGGGCCGTGGCAGCCTCAGTCTCTTGCCTGTTTTTCCTGCTGTACTGGGGGAAAGCCCTGTCATCAAACCTTGTTTCATTCCCCCACATCTTTCCCTGGCTTTGCTCTGCTGTGGGGAACCAGGACATCTGCACCCTGTTCCTCTCCCGTGGGGTCCCCTCAGAGAATCTTGGAATCATTACACCTAGAAAGGACCTCCAAGGTCATGGAGTCCAACCCTTAACCCAGCACTGCCAAGATCATCACTAACCATGTCCCCAGGTGCCACATCCACATGTTTTTTGGATCCTTCCATGGATGGTGACTCCACCACTGCCCTGGGCAGCTTCTTCTGATGTCTGACCACCCTTTTAATGAAGTCATTTTCTCCAATATATGATCTGAATCTCCTCTGGCACAACTTGAGGCCCCTTGTCCTGTCCCTTGTTCCCTGGGAGCAGAGCCCAGAGTTGTGGAGAGCCAGGAGAAATCCCCCTTTCCCCCTGTCCATATCACAGCTTCCCTGAGCCTGGAGGAGTGGGGTGCAATGAACCATCCCTTGGCTTCCCACAGTTCTGGTCCAAAGCCAAGGAGAAGTTTGTCAGGGCAGGGAAAGGTTTGTGGGCCACTGAGCTTTCTCTGATGTTGTTAATTATCCATCATTTATTGCCCTACTTTCCCTCCAAGCCTTCCCTGCCTGCTCAGTGTCTGCTGGGACTTGGGACAGTCCTTGTGCTTCTGGGCTGGGTGGCTCAGCCCCACAGAGATGTTCTGAATCTGTTCCTTGTCCAGCTTTGCTTGTCACTGTCTGTGCCTTCATCTTCCTTGTACCCCTCCTGCTACATCCAAAAAGTGTGCTGCATTCTTTTTGCTTTTTTTCCCCATTTTCTTGTCATAGCTTTGAATGCCTTTATTATTCCTTCTTCCCTCCTCTGGCAGAGGTGTCTCTGCCTATAATCTTCTTAGCACTGAGGCAGCCTGTTCATTTCAAAGAAAGCTGCTTTAAAGGCAGGTGTGAGCCAGACTTGGCCTATTCTTTCTTTTCCCCTGTGGCTTGAAGGGCCTGAAAATATTCCTGTAATCATTTCACAGAATCCCAGAATGGTTCAGGTTAGAAGGGAGCTTAAAGCTCCTCTCGTTGCACCCCTGCCATGGGCAGGGACACCTTCCAATGTCCCAGGTGATGCAGGGAATGGGCTGCAGGGCTTTGGGCTGACCCCATGCAGCTCTTGGGTGGTGGCCATGGGACACAAATGGGGTTTCAGGCAAGTTCTGCTCCCCCCTTGCTCAAGTGCCTGAGCTGTTCCCTCCCCACCCAGCCCTTCCCCAGCTCTGGCTGTCCCAACTGATGGCACTGCTGTGTTCACAGTGGGACAGCTCCAGTTCGAGGGGCTCAGCCAGGACAGCCCTGGAGGGAAGCAGGCCGTCCCCTGTGCACTCACACCAGGCATTCCAGCCCACATGGACCCAGCAGGGATGTGGCTGTGAGTCTGTGCTTGTCCTGAGGCCTCACCCAAATCCTGCCTGTCCCACCAGCCTGCAGAACCAGGGGGATCCACCCCAGAGCTGGGCTGAGCTGGGCTGCAGCAGCCAGGGCTGGTGGTTCTGCTCAGGAGCTGGGGATGCCTGCAGGGGTGGCTGCAGGGGTGGCTGCAGGGAGCCTGGGGTGCATTTGGGAGAGCCCTGGGGGAGTCCTGGGGGCAGCCAGCCCTGCTCTCCCCTTGGCTGTGTCTGTGCCCTGGAACACAGGCGGGGAAATGCCCTCTGGCAGTGCCTCACCCTGCAGCAGCACCCTGTCCCTCCCTGGGCAGAGGGGCAGCTGGGGGGACTCAATACCCTGCTGCATTTTGGCTACAAAAGCCAAGGAGTGAAGTTTGCTGTGCCAGCATCTCCTTCTGCAGGAACCTTCTTTTCTTCCCCAATGCTTTCCTACTTCTCAGAATCTGGAAATACATCTGTGTTGTTTACCTGACCCTCCCATGCAGTCACAGCCTTTGCAGCCTCTGCCTTGGCTCCTATTACACTTCCCAAAGCCTCTTCATTGCCTGGCTCCTCTAATCCTTCCAGGAGCACCCATGTTTTATGCCTTGGTTATGCCTCCCTTCCTTTTAATTAATTTTTCACAGTGCCTTGCTCGTCCCTGTTGCCCTTTTTGATTTAATTTATTGCTCACTAGCCATCACAACACCTGGGCAAGCCTTTAATTTATCTCTTCCTGTGTCCCTTGCCCCCGCTCTGTTCTCTCCCATTATTGATTTCTCCAGTTTGATTTCACCCTGAGCTTGCCAGTGTCATCTCCCGCCCTTCCCTCCCACTCAGAATTGCTTGGCTGAATTTCGCCCCCATTTGTGACCTTGCTGCACTGTAATTCCTGGCCCAACAAGGCTGGGATTGCTGCTTGTTGGATCCCCTCTGTTGCCTGGGCTTGGCTTCCACCCCAAATGTCTCCAAATTAACTCTGGGTAATTCCCATCCCATTGCTGTGCTAAGGGAAAAGCTCCTTTCCCAGTGAGTCTCACCCAGATGGAGGGGCTTGGTGGCCATCACCTGGTGTAGATTCTGTGCTGAGTTTCCTGCAGGCAGGGAGGTGTTCCAGGGACAGGGATGAGCTGGGCTCTGCCTAGTCCCAGCTCTGAACAGGCAGGGGAGTCTGTGCCCCCAGCAGCTCTTTGTTCCTGCCATTATCCTGGAGATGAGGATGTGCAGCTGAGCCTGCCCTGGGCAGCCCTGGCTGCTCCCAGCCCAGCTGTCCTGCTGCTCTGAAGCTTTCTCCTGCTCTGCATTGAAACAGTGAGGAAATTGAGGAAGGAAAGAGGGAATAAATTACTTTTCTTCTGTCTTTTAGCTGCCCTGTGGCTGCCCTAGCCCAGCTCCTTAGAGCTCAGACAAAGAGGGAACCCCTGCTTTGAGGAATTGAGGGCTTTTATTTGCCCCCATAAATGGTCCATTTACTTACAGAGCAGTCCCTGCCATTACCACAATGGCTCTGGAAAGCACATTACTGCAGATATTCAGGTTATTTTGTCATCTGTGGCCGTGATTTGCAAGCTGAGCCCAAAAGTGGGAAAGGGGTCAGAGGATGGGCAGCATATGTTTGTTAAAAACACACAGCAAGGCAAGATCATGAGCTATTACCTGCTCCCCTGGAGTACAGGCACAAAACACAGCAGGCTGGTGCTCAGAAGAGTGATTATCTACATAGCTCCTTGTTCCTGCTGAAAAATACTTTGGTTAGAGCTGTGCTCATGTATGGGATTTCCATTTTCATGGGATCCTGTGAGACTGAGCTGGTTCTGTCTGCTGGGGAGCAGGTGTGTAAAGGGTGGGGCTGAAGCTGGCTCTGGCAATGGATGTGGTTGGATATATCATGGCCTTTGGGTGTTGGGAAAAGGTTCTTCCCCCTCAGGGCACTGCCCAGGCTCCCCAGTGAATGGGCACTGCCCTGAGGCTGCCAGAGCTCCAGGGATGCCCAGGGTGGGGTTGTTGGGGTGTCTGTGCAGGGCCAGGAGCTGGGCTGGGTGATCCCGTGGGTCCCTCCCAGCTCAGGACATTCCAGGATTCCATCATTCCACCTCCTGACTCCAAGACATCAAACTGGTAATCCCTTGAGTGTAGCAGCCCTGGGGTGTTATCACCATATGGAAAATGAGGAGGTACAACAGGCACTGCATGGGTCATGTAGAGCTTAGAAGATCCCAGAGGAACCAAGGGAGCATTGTTGGTTTAATTGGTGGCTGGTTATAAATACCTGCAGTTCCACAGTGAGGGACTGGCATGGTTAGACTTGGTTAGGGAATGAAATGTGGGAACTGTAGGACTGTAATTGGCCATGGCCTGGAGGAGCTGCCTGCGCACTCAGAGGTGTGTGGGAAACATGGGAACTTGTTCATTCCATTGATTTTATTCTATTATCTCTCTTTTATTTTTTTTTCTCTCCCTCATTCTCCCTGTTTCCCATTCTTCCCTCTTCAGCTGAGTTTGGCACTGCAGGTAGGATCACCCTATAGCTCCTGAAGATAGGTCAGTTCTCTGATGCTGTCAGGGAGATCTGTGGGTATCTATGAGGGACTGACCTTTTTCCAAATTAAGAAGCTCTGCTTGTCCATCTTCAACAATTTTTATCAATGCACAAGCAAAGGAAACTGCCTCCCTTCTCCCTCTGTCTCCAGGTACAGAAATATCCTTTTTTTCATGTAGGAACAGCCCCCCAGTCTATCCATCCTTACCTTACCCTACTTTTTACAAAGATGTGGCATGATATGAGAAGGGAGGAAGGCTTAAAGTTTAAGGAGGGCAGGATTAGATGGGATATTGGGAAGAAATTCTCCCTGTGAGGGTAGGCAGGCCCTGGCACAGGGTGCCCAGAGAAGGTGTGGCTGCCCCTGGATCCCTGGAAGTGTCCAAGGCCAGACTGGGCATGGATTGGAGAAATCTGGGACAGTGGAAGGTGTCCCTGCCCATGGCAGGAGTGGCACTGCATGGGCTTTAAGGTCCCTTCCAACCGAAACCCTTCAAGCAGCCCCTGGCAGAGCAGTTTGCAGCACTTTGGGAGGATTTGTTTCCCAGCTCTCAAAGAAAACCTTTGAAGAAGCTGGAGATCATTTGGGGGTCAGTCAGTGACACAGTTTGAGATTCAAAGTGAGACTCCAACTTGAGCAAACTCAAAAACTGGAGAGGAAAGCTGTACTTTACTGATGGACTTCAGAGAGGGGATCCTGCTCTGTGTTTTGTGGAGATTGTATGGAGACAGTAACTGACAGACAAGGATGTGTTTGGATCTGTTTGGATAATTTATCTTCTGTTGTGAATTGTGGTTCTTTTGTGAAACACCCCAGGCCCCTCTGTGTGGTGATTGATTCAATCCCTCTTCCTTCCCCTGGGAATGACACCTCTTCCCCTCTCCATGGGCTCTCTGCAAACAAGGAGCTATAAATAAACACCAATATCTCTGTTTGCAGGGGGTGGAAAGCTGCACTGGAGCTCTGCCTTTGTACTTGTAAATAAAAACAGGCAGGTAAGAGATGCTCCAGGCCAAATTGGGAACACACATAGATGCTGCTTTGTGGCACATGAAATCTGCAGAACTGTAAAATCAGGTGATATTATTTTGTAATTTGAGGAAAAAGTGGGAAAGGGATGGAGAGTTTTTGATCTGGACCCAGCCAAGTCTTTCAATGAACTTTTTCTTTCTCATGCTCACAGGCAGAGGATAAATGCTGCAGTTGGTAGTGCTGGAGGTTTGATGGGCTGGCAGCAATGATGCACTGGGAGGGGTGGAGGAAGCTGCACTTGCCTTCCTGGCTGTGGAAAGTCTGCTCAGACCCATCTGCAGGGAGATTTGTGGGAAAACCTTCTTTTTGTGGGGCCCTGGGTGGTGCCTGTGGTGTCCTGTGTGATGCAGGGAGGAATGAAGGCCTGGACATGGTGTAGCAGCATTAATTGGAGCTGCTGCAAAGTTGATCAGCAATGTAAAACTTGGATGAATTTTGGCTCCAGGACTCTGTGGTGAAGGAATTCCCATCAGTGCAGCTCCAGCTCATGGGCAGCACTCAGTGTGGGGAGCATGTCCAGGGAAGGGACAGAGCTGGGGAAGGGGCTGGAGGATTCCTGAGGGAGCTGGGAAAGGGGCTCAGCCTGGAGAAAAGGAGCTCAGGGGAACCTTGTGGCTCTGCACAACTCTCTGACAGGAGGGGACAGCCGGGGGGGTCGGGCTCTGGGAACAGGAACAGCAGGACAAGAGGAAATGGCATCAATTGCATCCGAGGAGGATAGACTGGATATTTGGAAAACTTCTTCCCTGGAATGCTGGTCAGGCATTGGAACAGAGCAGTGGTGGAATCCCCATCCCTGGAAGTGTTCAAAAAATGTCCTTAGAGACTTGGGTGGTGCTGGGTTTGGCAGTGCTAATGGGTTAATGGTTGGACTCAGGGATCTTAAAGAGCTTTTCCAATGATTCTGTGGTTTCATGAGCCTGGAGGATGAGTGCATCATCCTGCTCAGAGCAGGAGCTCAGAGCCAGCTGCAGACTTCCTGGTGCTCAGTTGAGAGCTGTTCTGTCACTCTACAGGGCAGTTTTTCTAAGAGAAATGACCCCAGAGAATGTTCCCCTGAACTGCCATTTCTTCCTCCTGAGCACTTCTCAGAGCTGTCTCCTTGGTGAGCAGTGATCCATGCATCAGGAGCTCCATCCCAGAGCCACATGTGGCAGGAAAATCCTTCACCATCTCTCACCAACACCAATGGAATGTCAGCAGAAAACCCATCCCCAGGAGAGGGTCTGCCAGCTGCTCCCTGCTGCCCTTTTTCCGTCCTGCCCTCTGAACTCCCAGTGCTGCATCCAGGGAGGGATGTCCCAGCTCTCCAGCTCATCTCAGTTTCTCCTGCACATGGGCGAAGTGTCCCTGGGCAGCCCTGCTGTGGGGCCAGCACAGCACCTCACATGGAAGGAGGTGTCCAAAGTCATGATGTCTGTGCTGGAAACCATTCCTGAAGGCAGGACAGGGAGTGGAGATGGAGCTCCTGCCTCTGGCCCTTCCTGGGAGCCCCCTCCAGAGCTGGGGGGAGCAGGGAGTGTCCTGGGGGCTGATCCCAAAGTCCCTCCACCCTGAGAGCCTCTGCTGGGACTGGTACTGCAGCAGCTCCAAAGGTCTGTGATCATGGAGTGACGAATGGTTTTGGAAGGGACCTTAAAGCTCATCCCCTTCCACCCCTGCCAGGGCAGTGACACCTTCCACTATCCCAGGCTGCTCCAAGCCCTGTCCAGCCTGGCCTTGGACACTGCCAGGGATCCAGGGGCAGCCACAGCTTCTCTGGGCACCCTGTGCCAGGGGCTCCCCACCCTCCCAGCCAGGAATTCCTTCCCAATATCCCATCCAACCCTGTCCTCTGGCAGTGGGAAGCCGTTTCCTGTGTCCTGTCCCTCCATCCCTTGTCCCTGCGCAGCTCTCCTGGAGCCCCTTTAGGCCCTGGCAGGGGCTCTGAGGTCTCTCTGGGGCTTCTCCTCTCCAGGTGAGCACCCCCAGCACTCCCAGCCTATCCCACAGCAGAGGGGCTCCAGCCCTTGGAGCATCTCCATGGCCTCCTTCCCACTTGTTCCAGCAGCTCCATTTCCTTCTTACACAGGCAGCTCTGCAGATGGGGTCTGACCTGAGCAGAGCAGAGGAGGAGAATCCCCTCCCTTGAGGTGATGATGAGCTGCCAGTGTCTCATGCTGCAGAATCAGGGCACTACTGCACCTCAAACCACCTTTGGTGGGCTCAGTGAGACCTTCTGACGTGTGAACTTCCCCTGTTCCTCACTGCCCGTGCTCTGCTTCACCTCAGTTCACTTGCAGAACTATTTCCAGAGTCCCTGCAATAGTCCTGCAGTCCCTTGGGATGTTTGCACTCCTGTGCCTTCATCCTCTGTGTGCACTTGGTGCCAGGGCTGCTGTGCTATGCAGAGGAGCTGTTCCCAAACTGGGATAACATCCCCTGCATTCAGCTGACTTGCATTTCCTCCTTATCCTTGGTATTAATCCCAAACTTGCAGAATCACCAGGTATTAGGATTTGATAGAGACGCTGCTCTTTGTGTGACGAGGCAGCTGATGGAAGTCTTAATACTGCAGGTGGTGAGCTGCCAATCCATCTAAAGCCAGGCTGCATTAGCACTCTGATATCTGAAATTTCCCTCCTGATAGCAGAAGATCCCTCCAAGGGGGAGCTGGGGGAAGCAGAGAGTGTTGCCTTTGTGCCTGGCTGGTGTGTGAGTGCTGGCTCCAGCTGGGTCTGGCAGCTCTGGCACATCCAGAACACTCCTGTCAATCTGGATATGTCTGGGAAAGGAGAGAACAGCATCCCACTCCCAAAATTGTCAGGGTGCAGGGGAGGAGGAGGGACAGGGCTGAGGGAGCAGGTTTGGGTTGTGTCTGCAGGACTGGGGACACTCAGGACGTGACCCCACCCAACAAAGGTGCTCACTCCCCGTTCCTCCATCTTCCATATCCTTCTTCCATACCCATCCTCTCCTTTCCTGGTTTGAGACAAGGCTTCCATACCCATCCTCTCCTTCCCTGCTGTGAGAAAAGGCCACAACCCCGTGGTCACTGTGGGGTCCTGAGCCTCCCCAGAGTTTGGGGACCCTGCCTGGCTCAGGGATGCCATATCCAGACCCTTTCCCAGGGCAGGGAAATGGATGCCTGGATGTCTGAAGTGTGATTTGGGCTGGTAACTACACCACTGGTATTTTAGTACCAAAAAACCTGCTTTCTGTTGGGTCACTTCTGTTTTCCAGTTCTAGGAGTAACCTAGAACAGTGGGCAGGAAACAAAATGTCTAGTTTATAAAATGAAACTGTTGTGGTCATGGTGGACAACAACATTTTCAGAAGATCTTTTTCCCCTTTTCTCACCGTAATTCTCCACAGTGACCAGGCTGGTTTTCCCCACCTGGTTCCAAAAAGCAAACACAGCTTAGTTCAAGGTAAATCCTGCTCATCCCTCCAGGATTCACCATTCCCTTGCCCTGTACCAGATCCATCACTTGTGTGGTGTTTCCAGCCCAGCTGGGAGGAGGGATGGGCTGCTCGGAAAACCCCAGCTGTGATGATGGAGCTGCATTCCATGTGCTGGGAGCAGTCTGGGCAGAGCAGGCAGGGGATAAATATGGAATATATTCCCTGAAGTAACTTGTTGATTCTCAATTAATACCCTAATTGCCCCTTTTTTTAATTATTGACTCCAAAATTACCAAGCTGAGTTGCAAATGCTGTGGAATATAAAAAGGAAGGAAGGACTTTTTATTGACATTTTGGAATTACAAATTATGTTTGTTGGGAAAAAATGAGAGACCGTCTGTTTAATTGGTCGTAGGATGCAATTTGTGAGCACTTAGGTAAAAAAATACAGCTACCTAGGGGATCATTAAAGATCCCTTTCCTCTGAGTCAGCAAAGCTCAGAACTGGGGAGAAAGCAGATCTATATTCCATAAAATTCAGAGTAACAAGGAGCTCTGTCCTAGGGATTGCTCTTGGCAGGGAGGGAGGTGCTGGCTCAGGTGGGATGGACAGAGAGGAACAGAAGGTTTAGGGGCTCAAAAAGAAAAAGCAGAGGCTCTGCTGGCTGAGGTGGCTTGATCCTATTTCACATTCCCTTCTGGAATGTGGGGCAAGCCCCCTGGGTCAGAGGAAGTTTCTGGCTGCAAACAGAAAATAAAATTTGGGATTCTTCTAATGGTTTTTAGCTTACTGAGGGTGGATTTAGATGGGATACTGGGAGAGAATTCTTCCCTGTGAGGGTGCTGAGGCCCTGGCACAGGGTGCCCAGAGCAGCTCTGGCTGCCCCTGGATCCCTGGCAGTGCCCAAGGGTGGGAAGGAATGTGATGCTGGTGCCATTCCCACAAAGCCCTTGGACAAACACCACTGGGAGCTGCTATTGCAGGCAGAGTTGTTAACAGCAGTCATTAGAAGTGAAGCCTCTAGTCCAGGTGGCAGAAGGCTCTGGAGATTAAAATCAACATTTGGACTGAGAAAGGCTCTGCTCTTACTCACTGGATGAATCAGGATTTGGCACAGGATGTTTTTGTGGAGAAGGAAATCAGGGCTGTCTGGTGCCATCATTTTCCATCAGAGAGCAGGAGAAGTGGGGTGCTGAAGGGAGGGATGGCAGGGCAGGACAAGGGAGGGATAGCAGGGCAGGAGCAGGGAGGGATGGCCCTGCAATGAGGGATGTGTGGAAGCAGAGCCAATGGGTGTCTGCATGGACAGACACCTGGATCTCGTGGCTCTGCAGTCTGTTGCCTCCTTGTGTCTCCCCACTGAGAGGCTCCTGTGTGCCCTGGGGGTCCAGCAGGTCCTGCCTGCAGTGCATCCCACCTTAAACCATCCCTGTGGTGTGGTAACTTGTGGGACATCAGGTGTCTGCCATCCCTGTCCCCAGCTCATCACCATTGCCTGATGCTGGCTTGGACACCCTCAGGCTCACCTGGTGTAGGTGAGCAGCACCAGCAGGACAGACCCACCCCAGGCTTTGCAGCCCCCCTGGGCTCTGTGGTGGCCCCTGAGCTCTGAGCCTGCTGTGCTTTTAAGGGCTTGGAACTGCACAAGGAATGGTGGTGGTGGAGCAGGGCAAAATTACAGAATCTGGAATGGTTTGGGTTGGAAGGGACCTCTATGATCATCCAGTGCCACTCCCTGCCATGGGCAGGGACATCTTCCACTATCCCAGGCTGCTCCAAGCCCTGTCCAGCCTGGCCTTGGACACTGCCAGGGATCCAGGGGCACCCAGAGCTGCTCTGGGCACCCTGTAGTTGCTCAGCCTGTAGGAAAGGTCCAAATTCCAGCCCTCTCTGTGTTCCTGCACCATGGCCAGCATGGGACAGCCCACCAGGCGCTCTGCAAAGAGGTGATGAAGGAGAAGTTGCTCCTGGTCTGCACCAGGATGCTACTCTTGCAGTGCTTTTCCTCACCAGAAAAGGTTTTCAGCTTGTGGGCCCGTTTCCCTCTTTGGACTCCCCATTTTCCTGCTCCTGCAGGCTATTCCTGCCTCTGGCTGGGTACTGGGGGCAGAGCAGCTCAGGAGCTCTGTCCCCTGCCTCTGCAGCCTCCCCTCAGCCAGGGCTGTGCCATCCACTCCAGCCTGTTTGGTCTCGACCCTCAGCTGGGCAGTGTCACATCCTCACCCGCTGCAGCACCGAGGAAACAACACAATTAACAGCAGCTCCTCCCCACCCGGGCTGAGACTGAGTTGAGGAGCAACTGTAAATCCCTCCTGTGATTTTTTCCCCCTTTTCTGTTTGTTTTACCCAGATCTAATCAATGCAATAAAGGGCAAAGCAGCAGTTTTATTTATTTATCACGGGAAGCAGCACAGGAAATAATGAATCACTTGGCAGTTTGCTGACCAATGCTCTCCATAATCAGAATTTTTCAGGCTCTTTGCAGGGAAATCCTGTGGAGTGGGGATACATCAATAATGCCATGATCACAGAGTTGGATGGTAAGGCCACCTTCTATAGATTTCATAGCTCTCCATAGCAATAACATTGGGGATTTTGTTCTACAGAAGAAAAATGGAAAGGGTGAGTTTCAATTCAAGTGTTTTTGGTTAAAAATTACTTTTTCAGTGCAAATTGACATAGAATTATAGAATCACAAGAGTGGTTTGGGTTGAGAGAAGCCTCAAAGATCATGGAACCATGGAATATTTGGGTCGAAAGGGACCTTAAAGCTCATCCAGTGCCACCCTTATGCCATGGGCAGGGACCTTTCCACTGTCCCAGGCTGCTCCAAGCCCTGTCCAGCCTGGCCTTGGGATGGGGCAATTGTCATAGAAAGTTTTTCATTTTGGAGTTGTCATGCTTCTAACAGGAAGAATGAAAGCTGTAACCTTTACTGGGAAACATAAATTGTAACTTTGAGTTTTAATCTAAGAAGAGGGAGCAGAGTTGATACATTTTTCTGTAAGTTTTGTGATTTCATGGCAAACCCTTTCCTCTCCCTTTCCAGCTGCTCTCCAGCACTGTCAGGGGGTATTTTCTCATAGAAGAGTGAGAATTCCACAGCAAAGCCCCATTCTCTGCTGCAGGTGCTCTGTCCCTCTCCCAGAGACCTGAGAATTCCATTCCAGGGGAGCCTCATGCATCTCATTTCCCTGGGTCTCTTCTCCCAGCACATGCTGCTGCTTCCTCAAGGGCAACATTTGCTTCCAAGCCCTGCCAGCCCAGCTACTGGAGATAAGGGTGACAAATTGGCACACAAGGAATGGAATTAACTTGGATCCCTGAATAAACCTGGCCCCTTGAATGCCATATTCAGCCTTTCCTGGGATGAAACACAACCAGAGCTTAGCACCTGGGCAGGTCACAGCTCACCAAATGTCCTCCTTAAGGTGCTGAGAACATTTGCCTTGGTTCCCTAACAGGGGTGGTTCACCCTGTCCCCTCCATCACCAGTCCCTGTCCCAAAAACCTTTCTGCTCAACCACTTCTAATTTTCACCTCCTAATTAGCAGTAATTGCTTGATCTCTGGGCTGGCTGAGCTGGAGTTTCCCTGCACCACAAATACAAGTTTTCATGCCTCTGTGGCAAGGCAGGAGCCTGATGTGGGGCAGCCTGTGATGCCCAAATCCAGCAGCTCTGGCAGCTCCAAGCCCAGGCAGGGATCAGCAGGAGTGGGCAGGGAAAAGGGATGGATCCCACTGCCGCCAGCAGGGCCCTCTGGAAAGGTTGGATCTCCCCAAAACCTGCTGTCTCCTGGTTCAAGGAGCCAAAGAGATCCTTGCCCAGGAGGTTTCATGGATCATGTCCATAGAAAGACTTCTTTAGCCTCTCACTTTGAGCTGGGCTTTTCCAGCAGGGAGTTACTGGATGTTAGCTGTGTGCTCTGCTCAGGGCTGGATTTGGGGTTACCCCAGCAGGATTCAGGACCAGCCCTGTGGCACAAGGGAGCAGCCTCAGTTTCCCCCAGGCAGGCACCCTGAGGTGTCCCCGGGCACATCCCCTTGTCACAGCTGTAGGAAAGGCCTGGCCTGTGCTGGGGCTCTGGCTGTGGAGGAGCAGCCTCAGCAGTGCAGCTCCCCAGGATCCCTCTCCCAGGGATGCTGTTCCCAGCCCAGGTGCAGCACACAAATATTTGCTCAGTCGAGAAGCACTTGGCAGCCTGCAGGTAAATATTGTTGGAGCAGTGACTCCATTAATGCATTCCCAGGGATGGGGACACATCTGCCACCAGCACGGAGGAGTCCTGGGCTGGGAGAGCAGCCTGTGCCCCACCAGCTCAGGGCTGGGCTCCCAGTTCCACCCAGAGCCACCTGCAGGCCCTCAGTGGGTGCTGGGTGTCCTTGGGGATCAGGGAGAATAGATCCTCCTCCTTCAGCCCCTGAGCAATCACCTGGATATCACCCCTGGAATGGTTTGTAGAGGGGAGAACCCCAAGATCCCAAATGATTTCAGCTGGAGCTCCCTGGGGGTGCAGAGCCACTGAGCTGTGCCAGTCCCTGGTGCTCCAGCACATCACTGGGGACAGCCCTGTGCAGTGTCTCAGCCAGGGCTGCTGATGGGGTTGGATATCAAGGAAAATTCCTGCATGGAAGGGCTTGTCAAGCACTGCCACAGCTGCCCAGAGCAGTGATGGAGTCCCCATTCCCAGAGGGGTTGGAAAGGAATGTGGCTGTGGCACTTGGGGACGTGAATTAGGACGTGGTGGTGGTGCTGGGTGGATGGGTGGACCTGATGGTCTCCGAGGCCTTTTCCACAATGATTCCATGATTCTGTGCCAGACAGGGAGTGCCCAGAGCCTGTGGTGGCCGTGCCCTGGCCTCAGTGGGAAGGTGGTGCCTGATCAGAGTTCCAGCTGGGGACAGCCAGGACCTGCTGGTGCTGGTGGTGAGAGGAGAAGCCCCGGGGCAGGGCTCCCGTCCAGGGAGGACTCCGAATTCCAGGGGAGGGTGACCCCCCCTGCAGCTCCCGGGTCAGTGCAGGGATTCGTGCAGCAGCTGCTGTCAGTAAAGGCTGTGGATGAGCCTCATTAACGCTGCCTTACGAGTGCAGTTGAGTGTAATTGTTCGCTGTGTTTAAAAACCAGAACCAGGGGGAATTGCCAGAATATATTCTCCGGGTGTGAAATGCAGAAATAATGGAGCTGGGGGCTGGAGCTGGTGTTTAGAGCAGTGTAAAAAAAGCAGAGCTGTGATTTAAGGAAGCAAATAAAACATTTCACGTGGTGCTGCAGTTTTACACAGACAGGCAGGGGCTCCCAGCTGCTTCTGCAAAGTGGGAGGTAGAGCCCAGTGGCAGAGGGGGTGGGCTGGGCATGGATTCCCAAATCTGGGAAATCATCCCACCAGGCTGGCATCTCCCAGGAGGGCAGGGTTAACCTGCTGCTCCTGACCAGTGGGAGGATCCCTGGGGATGCATTTCCGTAAGGAGAAGCCTGGAGGGTCTGGGAGGTGTTGGGATCAGCCCATCACTGTCATTTCACCATTGTTTGTGCCTCCTGGTGCTCACTCCCAGTCCAACCCAGCACTGAACCTGAGCGTGATTAAAGTGTCTCTTTCAGACAGAAATGCAGTTAAGATGTCAACAGTCAGACTCCCCTGCCCCCCCTTGTCACTCGTGCCAGTGGTTAATCATTTCCCTGCTATAATTTGTGCCCTTTATCTCATTAGAATTGGTTGGGCTTCAGCTTGCAGCCATTTATTCCTGTTCTGTCTTTACCCTTTTGATTAAAGAGCCCTTTGGTATCCGGTATTGTCTGCAGATGAAGGTTCTTACACACAGTAATCACATCACCTTCCCAATATCCCTTTTGATAAGCTAAACAGAACGAAGTCTTTAATTTTCCCTTTGTCAAGCATTTTGTTCCCGCCCTCAATCACCTTAGGGGCTGCTTGGTGTCCTTTATAATTTTTTTTTTCTTAATCTGCAGAATTTCAATCTTGAATTGAGCATCTCAGTTTTCAAACCAGAAGTGCAAAAGTCCTGCCAAGCCCCAAGCCCTGAGTTTGGAGTCTGCCCTGTGCCCCTGGAGTTCACCCTCCACAGAGCCCCCTGTGGGTGCTTGTCAACCAGGAAGCCCCAAAGCCTGGGATTTGGGATCTCTGCTCTGGAGCCAGGCTGGGAGAGCTGGAGGTGTTCACCTGGAGAGGAGAAGCTCCAGGGAGAGCTCAGAGCCCCTGCCAGGGCCTAAGGGGGCTCCAGGAGAGCTGCAGAGGGACTGGGGACAAGGTATAGAGGGAGAGGACACAGGGAATGGCTCCCACTGGGATATTGGGCAGGAATTGTTCCCTATGAGGGTGGGCAGGCCCTGGCACAGGGTGCCCAGAGAAGCTGTGGCTGTCCCTGGATCCCTGGCAGTGCCCAAGGCCAGGCTGGACAGTGGAGCAGCCTGGGACAGTGGGAGGTGTCCCTGCCCATGGCAGAGGGTGGCACTGGATGGGCTTTAAGGTTCCTCCAGCCCAAACCATCCTGGAATTCCTTCTGTGGTTTACCACAGTCACAGCCATGAGCCTTCAGAGCAGGAGTGTGGCACTGCACAGAGCCATCTCAGCAAGGTGTGCCCAGACTCTCCTGATGTGTCCCATTAACTCCTTTTGGCCAGGCCAGCTCAGATGAGGACAAAGGCAGCTGCACCTGGATCTGAAGTTGGTTTCTCCAAGCCTTGCTCCTGGTGCCTTCCTGATATGACTCCCTTCACTGGGGGCACCTCCAGCTCTGCTTGGGCAGTTTGCCTTCTGATCCTCCTGTCAGAACATGCAGAGGAGAAAAGGAGACACCTGAAGGGGCTCAGTTTTGTGAGACTTCACTGGAATTCCCTCCACAGCTTTTGGCCACTTCTGGGCTCTTCCAGCTTGAAGAAAGTGAAGAACCCAGGGGTGTGAACTGCAGGAGGCAGCTCTCCCTATAGCAGATGGAAATCTGGGATATCCTGAATTCAGAGAAGCTGAAGCCATTGAGGATCAAGCCCTTTAATCAATATTCCTTTCACTGTCTCAGAGCCATTCCAGCAATGGTGCAGTCTCATTTCTTTGCAGCAAACCTGCAGTCGACCCAAAGAGGGGTTATATTTGCATAGTCCTCACTTTCTTTATCACTCTCTCGTGTTTTTTGAAAGCTTGGATATCTAAACCACTTAGCTCTGCGTTGAGTGTCTCATTAAATTGCAGAACCCTGCTTTTCTAGGCTCTGTTAATTAAGCACTTGATTGAAAGTCTAAATCTGAAGGCTTGGGTATTGACTCCAGCTTTGCTAACCTGAGGTGATCTGCTCAGTGTAGTTACAGCTTGCCCAGCCAATTTCTGAATGTCCTTCCCCCTGCACTCCCCAGGCATCCCAGATTGCTGCAAGCCCTGGTGTTTCCACTGCCTTGGCTGGAAAGTCTGAGATTTACTTTAGCTCTTGAGCTCTGCTGTCACTGGAGTTTGCTGCTGCAGTTGTTCGTTAATAAAGACTGCCTGGCCATTTAGCAGGCAGCAGTTAATGACCAGCACAGATTTTGTCTTGGATGCTTGAGTAGCCTGTTGGTGTTGTTATTTTATAATTTTATAGACTGATTTCATGTATTTGCCTAAGAAGGAGCCTCCCTCCAGGTGCCAATGTGTTTTTCATGTCAGCAATTTAAACTTCAGTATTTCCATCTGTGTGGCGTGGAGGTGTTCAGGGCCAGTCTCCCCAGAGACACCCAGGTTTCCAGGTGGCACCTGGTGAACCTGACCCTGAGGTCCCACGGGGGCAGTGCTGGGGTGTGGAACAAGGACTCTGCAGCCAAAATGCAGCAGCCTGGCTGCCACATGCTGCTCCTCCACCCCAGCTCCTTTTCCAGCAGCTCCTGGGGAAGCCAGCAAGGCAGGAGAGCAGATGGAGGGGAGAGCAAAGCACAGGAGGTCTGAGAGGTCTGTGCTCTGTGGGAAGGAGGCAAAGGAATGGTCCCAAAATGAGCTGTCCCAGGCCAAACAGGAGCTGGGTTAGCAGAGGATGGCACAGAGCTCCCAGTCTGGGCAGTGGGAGACCAGGGCAGTGAGTCAGGGACGTCTTTGCAGGTGGGTCACTGCTTTGGGTTTGTGCCCCATTTCTGTCAGGCCCAGGCTAGCAGGACACCAGGTGGCAGCGGGGTCAAATCCCTGAGGAAACACCAGGGCCACTGCATCGACCCTGCAGCTTTCTGCTCCCCTGTGCTGCTCACATGCAGGGGAACCTGCAGCTCAGGCTGCCCTGCTCACCCTGCTGGGCACCACCTGCTGCTCACCCTGCCTCCCTCTCTCTTCTGAAAGGAATGAATTTCTGGGGTTTGTTTTTGTAGACTCTCCTTGCCTGTCTCATAATTCCTTACTTTAAATTGCCTCCTGCAACTGGTTTGTTCCAGCTGCTCCAATATCTGCTCTGGGTCCTACATCTCTCATCCCTGGACACTTTTCCCTCCTGCTCTTCTTCCCTCCCCAAATCATACCAGAGGGGCCCTCCTTGGTGTGCCTATTGCATCCCTGCAAAGGGGCACTCAGGGTAGGCTGGCATTTAATTGAATTTTCCTCTGAACCTGTAAGTGGAATAATCCTAAAGCTTTGCTTTGCCTCTGAGTCACAGCCTTTGTGATCTGTGAAAGGTTTTCTTTATTAGTTTCTTGGTCTAATCAGCATCTCTGGTCTTTGCTCCTGAGGAATATTTCTGACTTGTTTGGAGGTGGAGGATTGCTGAGACCACACAGCTGCTCCCAGAGCTCCCTGTCCGTGTGTGTGCATAGGCAGGGAAGCTCAAGAGTGGATTTGGAGGGGAACAAAGGTCCTGCTCCATGCAAAAGTGGCCTTTTTACTTTGTGAAGGAAACAGACACTTTCTGTCCTTCTCCACCCAGCCCCAGAATTTAGAACTCATTTAAAGGGCAAGAGAGTTACAAGGTACAAATCTGCCCAGAAGTGTGGCCAAAATAAAAGGGGAAGCACTGAGCAGCCTCTGCAGTGGGTTTGCTGTTCACTTGTTGACCTCTGTAAAACCTTTCCTGGGCAGGCCGTGCCCTCCCTGTGCAGGGTGGCAGTGCCCTGTGGTCACAGGTCTGGGGGTTTTACCTTTTCTTCTGTTAGACCCAGGATTAATGCACGGGGGATGCAGTTTTTGTGTTTGGACTCAGATGTTTATTAATTCTTATCTAAAGCACAGTCTCACAAGTTGTGAGCTCTAGCTAACAAGGTAGAAAATGGCTGTGTCTAACTCTTCCCAAAGTGTTTTAAGCATAATTTGTCCAATAACAAGATGACACCTGTATTATTTTTTTTTAACCCAATAACCAGCCCCCCATGGCCTCAATGCAGACCTTTTCACCCCATTACAAAACACCACCCAGACCCATGAAGGAGAAAGTGAAAGAAGAACTTAGCCAACACCCTGAGTCCTCCATCTTGCTTTATATATGTATATATTACTATATACTAAACCCTTAAATCCTCAGTTTTGCACTCTGTGATATCACACACTTCTATTCACACTACACACCCACAACCCCAGTGCTGTCACTCAATTTCAGAAGCCTGTTCCACGGCCTCAGGTCAAATGCAGTGTTTGCTTGAGGGTCAATGCCCATCAGCACAGCCTAAAATCCTCAGCCTCCAGGGTTCCAACAGCAAGCAGTTCATGAATTAGCAGGGACTGGGGCCACTCCCTGGGCTCCATTTGTAGATGGCCCTGCAGAGGTTCAATAAATATCTGCCCAGGCCAGCTGGGGCTGCGGCTGAGCCTGGAGCCGGAGCCGGGTGCAGATCCTGCTGGGAGCTGATCTGGCCATGGGGGTGGTGATGCAGGACCCCTGTGCTGTAGCTCCAGGGGCTGGTTTGGGGTGGCACAGGGGTGGTTTTCCTCCCAGGAGCTGGTTTGGGTCTGTGCTGGGAACATTGCATGTGTTACAGGGATGTTGTGGTCACACCTGAGCAGGGCTGGCACAGAGGTGAGGTCTGTTCTGCTCCTGGCCCCACTGGGGCAGCAGCTTAGGAGGCATGAGGAGCTGGAAGGGAACACTGAGCCCAGCTGTCCCCAGGGATATTCCAGGCCATGTGGGACTGTTCTCAGCATGGAAAGCTGGGGGAAGGAGAAAGGAGGTGATGTTTGGAATGATGGTGTTTGTCTTCCCAGGTCACTGTTGGGTGAAGGAGCCCTGAGATGCTCTGGAAGTGCTCAAGGCCGTGTTGGACAGGGCTTGGAGAATCCTGCTCTGGTGGAGGTGTCCCTGCCTATGGCAGGGGGTGGAACAAGATGAGCTTTAAGGTCCTTTTCAACCCAAACCATTCCATGAATCTGTAATGATTCTGAAACCTGCCTGCCCATGGGAAGCGTGAGATGGATTCCTTGTTCTCCTTTGCTTGCATGCACAGCTTTTGCTTTCCCTAATGAGCTGTCTTTATCTCAAGCTGCTTTCCCCATTTTTACCCTCCCAGTTCTGACATCCCACCCAGGGGAAGCAAGGGAGCAGCTCTGTGGGGCTGAGTTGCCAGCTGGGGTTAAGCCACAAGGTGAAATTATGAAGAAAGTGGCTCAGGATGAATGGAGGAGTGGGACACAGATGAACTCAGAGCAGCCAGATCTGGGGAGACGTGGTGTTACTGATGTGCAGAGCTTGGTTTGCAGTTCAGTGCTGACCACCCACAGCTACAATGTGTTCAAACTGGCAGCAGCCAAACCCCTCCAAACCAGCTGCTGGTAAAAAAACCCTCTGGAAATCCTGGTGGAAACATGCAGGAGGAAGTTGCCATGTTGTGGAAACTGGGAGTTTCCAGTGCTGCTGTTTTGACATGCCGTGGTTTGATTTTCAAGACCACGAACAAGGCTTGGAGCAACCTGGTCTGGTGGAAGGTGTCTCTGGCCATGACAGCAAGGTTAAAACAAAATGGTCTTCAAGGTCCCTTCCAACTGGACCCATTCTATGATTTTTTGGGAAATATGGGGATTTTCTGACACAGGGTTAGTAGAAGCCCTCAGCAAAGCCCCTGGTTTTGGGGCAGTCCTGGCAGGGCTGGCAGCTGATGGTGGGTCATTAGCAGGTCACCACCACAGCTGGAATCTCTGAAGCTCTGCAGGCTGAGGGAGAAATGGAGTGTCATTTTGGCCATTACAGGTATGTAGCTGTGCAGCCAGGTCTGGCTGTGGAGGACTTCAGGGGGTTGATTCATTTGAGGAGGGCTGGGAGGGGGAGAGCTGGGGGTTTTTGGTAGGTTGGGATAATCCCCCTTTGCCATCCTGGCTGCTGGGCAAATTCAGCACCTCCAAATTGGGGAGGAACCCTGTTGTTCCACAGGCAGTACCTTCCCTTGTCCTTTGAATGGCTCCAGGTGAGGTTGGTTTGGACCTGGAGGTGGTTCTGCCCAGCTGGACCTGCTCCTGGGAGGCAGCAGCTCAAGAACCAGCTCTCTGCAGATTTGGGCTAGTCCTTTGGGGGCATCCAAAATCAGTGGGAAAGAGAGCCTGAGTCACACAGTCTTGTCCCTCCTTCGAGGAAGCACAATTATTCAATTTTTCTCTCTTTGACTGAAGAGATAAGATCAGGTTGATTCCTTTTTAGGTTCCATGTCAGCACAGCGTGGTGGGCAGGGGGGGACGCTGGCTGCAGGCAGTGCTGATCTCCTCCTCCCTGCCTGAAGACCACAGCTCTCAGCTCTTTGGAATATGAATTGTAAACTGAGGAAGG
Source organism: Sterrhoptilus dennistouni (assembly GCA_013397095.1). Taxonomy (NCBI): domain Eukaryota; kingdom Metazoa; phylum Chordata; class Aves; order Passeriformes; family Zosteropidae; genus Sterrhoptilus; species Sterrhoptilus dennistouni. The sequence goes on along the minus strand of VWZU01010558.1, from coordinate 189,519 downwards.
CATTCAATAAAGGCTACATTTCTCCCTCCCGCCTTCCCCGTCAGAAGAATTTAATCAAAATCCCTCTGCATTCTGCACAGAGCCCCTGGCTTTATATTTTATACCAGGGAGCTGGTCCAGCAAAACACTTAAGCTGGAGGGGTGTCCTGTTGCATCTAATTAGGCTGCTCTTGAGCTCAGGTTTAAACAAATAATTAACTGAGTGCCTGGACCAGCAGCAGGGTATTGACCACATCCACAACTGCCCCTTCTTGTTGTGGAGCAGAGGATTTCACATGGATGGACCCTGGTGACTGGGAACAGGACCCAGGGAATGGCTGGAGCTGTGCCAGGGCCATTTAGGCTGGAAATCAGGGAAAGGTTCTTCCCCCAAAGGTGCTGGCACTGCCCAGGCTCCCCAGGGTATGGGCACGGCCCGAGGCTGCCAGAGCTCCAGGAGCCTTTGGACAGCTCTGCCAGGGATGCCCAGGGTGGGGTTGTTGGGGTGTCTGTGCAGGGACAGGGGCTGGGCTGGGTGATCCTGTGGGTCCCTCCCAGCTGAGGATATTCCATGGTTTTCCTGTGATTCCCTTCTACAGCTGTGCTGGCTCACAGAGAATTCCTTGAGAGCCCCTCCACTTGGGCTTCAACCTTCACCTCAAGCACAAACCTGTCCTTGTGGGGGCAAAGACAAAGCTGCCTTGCATGGAAAATGAGGAAAATCAGAAATCTGGGAATTCACTCTGCCAAGGAGGGATTTGGACCAAGCATCACTTGAGCCCATGTCTTACTTTCCTCTGGAGGCCAGGGCTGTGTTTTATTGTGGAAGTTGCAGGATCTGACGTGCTGGGAAGTTTTGAAGAATGGATTTCCCAATTTTTAGTGCATCCTACTGGGCAGGGAATGAATTTAGTAGAACTGATGCTGGGGTACTTTGGATTGGATGTGTTTTGTGCAAGAGCAGCACCTGGACTTGCAGATGGTTAAATCAAAGACCACATCTGTGGTCTAGAAACTGCAGCCTGGAGCCCAGGTCCCTCAAAAGCCTTGGTGCCAGCAGTTCCCAGGCTTCTCCTGCCTCTCTGCATTACAGTCCAAGGAGGAGCAGCAGGAAGGGAGGTCAGGACTCGTGTCAGGCAGTGGTGTGGGTGAGGGCAGAGTGAAGAGGGCAGCAGTCACCTCTGCCAGCTTCCCTGCTATGTTCCATGGAGTGCCAGGATGGTCTGGGTTGGAAGGACATTAAAATCCGTCTCATTCCACCCCCTGCCATGGACAGGGACACCTTTCACTCTTCCACGTTGCTCCAAGCCCTATCAAGCCTGTCCTTAAAGCACTTCCAGGGATAGGAATGTTTCTGAACTATGTTTCTTCACTTCCTCTATGAAATTACTGGATATATTCGATATTACCCTGCACACACTGTCCCTGTCCACGGAGACAGGGCTGGATCTCTGGTTTGCCCTGGGCCAGCAGTTGGGATGTTCCTGTGGTTGGTGGTGCCAGGAGCAGTTGTCAGTTTCTCTCAGAGGTTTGGAAGATGACTCCCAGCTAGAATTCTGGGGAGCTGATGGCTGTGTCATAGCAGCCACCCAAGAGCAGCCTGGATCCTGTCCCTGGCCACCTTCTCCAGACATGCTTACTGGGATGATGTGGCTTGCACAGGGTCTGAAATCATGGGCATGTATGTTCTCTGTGCTTTGTTCCAGTGCTGTTTCCTATCCCACTGCAAAAGGCACTTTGGTGACCTGTGTGGGTATCCCAGGCAGGATCCCTGTAAAGAGGATTACAGATTACTCTGAACATCTCTGTGCAAAAATCCCTGGGTAGTTTGACGAGTCGTGGGGAAGTGTTCACTGTGCAGGACATTTATCTTTTCTCTTTTGTAAGTAACAGCCCCAAAATCTGTGTTACCAGGCAGAAAGGGAAAGCTGCTCCCCAGAGCTCTCAGCTGGGGCATTCAGCCTCTTATCTGAGTAAGTGAAATCCCAGATATCCAAACACAGGCCCAGCCTATGGAGTGTCTGGGAAATGCAGAACAAAAGCCTCTTTGCACTCCCAATAAATTGGTCCCATAGGAATTTTGCTTTGAAATTCTAATTGACCCAGGGAAGAAAATTATTTCATGGACTTTGAACTCATTAAAAAACTCCATCATTCATCCACAGTTTATTCCTGACACTTAATCAAAAGCAATGTAATGATCTTTCTAACGAACATAATGTGATGTTGGTGGGAATGTGTCTACTCCCCGGTACACAGCACTTTGGAGGAGTGGAAGGTGTTTATTGGCTTTTCTATTACAGTTACCAAGCACCTCTCAGGAGTTTCAGAAGTTACCAGAATTAAGAGCAATTTTTTGGGCATCTTTCAATCACAGATTTTTGTGGATTTGGGGAATTCCATCTCTTGTGGAATTTTGTATCTTTAAAACCTTATTTTATACAAATGAAAAATAAAACAAAGCATCAAACCCCCGATTGAGAAAATCTAGAAGATACTTTTAAAACTCAAACTTGAGTGACCATTTTAAATCAAATTTGAGTGCACAGATGTTAAATTACAGGGCACTCACAGCACACCAGCAAACCCCAGAGGTGTCCGAAAGCACTTGGAAGTTCAAGGAAGAATTTTCTATTGTAGCACCCTGAATCCTCACCATCTTCAGAGAGAGAGAGAGAGAAGATGTTTTCACTCAGGAGGGTCCTCAGTGAGATAGAATTTACAGGGAAAAAATCACATTTCCTACTCAAATTTTTCAGACATACTAATTTTTAAGTGCCTTCAGAGTCTGGGGTTCTCTTCTGGAACAAGGGATGTCAGCCTTAGCCAAGGTCATGGTTGTGGATAGCCTGAGCTGTGCAGTACCCTGGGTTTTGGAGAAGCGTAATTCCTCCAGTCAAACTCCAGTCAAACCCCAAATCATGATAATCTGCTAACTTTAGATCACAAGGTGTTCTGGAGGAGGTGCTTAAAATACAGACCTGTGGTTTTCACTCATCCTGAAAATCAAAGGGTTTATAAATCCTGTGGAAGTTTCTAAGTCCTAGAGTTTCTGTAGAAATTCCTTACTGAGAGTTGTTGTCACCTGGCAGTGTTTCCCAAAGGGTGACTAAAACCAAGTCAAGTCATCCTGGTGTTTCCCTAGGGACCAATCCTGCTGCACTGAAGTTAATTATTAAATATAGTTAATTGTCTTCTGCAAAAGCAGGGCAGAACGTGGAATTCCATGAGCAGCTGGTGCTGCTGTAGCTCATGCAGGGCAATTTTTTGCCTTAGTTCATGGATTTCCCCACAGAATTGTGCCCATTTTCAGCCCCAGCTGAGCTCTCTCTGGGTGTGGGTGGGTGTTCATGAGTGTGGAATGTGGGTGGCTGGTGGTGGGGAGAGGCTGAGACCTGGATATTCTCATGGGCTGGGCTGGAAGGTTCTCTGAACTGCATTGTTCAGAAGTTCCCACTCCCTGTACCTTTTCTGATGTCTAAAAAGGGTATTGCTCCTGTCAGTCTTACCCGAGAGAGGCTCTTTAAAGCCTTCCCAGAGGTGTTCAGCCACTCACTTTTATGGAACTTGTAATTTACACCTGAGATGCAGTAGCATGAGCAGCTCTGGGGTTTGTCAGGAGCAGGTTTGGAATACACGCAGCGTCCCAGGCTCATCCTTCTGTCCCAGGATGAAATCCTTGGCCAAGGATGGCAAGGACAACAAGAAGGGCTTAGTCCCTGGGGCAGGTGTCTGTGCAGTGATCCAAGTCAGCCTCACCTCTGAAACACCTGACATCCCTGAAAGCTAAACAGACCAGGACTATCAGCAACACTTGGTCAGTATCTACAGGAAATTAAAACCCTTCCAAAGCTGGTGGGGTAGGCACAAAGTACTGCTTGAAGGACTGGAAGAAAACTTCGCCTGCTGTCATTTCCTCGCAGAAAGTACCTTTCCTAAAGTAACCCATGAAACATATACTCAGTGTGTGATAGCCATGGATCCAGGTGCCTGCCTTCCAGAGGAAAAGTCCATGAATTCCTCACCTTATTAACCCATAATGTGATGACAGCCACAGTAGCTTTAGTTATGGGGCCCATGTTTAGATAAGGGGCTGCAACTGGGAGGAATACAGCCACAACCACCCAAATCAGGAAAGCTGGACCACATAATGCTGCCTAATGAGGTTTCTGTATCCAGCACACACACAGAAGAAAGAACAGAGATGAGAAAAAAAGAGGTGGTTCCTGGAAACCCAGCCCAGAGAGACCCCCAGCACCTGGTGACACCCCAGTGCAGGTATGGGGTCACGGCCACACCTCCCTGGGCATGGCAGGTCTCATCTCCCTCCCCTCAGCTGTTCCAGGACTCATCCAGCAGCACCTCGCACTCCACTGAGAGACAGCCCCAAATTCCCCCCAGGGTCCCCAGCCTGTGTCACCGTGGCTGTCAAGGTGGGGAGCAGCCAGTGCAGCCCAGGGGGTCCCCCAGGAGGGACACAGGGATGGGGAGGGCCTGGAGGGGAGGCCCTGTGGGGAGAGCACTTGGTCTGTTCAGCTGGAGGAGACTGAGGGGAGACTCATCACAGTCTGCAGCTTTGTGTGAGAAAGAGAAGGGGAAGACACTGATCTCTGCTCTGTGACCAGGAACAGGACCCAGGGGATGGCTGGAGCTGTGTCAGGGGCCTTTAGGCTGGATCTCAGGGAAAGGTTCTTCCCCCAGAGGGTGCTGGCACTGCCCAGGCTCCCCAGGGAATGGGCACGGCCCCGAGGCTGCCAGAGCTCCAGGAGCCTTTGGACAGCTCTGCCAGGGATGCCCAGGGTGGGGTGGTTGGGGTGTCTGTGCGGGGCCACTCCATGATCCTTGTGTGTCCCTCCCAGCTCAGGACATTCTGGCATTCTGTGATTCCATGTGTCTGCTTTGAGCCATCTGTTGGATTCCCTCTGTGTCACAGCTCTGTGTCTCCACTGGCACACCCCTCTCAGGTGATGTGCCTGTCCCTGGAGGCTCTGGGGTCCCTGATGGACATATTCCACTGGGGAACTCAGGAGAGACATCTGAGTTTATTCCTGACATCTTTGAAATCAAATAAAGGCGTTAAAGGCACTGCTTGCCTCTAATCCTCAAGGCGGTTCCTGTGACTGCACGTGCAGATGTGAGCCTGGAAACCAGGTCAGGAAATAGAAAATGACACTTTTTAAAGAAAAGAAAGTGTGTAAATCTCATAAAGTTTCCTTCCCCTACCCCTGCCTGTAAATCCTGCCGGTGCTGGGAAGCAGCAGGGCTCCCTTCCGGTGCCTAAGCTTCTCAAAATTATGAAAATCCCTCAGTGGCAAATCCTAAAATTATTGGGGCGGGGGAGTGCGAGGGCTGTGCAGATCCACACTGTCATGTGCAGGGTCAGGAGGCACCAGGGGTTTGTTCTGCCTGGCAAGGGGGTGTTTGAGAACTGGGTGTGCCCAGAGCACCCCTGAGAGGAGGACAAGCCCACCATTACACCTGGGCTATAAATGCAGAGCTGCCCCCTGCCATCCCAGCCCTGGGCACAGACACAAGGAAAAGGCTGACCTGAGCAATGCCTTTGGGGATGTGGTTTGCTGTCCCTTGGAACACTGATGCCTGCCTTTGTGTTATATTTCTTGTCTAGTTGTCTTTACCCAGACAAATTAATTCATTTTGGGGCTTAGTGAGAGTGTGACTGGTTGAGGAAAGGAGCCGTGGAAGATAACAGGGCACAGATGAGCACTGGAGCAGAGTCAGGCTGGTGTTGGCTGTTCCCAGCAGCACATCCCCATCTGAGCCCTGCCAGCCTTCACCCAGAGGAAGATTGTCCCCACAACCCAGCTGAGTCCTGTTCAAAAGTCCCTTTGTCTGATCCCATTCATCCTGGATAAAATCCCATCCCAGTTATATTTCCTCTAAATTGAGGCATTTTTCATACACAGTCATCCCACTGCAAAGCAGCATCATTATCCATGTGTGGCTGGGCACAAAACCCTCAGATATATTTTGAACATCTGACATTTTTCCAAGAATAAACAGTAGGAGAGTTGGAAAATGTTTACAAACTTTTCCTTCCCACTTCCTAACCTCCAGGGAGCAAGCAGAAGATATTCAGTCCTTTCAGATGGTAATGAAATTTTGTATTTTGAAAGAAAAAAGTAACAAACAAACATTTCTCTCCCCAGCTGATGCTGTGACTTTGTCCCTTCATTCTGCCATCACGGTCACTTTGTTCCTTTCATCTTGTAGAGAAGTTTGTCCTTTTGTCACACTGGGTGGGTGGAGTGGCTGAACTGCTTTAAACAGAAGGTTATAAAGTTTCTTCTGATCTTTCCAGGACCAAGTGAGTCCATAGTGGAGGTGCCCAAGAGGGGAGTGGTGTAGAGAGAAGCTCTGGGCTGGGCTGGGGACACTGAGACAGGACCTGTCCTCTCTCTGTGCCTCATTTGCCATCTCAGCCTCACATCCCTTATTCTGGCTCCCAAAATCACCATAATCAATGAGCAACAATAAACTGGAGTGTGAAAACTTGTAATTGAGACTGTAAAGAGGAAGCGTTGATGGACATGTTCATCTGCCTCCTCAGTGGTGAGCAGGAAGGAGATAGGATTTATCATCATTTTACCATCATTTCCATGTGGTTGTGGCTCCTGGAGGCACAGTGGGCTTGGCAGGGCTGGGGAATCATTTGGACTCTATGATCTTGGAGGTCTTTTCCAAGCCAAATGATTCCATAATTAGGTTGGATCCAGGCAGGGTGCTGGTGGCTGTTCCCAAGGTTTCAGCACTTTGGGATCAGCTTGCAGGAGTCAAAGCAAGGCCTTGGAGAAACAAATCAGGGCTGCCATGGGAATGGATTATGAAGCATTATTTGGTTATTCCTGCTGCTGCTTGTCTGGTTCCTGTAGCTGCTGCAGGGTGGGAATGAGCAGCAGCTGGGGTGGTACCATCAGGTTGGGTGTGCTGGAACCACCCATGGGAACAGCCACAGGATCTGTGCCAAAATCCCAGCCATGATCCCAGTCCTTTTCCAGCCCCTAAGGGATGTCTGTGTGCAGATGCCACTCCTCTGCAGGACAGTGACCTCAGCCTATGGTGCTGGAGGGAGCAGCTGAGCACAGATCCCCGGGGGGCAGAGGCAGAGGCTCAGTCAAGTCTGTGTCTCATGGATCTCAAGTCAGTCCTTTGTTCCTTTCATTCCACTGAGCATGGAATCCTACCATGGAATCCCAGAGTGGTTTGGGTTGGAAGGGACCTTAAAGCCCATCCCATTCCACCCCTTGCCACGGGGCAGGGACACCTCCCACTGTCCCAGGCTGCTCCAAGCCCTGTCCAGCCTGGCCTTGGGCACTGCCAGGGAGCCAGGGGCAGCCACAGCTGCTCTGGGCACCCTGTGCCAGGGCCTGCCCACCCTCACAGGGACATCTAACACTTAACCTAAACCTCTCTTTTCAGTTTAAAACTGTTCCCTTGTCCCCTTTCACTCACTGCCTGTATAAAAAGTTGCTCATTGGAAGGGCATCTGAGCTCTCCTTGGATCCTTCTCTTCTCCAGGTGGACATCCCCAGCTCTCCCAGCCTGGCTCAGAGCAGAGGGGCTCCAGCCCTTGGAGCATCTTTGTGGCCTCCTCTGGACTCACCCCAGCAGCTCCATGTCCTTGTCCCCTGGGCCTGGACACAGTGGGGTCTCACAGGGGCAGAGGAGACTCAGCTGCAGCCCTTGGGTGTAACTCAGTGCTCGAGGCTGTTCTGGCCTTGGCAGAGTTTTGTCCAGGGTTCTGGCTGGGATCTTGGGGAGATCTGAGCCACTTTTTGGAGGCAGGATCCTTTAATCCAGCAGTAAACAGTGTATGCCTGCTGCAGATGGTGTCTAACCCATTAGAGAGAGATCTCCTCACTGCTTGCTTCCCTCTGTCAGAGCTTATGAAAGAAAAACAAATGCTGTGGGATTAGTCCCCTAATGAATAGACCCGTGTGTGCATGCATGTAGTGCAGCATCTTACAAGTCCATCTCAGTAGTTTTTAGGCCTGAGAATGAAAGTTATAATGAGGAAAATATTGATTTCCCATAAAAGGGCTTTAATCAAATGCCCTGACACCCCAAGGGGGACAGAGCTCTGCTACAACACCAAATTGCACTTCATACACCATCTATTTCTCAAACACTGTATAAATGAGCCTGCCCAGTGGATATATGAGAGTTCCCAGATGTCGTACATCACAGGAACAGGGAGAGCTGTGAGGAGAGCCAGTGCTGCCTGGCTCAGGGAATGCTCCGGCAAACCCTCTGGGGAGCTGTGGGCACAGCAGCCTTGTTCTTCCCCTTGGCAGGACCAGATGAGCTCTAAGAGAGGGATGCCTGCTCAGCACTGCAGAGTCCTGATGGCCCTGCTTGTCCCTAAGTGAGGGTGTTTGTTATTTCCTGAGGCTCTGAGGTCTCCCTGGAGCCTTCTCCCCTCCAGGTGAGCACCCCCAGCTCTCCCAGCCTGGCTCCAGCTCTCAGAGCACCTCTGTGGTCTCCTGCACTCTCTCCAGCAACTCCACATCCTTCTGATGGTGAGGACCTCAGAACCTGGAATTAAAAAGCCTCTCAGGGTCTGGGGTTTGCTCTGTGCTGACACAGGGGCAGAAGGAAGTTCACTGCTGCTCAGATCAACAAACCTGAAAGGAGCTTCAAGGTGTTGACCCCGAGGTTCGCACTTCTTTTGAGGAAAATAACAGAGCAGTGGAGACCCAGATGAAAGCTTTGCCTTCAGGAGCCAGTTAGGCATTTCTGGGAACCAGTCAGTCTCAGCAACTTGCATTATAAGCTTTAGTTTTCATTGCTCCCATATTTCCTCCCCACCATCCTCTTCTGCCTCACCTCACCCTACAGTTGGGAAGTTCTTTATTTATGTTTTGGCTTAAATCAAATCGCCTTGGCTGTGTAGCAGGGAGCCAGGAAATATTAGCACCAGGGAATCAGTATTCTGGAGGTGCATTGCATTGCCTCCTGAGTGCTTATTTATCCATCCTGGAGGAGGGGAGGCTGTGCAGTGTCTGTGCCTCGCTGTCCTGCCAGGAGCATCCTCCCAGCCCAATAACTCCCTCCAAACGGAGCTGGGTGCCAGGGTTCTTCCAGGAGTTATCTGAACCACTGTTGATTTGATTAGAGCAGTTTGTCCTTCCCTGCCACACATAATTCCTGTGATGATGGCTCATTTTTCTTGGCTGTAAGTGGAATTGCAGCAAACAGATCAGTTGTCTGGCTCTCCCCCGCTGATGGATCGTGCTGCTTCCTGCGCTCGCTGCCTTCACTCCTCTGCTCCACAAGAAATACTTCCAGTGCTCTGTAAATCTCACCCAGAGCCTGGAAAGTTTGGGAAGTGCTCTGTCAAGTCACAGTGTCCTGGTTACTGGAGCCTCCTCTCTGAATCAGCAGCTTTTCTGTGCTCAGGCTGCGGAATGAGCCAACCCTGCTGGCTCTGGGCAGGACCTGTGGGCACGCCCTGGATACATGGAGGGGCAGAGGGGCACAAAATCCACCCCCGTGGTCCCAGGGCCACCAGCAATCCTCTGAGGCAGCCAGAGGCTGTTTGGAACATGAGAGAGTCACAGATTTCATTTAGTTTGGAAAAGCTCTCCAAGACCATGGAGTCCAACCATTCCCCAGCTCTTCCAAGGCCACCGCTGACCCTTATCCCCAAGTGTCACATCCACAGGGCTTTTGAACATCCCTCCAGGGATGGGGATGCCACCACAGCCCTGGCAGTCTGTCCAGTGCTTGACCACTCTATCAGTGATGAAATTTTCCTTAATCTCAAACTGAAATTTTTCCTGGCCCAGCCTGAGGCTGTTCCCTCTCCTCCTGTCCCTGTTCCCTGGGAGCAGAGCCCGACCCCCCCGGCTGTCCCCTCTTGTCAGGGGCTTGTGCAGAGCCACAAGGTCTCCCCTGAACCTCCTTTTCTCCAGGCTCAGCCCCTTTCCAGCTCCCTCAGCCCCTCCTGGGGCTCCAGCCCCTTCCCCAGCTCTGCTCCCTTCCCTGGACATGCTCCAGCCCTCAATGTCTTTGTCATGAGGAGCCCAAAACCATCCCAGGATTCAAGTAAATAGTGGTGATCAGTGCCCTGGTTCTGCTGGCCACACTGGCTGATAAACTGGTGACAACCCCAGGAATAAATCAGGAGCAAATTACAGAAAGCAGCAACATCCACCTCCAGAATTAGGGAATGAAGGAGAACCATATCAGGAGCACTCCAGGGTGTGATAACAGTGATTATTGATTTTTCTGCAGGAGTGAACCATGGACCAGCTTAGGAAATACAGCCCCTCTCTGCAAGGCACAGAGCAGGTGATCTGAGGGCTCCAAAGACCTTATGGTCATGGTCAGGCTTTTGGGACCTGGAAACCCCAGTGGAGCATCCTTGCTTCCCACCTTCTCCACATAATGGGTGGGATTTTGGAATTTAATTGAGGCACTGGAAACTGCTGACTTCCATTAAGAGTCCTGATCTGCCTTAATTTAACTTTGCACAGGGGTTTTGAAGTTTAAGTACATTAACAGGTTTAATACTCCAGTTCATACCCTCTGGCATGGCCCTGGTTTTGTTATGGTTTATGGCATTACAGGGGAGGCTGAACTACATAAAAATGTGTGTCAGAACTTACACTCTCAGATTGTCAACCATTTACAAGAGTCACGAGGTTAATTACAGAGACCCAAACCCTCTTCACTTTCCCCTTCCCTTCAGATGTCATGTTTACTCCCCACTCTGCACTGAAGTGTCTGGACTTTGGGTGGATTTTACGAGCAGAAATAATGTGTGACTCCAGAATAATGTGTGACTCCAGCTCTACTCTGTTCTGTGAGAGATAAGAGACATCAAAAATCATCGAAAATGGCTTTTTGCCTGGCCATTACACACCACCCCTCCTTCTCCTGGGACCCTTGGGACCCTGGGCAGAGGAGCCCCTGGTAAAAGTGACCACCTGGGAGGGTGGGGAGGCCCAGGGTGCCCAGAGCAGCTGTGGCTGCCCCTGGATCCCTGGAAGTGCCCAAGGCCAGGCTGGATGGGGCTTGGAGCAACCTGGGATAGTGGAAGGTGTCCCTGCCCATGGCAGGGAGTGGCACTGGGTGGGCTTTAAGTCCATCCAACCCAAACCACTGTGGAATGCTGTGGTAAGTGAAGTATAAGCAGAGCAGACACTCCAAGGCAGGGGCCCCTCCAAACTGTCCCAGCAGTGTTGCACACAGGGGTCTCACCATGAGTCCTTTCCATGCTGAGGTCTCAGAGGGTTTCTGGAAATGGTGCAGCCGTGCACAGTCGTGGTGGGCACTGGAGATGATCTCTGCAAACCCACAAAGATGGTGAAGGGCCATAGGAGGAGTGGCTGAGGGCACTTGGTTTGTCCAGCCTGGAGCACAGGGGTCTGTGGGGCTGCAGCTCCTCCTGAGGGGCAGGTCCAGTCTCTGCTCTGTGTCAGGGACAGGACCCAGGGAATGGCTGGAGTTGTGTCAGGGGCCTTTAGGCTGGATCTCAGGGAAAGGTTTCTCCCCCAGAGGGTGCTGGTACTGCCCAGGCTCCCCAGGGAATGGGCACGGCCCTGAGGCTGCCAGAGCTCCAGGAGCCTTTGGACAGCTCTGCCAGGGATGCCCAGGGTGGGGTTGTTGGGGTGTCTGTGCAGGGACAGGGGCTGGGCTGGGTGATCCTGTGGGTCCCTCCCAGCTCAGGATATTCCAGGATTCTGTGAGAATGAGGCTCTCACTGCAGGCACACACTGCCTGGGTTCCTGGTGTTACAGAATTACCTGGGATACACAAGACAGCAGGGACTGAAGATTGAGGAAACCACACTTGAAAGGGTCAGCACAGATAGGAACCTACCCTGGGAATTACTTGTGCAGGAATTGCATTCATGGCTAAGGAGAAACCTGCAGAAACAGGCCTGGGGAGCTTTTATCCAAGTATCTGGGAGCTGTTAGCCAAAGGCAGGATCTGCAGCCTCTGCAGCACACCCATCCTGCCCTTCCCTTGTCTCTGCCTGGGGAGAATGGAGAGGGAAGAACATTTTCTAGACCACCCATAAACCTCTCTTTGGAAAGCCTCCAAAAGCTCTTTCCACCCCTTCCTTCTTAGAGGCTCAGTTAAATTTTGGGTTAAGTAGGGCTGGATGCTAAGCTGGCCCCAGCTGGCAGTCAGTGTAGGAACAGCACAGCCCTCCCAGGGCAGGGATGGAAGTGAAAACAAGGAAGGAGCCCAGCAGGTGTTGCCAGTGCTGAACTAAAACACTGCCCCACGTGTGTGTGAAGATAAAACATCTGCACTTTACTCCTCCTGCAGGTGCTCCACAGGGGCGTTTTGGGAGCAGTGCTCAGCCTACCCCAAAATACAGTTTTTAGTCAATGAACTACTCATGTGGAAATGTGCTTCCCAGCTGTTGTAGCAGTGCTTTACTCATTGTGTTCATAAACCCATGTCCTCTGCCCTCCTATCACTCTTCACTCTTCTCACCTCACTTGTAAAGAAGAAATGCTTTTTGTCTGTGCTGCATAAAATATACATTGGTCCTTCTACATGGGGTGGGCCAACCATTTTACTGGTCAAATAACCTTCCCTCACAATGAAATCTTCCCGCCTTCCTGTGGGAGAAAATCCTCACTCCATTCATTTTTAAACATTCCTTGTAAATTAAGACCTTGGTATTTTCTAAAGCCCCTTACTTCCCTGCCTCATCATTTATAAGCTTCTAATCCCTTTAATCTCTCTAGTCAGGAGGCAGCAGGGAGCTTTGTAAAGGTGTGGAAATCTCCCCAAATTCCTGTGTAATGCCCTCCTGCTCTGCCCCAGCACCTTCCCCAGCTGCGAGGGGGAGAGCACAGAAAGGCACTGCCCTCAGGGTGAGATGATGATTTCATAAGATGAAAGCTGATTCAGAAGAAAGGGGTCTCTTTCTAAACCTTTTATCTCCCACCTTCTGGGAGTTTCAGCCCTCTCCACCACGTTCTGGATGAACCATGCCCCTCTTTGGCTGTCTGGCACAGCACAGGGCCAGGAGCTGCTGCTGAGTTCCTTTGGCACAAGGAGTCACAAACTCCATGTGAGGAGCTCAGGGCACAACCGGTGCAGAGCTTCAAGGTGGCCAAATTGGAGCTTGGCTGAAGTTTTTCCACCTGTACCTATTTAATTCTTGTCTTTGCCCATCTGCTCCTCATTGAGCTCCATTGCATTTCCCAGAGGCTGTAACTGAGGATTTAAATAGAGTGAATAGTGCAATTTCCAGAGAAGTTTTGTTGCCCAGATGGACAACTTGATTCTGAAGAGCAGGAATGAAATGTGATGGTGGCATGAATTGTGTCATCTATGGCTTAGCCGTGGAGCTTCTGCAGAAATCCACTCAGTGGTTTGACAGTGTTGGATTCATAAAAGCATGGAATGGTTTGGGTTGGATTCATAAATTCATGGAATGGTTTGGGTTGGAAGGCACCTTAAAGTTCATCTCATCCCACCCCCTGCCATGGGCAGGGACACCTTCCACTGTCCCAGGCTGCTCCAAGCCCTGTCCAACCTGGGCTGGGACACTTCCGTGGATCCAGGGGCAGCCACAGCTTCTCTGGGCACTCTCTCAAAGAGAATGGAAAGTAGGTCCTGAGCATCCTTCAAATGGCAAAACTTGTAGTTCAACAGCCAGAGGCACATTCTCAGATATTTTTTATGAGGAGTTAGAACTACCACAAGCTTTAGGAAGGCAGCTGGACCCCCCCCTGCTTCTGCCAGGGTGTCCTGATGCTGGCAAAGGGAGAACTCCTCTGGATGTGAAACTGGAGGGAGACAGCAGCATGTGCATGAGCTGTCATGTGTGTGATAAATTGCTGAATAAATTTATTAAGTCAAATTATCCCTTAATCTGCCCACCTGTATAAATCAGGCCCCAGGACTGCCCTGAATTCCATATTAGAGGAGCACGTAAAGGGTAGCAGGTTTTTTAGGAAGATTATGTCCCTCACTTTAAAAGCAACAGAGGATCTGTCAGAGCAAGAAGCCTCTCAGGCTGATTTACCCCAGCATTAAGTGTTTGTGACTTTGGCCTCACCCTCCAGCTCCCGGGTGTTGTCATGGCCCCATGATGGCACTTGCAGCCCCCAGCCAGGTCTCAGGGTAAATGTTCAGATCTCAGAGTGAAAACACATGCCCCAAGTCAAACATCTCAAAGAAGTCTCAGTTTATCAATACCTCTTTATAAACCCAGCTCGGGATCTTGCTGTAAAACTTGTCCCTCTTGACTGGACCAGATGGATATTGGCTGTGTGGGGGGTGATAGGCACTAATGACCCTACAGAAGGTATCTGTAGCAGATAGCACTTCCATCATTGGCATTTACAGGCTGCTTTTCAGGTGATTCACAGCCTTGAGCAAACCTTCATGGCTTCATCTTGAGCCCAAAAAGCAACTCATATGGACTGTGGCACGGGCAAGTTAAAGATCAGAGAGAAAGAAAGAGAATTTTTCTCAGCTTTCCCGTCTGAGGTGTTCTCATGGCTGCTCCAAAGGGGGAAATTTTCATCTCCTTGTATGAATGCTCTTCATGGAGAGCCCTCCCAGTCAGAAATGTCCTCCTGAACTGGCAGCCAGGCACAAAGCCTGTGAGCCACAGAGAGAAGGAATTAAATAACTCTGGAGGAGGTGACTGCAGGGATATTTCCTCCTCTCTGCTCAGGAGTGAGGGGTCCTCTGGGCAGGGAGACAAACACAACTGTTAGGAGTTCTTCCCTCACCCTCTTCATTAGTTTGGTTTTTAACAAAAGAAAAGGGGAATTTTTAAAATAAACTCTCTTTTATCTTTATTCCTGCCATGTCTGAGGGACAGGGGTTAGGGGTGAGTTTGGCAGTGCTGGGATAACAGCTGGACTCTGATCTTAGAGGATATTCCAGCCCAAATAATCCTAAGATTCTGCAGTGTTTGGAATACCTTTGCTGTTCTCCACTGCAGAGGCATCGTGGGAGTTGTGGCTGACAAAATCAAAGTGAGTTTCACAAAATCCCTTGGCTCCAGGAGCAAGTGCTGGTCACCAGTGGGTTACCAGTGCAGGCATTAAATGGGTGCAAAGTCCTGCCATGACAGAGCCCACCTGCAAAGAACCAGGCAGCTGGCACTGGTTTAACAAAACAAAAGCCATGTGGATGGGCTGGGGTTAGGAAAACCCTTCATAAGGGAATTTTCTTCATTTTTCTGTCTCTGGTGTTGGCAGTGTGCAGCAGTGGGGTCCTAAGCAATAACCATATGTGGCACAGAGGTGTCAGCATGGCTCAGAGTCTTCTATAAAAGAGAAATTCATGACAACATAAAACCTCCTGCCTTTCCCAGACCCAGAGCACAACCAAGGGTGTCAAAGGGTGTCCTGGCTGTGGGTGTATCAGGGGGGTGATCCCGTGCACATCAGCACCCTGGCAAGGGGGAAGATGAGGGAAAGGCTGAAATCCCACTATAGCGAACCATAAAATTCCATAAACCAGTTTAAATTCCCCATTCAACTTGATCAGCTCCAGCTCATCACCCAGGCAGGGCTGGGCCCCTGTGTTGGTGTGGAGGAGCAGGGGGCACAGTTCACAGCAGCTCATTTAGCACTGCAGATGGGCATTCACCAGAGGAAATGGGTTTGGGTTGCCTGCTCAGGGTTTATCCATGAGGGTCAATCACAGATCCCCCGGGGGGTTCATCATCCATCACACTGGAACAAGCTCTGGGCATCTGAGAGCTGAGACTGAGCCTTCAGCACGTGTGGAAAAGGCTCTGGAGCAAGAGCAGTGTGGGGTCTGTGTTCCTGGGGGATGGAAGTAACAGAGGCAGACTCATCCAAGCAGGGCAGGGGGAACTCAAGGTTATGAAAATGAAATAATTCTTCTTCTGCTGCTTTCCCAGTGACTGCTACTGTTAAAATGAGTAATTGTGGAGCAGCCGTGTCCAGACAGATCTGTTTCTGCTCACAGCTCTTTGTGACAGTCAGAGATGCCCTGCACAGCCAGGAGAGCAAACAGAGCTGGAAGTCACAGTGCCTTGGGTGAGCCCCAGGGGTCTATGCATCACTGGGGGAAGGCTCAGGCCCAGGCAGCCAGGTTTGCTGATAAAAGGTCAGTTGTGATTGGGTTAAATAGGAGAAAATAGGGTTAACTCTGTTTTAATAGGATAAATTCCTGCCTGCTTCTGTGTGAGGGTGAACAAAGGATGATCAGCTTTTGGGCATGGGGATGCCAGGCACACACAGGGCAGGTTAGGGGCTGTCCTTTGTCATCTCTGCTGCTTTCACAGGCAAAGTTGGGTGTTGGCCACTGCCAGATGGAAGCCAGAGCTCCTGACACTGCTGTGGTCCATGGTGGCAGCCCCAGAGCTGCAGTGCCACATCCCTGCTCTGCTGTGGCTCCCCCAGGACACCTCAGAGGGCTCTGGGAGAGGAAATTCTGGAGAGAACCTTGTCTCAAAGGTTTCACTGGCAGGTTTTGTTGCCTGGAAAGGCAAGGTTTGCCACTGTGAGTGCTCCTTCCACCAGGGCCAACAAATGAAAGCCAACCAGGAGATGTCCACAGGCCATTACCCCTCTCTCAGAGGAGGCTGAGTGTGATGAAGGCCAAACTGCCATTTAATGTGATCTAATTGATTTTATAAGCTGTTGTGTTAACAAGAAGCTCTCCAGTGTCCCCAGGCAGTTTGTGCCCTTCCCCAGTGGCACTGGGAGAGGCTGGGAGGCTCTGGCCTTGTGTGTAACCCCCACGCTGGGGCTGACCCTGGGAGAGGGTTAGAGAAAGGATCTGCAGACACCTGGAGAGCTTCTACCTTCCTGCCAGGACCCAGGGGCCAGCAGCCCGTGGTGTTTGGGGCCTGATATGAGTGTGAGCAGGAGGAGAGCCTGCTCAGTATCCCATGGGAAGGGCAGAGCTGAGCATCCCATGCAGGTGAGGAGTTGCATGGTGCTCACAGCGTCTGCCCTACCCTGGAATTTTGGCTTTACGAGGATGATCTGTGGGGAGGCACCTCCATCCCAGAGCAGAACCAGAAAGGTCCAGCACCCCCCACTACTGTGTACAGCACCAGCTGCTCTCCCAGCAAGCTCTCCACACTCCTCATCATCTTCATCAGGAGCAGCTTCCCTGGATGGGGGACACTCCCAGTGCCCTCAGCCCCTGCAGCCCTTCAGCCACATCTCCTGCTTGGGACATGCTCTATCCACCTCCCAAAGCTGGGCCCAGGGCTTGGCTCACATGGATAAAGCCACATGTGGCTGTCCCTGAGCCTGGGGCTGTGGCAGGGACCTGCCAGCTCTGAGGAATGGTCCCAGCAGCTGTGAGGACATTTCTGGAGCTCTTTGTTTATGGATTCTGAGGGTCCCTGGTAATTGGAGCACAGCAACTCCTCACACATAACAGATGAGGTGCTGGTGGAGAGGGTTTGGCATTGCTTCACTCCCCTGCAGCAAGAAGTGCTCATAAGTCACAGCTGACAAATCTGTTGATGACTTTTAAACTTCATTTACAGAAAAGAATGACCATAATCAACAAGCAATGATGGGCTGCTAATCTTGCTGTTTTATTAGAAGGGGGTCTGTGTCCTCAGCCCCTGCTGTGGGAGCTGGGTGCTGTCCCCAGGAGGGGCTGGCAGGGAGTGAAGGGGTGAAAGCAGCACCAGCAGGGAGTCCCAGGACCGCCCCCAGCCCTGACCCCCCATCCTGGCATGACTGGCACGATGCTGATGGAGCAGGAGGTGATGTGCTTTGATCTCAGCTCTGGCCCAGAGCCCATGTGGGAGGGAAACCCCCAGAGCATCAGAGGGGAGCACAGCACCCTGTGCAAAACCAGCCTTGCCTTTAGTCCTCACATCCATGTGCAGCTGGAGAGGCAAAGGCCAGTAGATCAGGAGCAGGATTTGTTGTTTTTCAGGAGGAAAAGGAATGGCTCCCACCACCGGCCTGGCTGTAGTTGGCCCCTCAAGCAGCCCAGCCACTCTCCAGGTCTCCCTGTCCCACCTGAGATGCTTTCCCTGGAGACAAGGTGCCTCCCCAAGCTCTGTGCAGCCTCAGAGGTGGCATTTAGACAAGCAAACCTCAGCAAATCCAACCAGAAATGAAGTGGGAGCTACATCCCAGCCACTCATAGAAATTTGTGTCTTAATTGTTCATGTCATTCTGCATATTGGAAGTGACTGAAATAATTGTGAAAAGCAATCAGCTGGTAATTAACTCAGAGAAAAGAAAGCACCGTGGCAAAACCCTCAGCTGGTAAAGGTTCTCAATGAGGCTCCCTGAGGCTCCTCATCCCTTGTCCTGACACCCCTGCCATGAGCCCAATCTCTGGGAGCACCTGTGTGACATTGGTGGTACCCAAGTGTCTTGGTTTGGAAAGACAGGTGTCTGCCAGGGAAAGCCAGAGATTCCCTTGGAATGGAGAATGTAAACCCCCTCCCTCTGAATTATTAGCGTTTTGAAATTAAGAGGCTCTCAGGCAAAGATATGGGAATAGGAAGAACAGTTCTGTACTAGGAATATTTAAAAAAAAAAATGTAGTAGTACAGAAAAGCAAACAAACAAACAGAAACCACTGCCAGAGTCAGAACACAACCTGACCCCCTGTTGTTGCTCAGGGCGTTGGTGTCAGTCCAGTCCAGCCCTCCTGCAGTGACAGATGTGGTTCTGGTGGAGCAATGATCCTGTACAAGGGTGGAGGTTTCCTCTGGAGCTCCAGTGGTGCTGAGCTGGGTCTGGTGTTCCTCTGGGAATCCAGTGCAAACAGGCTGTGCTGCTGTTCTGAATGCCAGGTTTGATCCAGGTGGGAATGCTGGGCTCCTCCCCCTGGGTGGAGCATCTCCCCATGGGCTGATGGAATTGGATCAGCCCTGCAGTGAGCCTGGATGGGCCATGGACAGCAGAGATCCCCTGGAAGGGATAAAGAACACGGCCCCAGCTGGTTTGAACAGGTGGCAATAAAATACACACTGCTGGTTACCTCTTGCATTGCAGCCCAAGACACCGTGGCAGGGAGTCCTTCAGCAGGTGGGAGGACAATCAGGGGGTTTTCTCTGCAGGAGAACATGGACAGGCTTTTTGAAGGGTCAGTCTGGTCTGGGTCCTTGGGACCCCTTTGGCCTGGGTGGTGACTGTCCTGCCATCCTCAGCTCAGGATTTTGCCAAGTCTCCTGATAGCTGAGGCTGTGCTAAAATCCCCAGGGACAGGAATCCCTGATTTCACTCAGGGAGCAGCCATTGCCCTCCTGGCCTGGCAGAGGTGACCTGGGGGATGAGCAGGACCAGTCTGGCTGGGAAGAGCAGCCCTGCAGTGCTGAAGCAGCTGCAGCAGCACAGCCTCTGTTAGGAGACAAGGTTAATGATTGCACTTGGATGATCTTGGAGGCTTTTTTCAACCATAATGATTTAAGAGACCAGTGGAGCTCAAAAAGGGGATTCCATCAGTGAAGCTCCACCTCCAGCAGCTCCTCTCTGGGAGCACGGTGGCCCTGGAGGGGGTTAAATTAAACTAATTGGCAGCATGAAATGAGGGCCTTCCTGGGGCTCAGATTTTTCCCTCTAGTCCAGCATTTCCCTGTGGTGGGAGTTCCACATGCCCTTCCCACAGGAACCTCCATCATGGGCTGGGAAGGGGAGGATGTGGCCCAGTCCTGGAGCTCCTGGACAGAGAGATTTATGTGAGGAGGAGAGCCCTGGGCTCATGGATGGGGACAGGGGATGCTGATAGCAGCAGCAGCAATGCCAATTCATTACCAGCTAAGAAGCTTCCAAAAAAATTCCCTTGGTTTTCCCCAGAAATAAATAAATCATTTGCTGGTAAAACAACAATTGGGCTGGTGGGGGGATGTTCATTAAGGAACATCAGAACCCATGTGAGTGGGAGAGGGGGGATAGAAACCTTGTGTTTTTCTGTTAGGCTGGGAATGATAAAGAATTAAAGAATAATTCTCAAGAAATTAGTCATGGCCAGCCATTAATGAGCATCTCAGTAACACACTAATGAGCTGGCTTCAGCTGCCTGTAAAAAAGGCCTTTAATTAGATTAGTGCATGCAGTATTGTCCAGTGGTAGGTAATCAGCAGGTTTTGCACTGGTGAGATTATGGATGGCATTCTGTTTAATTGCTGTTTCCTTTTCATTTTTTCCTCTTTTTTTTTTTTTTTTTTTTTTTTTCCTTTTGAAGATTCTTTCCTCCAAAGAATTTTGTTTCTGTTCTCAAACAGAACCTAAATGTTGTCCATGGAATTCTGCATCTGAAAGGGCTGCCAGACGGGGCTTATCTGATTCAATTGACCTTTAAAATTTATTTTGCTGCTGTCAAAAAGAACGTTGGTCTGTTCACAAGAGATTTCTGAGATGATTGGAAGCAGAGACTCCTGAAAACTCCACTTGTTGCATATTCTGCAATCAAAGGATGCTCCTGATTGGGGAGGGAGGGCTTCTAGGAGAAAAGTGCCTTCATTTAAAGTATATTTTTTCATGGAGAAAATTCTTTCAAAGACAAAACTTCAGCCTTGTCAAGCAGGTGGAGATGGTGGCTGCCCCATCCCTGGGAATATTCAGGGCCAGGTTGGACTTGGAGCAGCCTGGGATAGTGGAAGGTGTCACTGCCCATGGCAGGGGATGGAACAATTCAAATCTTTAAAAGTCCCTTCCAACCCAAACTATTTCATGGTTCTTTAAGGTAAAACACTGTCTCCAAAGGGGATGCAGATGAGCGGCTCTAGGGTGAGCCCATCCCTGTGCCAGGAGTTGTGCAGCATTTGGGGGAGCCCAGAGGTGTGGAGACAAGGCAGGCTGAGGAGCAGGGGCTGCTTGGACAGCTCTCACTGTCCAGCTCTAGGTCATCCTTTATCACACTTATTAGGGAGGATTTAGTGCTCTAATGAATAGATTTTTAAACTTCTACAGCCATAAATAATACATAGGACAGATGGTAACAAGCCAGAGCCATAAACTGACTGCTGACCTGATAGACTTTGTGACTATTGTACCTTTAACAGCTGATTAAATGCTTATTTAAACAGCTATTGATTATTTATAGCTCCGCTATGGAGGATTTCAGAAATTTAAACCAGAGCCAGGTTTTCAAAGGATTGGCAGGATTTCTGCAGTTTGAAATGACTTGTTTTAATTAAAAATTAAAAGAGGCTCTTTGCATAGCAGGAGGAAGACTGGGGGAGAGCCAGTTCTGTCCCCAGTGTCCGGGCACAGCCCTGCCTCAGCCAGGAGTGAACCCCAGATCTGTGGGGCCATCACTGCAAACAAGAGAGGTTAAAGGAGCTGCTCCTGCCATTGGCACAGGGGCAGCAGCACAGGTGACACCAGCCCAGGTGCCTGGTGACACTGCTGGAGCAGCTCCAGGCCAGGATGCTCCCAGTGCCAATTCCCCGTGCGTCAGCCATGGCAGGATCAGGATCAGGGCCTGCAGCCACCCCTCCTGCAGAGCCACATCTGCTCTGGGGCAGCCTGGATTATTGCTGACGTCCTGCAGGACGTGCCCTGATCAGCCAGACCTGGCTCTTTGCTCTCCGCTTGTGTTTGCAGACCCAGTTTGGGATGGTGCAGCCTCCACCTGAGCAAGGGAGGAGGAACAGGGTGGGGAGCAGCTGCCCCATCTCCCACCCCATAAACTGAGTGGGGCTGGCAGTGGGGTTAGGTTATAAACAGGGATGGGAGCCCCAGTTCCCTGGGAGTGTCCAGGTGCCTGCAGAGGCAGGGAGGTCTGGGAATGTCTGGGAGCTCTGCCATGACTGGGGGGTGCAGGGACATCACAGCCTCTGTCCCTGGGGCTGTCCCCAGCCTGAGGAGT
Source organism: Sterrhoptilus dennistouni (assembly GCA_013397095.1). NCBI lineage: Eukaryota > Metazoa > Chordata > Aves > Passeriformes > Zosteropidae > Sterrhoptilus > Sterrhoptilus dennistouni. The sequence goes on along the minus strand of VWZU01010558.1, from coordinate 167,760 downwards.
GACAGCTGACCCTGCAGGCCAGGTGTGAACACAGCATTTCACTCTACCAGAGAAAACAGGGCTGGCAGCTGGGCTGAGCCTGAGCCTGCTCAGGAGGGGAGCCTGTGTCCCTGGGCAGGACATGGGCCCTGCATTCCTAGGGGGTACCCCGGGGTGCACAGGGGCTGCAGGGCTGCATTGGTGCCTGCTGCATCTCTGCTGCAGCCACACAGCCCTGGTGGGGTGGGCTGGCCATGGAGAGGGGGAAGGGGACAGGCAGGGGTCCCCAGCAGGGGCTTGGTGCCCCTGCACAGGACCAGGAGGGCAGGGACTGCCACTGACAGAGCCTGGACAGGTGGGATGCTGGACAGGTGGCCACTACTGTGGCCTCAAGCAGTGCCACAGGAGGGTTAGATTGGATGTGAGGGGAAAATTCCTCATGGAGAGGGTTGTTAAGCATTGGGACAGGCTGCCCAGGGCAGGGGCAGAGTCATCGTCCCTGCAAGTGATCAGAAAACCTGTGGCTGTAGCACTTGGGGGTGTGGTTTAGGGGGAGCTGGGCCTGATGGTCTCAGAGATCTTTCCCAACCTCACTGATTCCATGGTGTGCAAGGTGGGGAAGTGTTGGGAAGAGTTCACAGGCCCTGTGGAAGGAGCCCCTTGTCTGGTGGAAGAAGGGACAGCCCAGAATGGCCCTCGAGGGGCCCAGGGACCTGCTCTGCCTGCAGTGAAAGGATCCTCCTGTTCTGGGGTGTTCTTGGTTGCACTTCAGGGGAAACAAGGTTTGCAAAGGGACCCCACAGCTTCACAGTCAGCTCCTGCTGAGCTCATCTCCAGCTTTTCAGCCCTCCCAGCTCTGAACACAGCAAGTATTTCCCCAAAAGACAGCCCTGGGCCTGCAGAACCAGTCTAATAATCGTGGCATCTTTGTCTGCCCTCTTTTTTAATAACTTCCCAGTCCTTTAACACTCATGTTTGGGAGGATTGAAGCTGTTTTCCCCAGAAAACCCAAGCACTGGTTTTCTCACAGTTTATTCTGTTTATTGGAGCACACATCAGTGAGCAGGATCTTCCTGCTCTCTGTGGGGAGGGCTGAGCCCTCCAGGTTTGTGTGCAGGACTTGCTGAGGACTCAGGAGTTATTGAAAAGAGTGCAGGGTTTGTGTTGGATATTAAACCAGCACTTCCCAGCCTAGCTCTAGTGTTGGGGGACTCGCTAGGAAATTACTCAGGGCTCTCCAGGGAGGAATGATTGGCACTGGAGGTGGTGGGGACTGTGCTGCCCAGGGCTTGTGCAGCTCTGTGCTGCCAGTGGAGCTGGGCAGGGCAATCCTGTCTCACAGTAGGCTGTGTTTGTTTTCAAAACTGTTTTTTCAGCTTAAAGGAAAACAAAACCAAAACAAAACAGGAGCAGGTTGGCCGGAGCAGCTGTGGCTGCCCCTCAATCCCTGGCAGTGTCCTAGGCCAGGTTGGGCAGGGCTTGGAGTGACCTGGGACAGTGGAAGGTGTCCCTGCCCATGGCAGGGGGTGGAACAGATGATTTTTAAGGTCCCTTCCAACCCAACCATCCTGTGTTCCTGTGATTCTCCTCAGAGCCAAGGAGAAGCTTGATGGGTGCCCCAAGTGAGATCCTCCCTATGGGACAGCCCTGCCAGTTTGTTGTAGGGGATGTTAACTGCCCAGGCTTCCCTGAAACTCATCTGTCTGGCTGCTTGCAAGAAAGTGCAAATCACTCCTGTGGTGGATCTTTGTCTTCCAATGTAATGCTGCTGATTTAGCCTTTAAGTTCATAGAAACAGAATGGTTTGGGTGGGATGGACCGCAAAGGTCATCTCATTCCACCCCCTGCCAGGGCAGGGACACCTTCCACTATCCCAGGCTGCTCCAAGCCCCATCCAGCCTGGCCTTGGGCACTGCCAGGGATCCAGGGGCAGCCACAGCTTCTCTGGGCACCCTGTGGCAGGGCCTGCCCACCCTCACAGGAACAATTCCTTCCTAATATCTAACAGAAGTTGACCCTCTTTCAGTTTAAAACCATTCTCCTGTGTCCTGTCACAACAGAATTTTGTCCCCATCAAGTTCCAAAAATTTTCTCTGCTGCTCTCTTGCAAGTGGCAAGAAAGATGTTTGGATCTGGAAGGTTTGGGATGAAAGCAGCAAGGGCAACCTCCAAAGAGCAGTGAGGTCAGGGCTGGAGTTTGCCCTGCACAGGAGGATCTGAGATGGTTAAAAAGACCTGGCCAAGGTGCACCCCACTCTCACTGGAGCTCCACAGGCTGGATCACCCATCCATGCTGGCAAGACACAGGTTGCTGGTGCTTTTCCCAATACCCCAAATGCCCCAGATTTGCCCCAAACCTGGCAGGGACCAGGTTTGTCCCTGTGCCCCAGTGCAGGATGTCTGCATTTGTCAAACCTCCAAGCTGGAAAAACCTCTGACTGGTGGAGATGTGGGGAGGATAGAAAACCACATCTCCCCTCCTGTGAGCAAATATGATGATGGGGGGGACAAGAGCCCGGCTGCTGCCGTCACAGTGACACAAAGAGCTCCTGCAGGAGTCCTGGGTTTGCTTTTTGCTTTCCCTTCCCCTGCCATGACAGTTCGTCACTCACCCGGCCCCTGGGGTTTGCAGCCACCTGGCTCTCAATTAACCAGCTAATCTGGGAAACAAGGCACTGAAAGCAGGAGGGGACAGCTTATCAGCACACCAGTGCCAGCCCTGGGCTCTTCCTGTGGAATAGAAGGATTTTTAAGGGATTCCTGCACGTTGGCAGCAGCAGGGACAGTGTGTGACATTGCTGCCAGGTGTGCTGTCACAGGAAGAGAGGAGAAGCAGAGGCAGGGAGAGGAGTTTGTTGGCATCCATCCCTCCCAGCATGGAACAAGGGCATGTGCAGCTGGGCACAGCCTGTCCTGGGCTGTGGGAGCTCACTGGGACCCTGGAGTGCTCCTCACCACCCCTTAGAAATGGCACAGGGAATCCTTGAATTTCTAGGGTACAAAGCTCATTTACTCCCTGTTGTATTTCCTTCTCACCTGGCAGTGGCACACAGGTGTCCTTGTGCCCAGAGGGAGGAACCCCTGGAGAATCTTGGGTAAATCCCAGCTCCAGGGGTGTGTGGAGGGTCAGCTTGCAGGGATGGTGGTCAGAGGGTGCTGGAGAACCCAGCCTGGCTGCAGAGGATGTCCCCAGATGCTCCGGGGGTCACCATGGTGTGGCCTCACTGCTGTCCCCTGCAGACTCACAGGGACTCTGCCTGTGCAGAGGGGATGGCACAGGCAGGAGGGAGGGAAGGAAGGAAGGAAGGAAACAAGGAAAGGGGGAAGGGAGTAGGTTTAAATTAGATATTAGGAATAAATTGTTCCCTGGAAGGGTGGGGAGCCCCTGGCACAGGGTGCCCAGAGAAGCTGTAGCTGCCCCTGGATCCCTGGGAGTGTCCAAGGCCAGGTTGGACAGGGCTTAGAGCAGCCTGGGATAGTGGAAGGTGTCCCTGCCCATGGCTGGGGGTGGAATGGGATGGGCTTTAAGGTCCCTTCCTCCTCAAGTGATTCTGGGATGGATGGATGGATGGATGGATGGAAGGAAGGAAGGAAGGAAGGAAGGAAGGAGAAATCTTACTCCTGGCAATTTCATCCTTAAATCTCCTTGTGTTTGTGGGTATTTGAGACTGGGAGTGCTACTGCAATATCTCTGGAGGCTTTGGTGAGGCTGGGGGCACACACCTCTCCTGTCTGGACCTCAGTTTCCCTTGCAGAAAATAGGAATAATCCTAATACTCTGTTCTTGATGTTCTCTGGCATCCCAGAGGTGAAGAACCCCTTTCCACGTTTGTTTATTCATGTCCAGGTATTACTCCTTGTTGCCTTGGTCTGTTTTCCAGGTCTAGTCCATCTCATGGCAGTTGTGGGATGGGGGATGAAAGGTGAAATCTGAGCTGTGGAAATGCACCTGCTGATGGCAGCAATGGTTATTGGAATATCCTGGAATCACCAGGAATGTGTGTGTGCTGTGTGGGTGTTTCTGACCAGACACATCACTGAGTTCTGACTCAGCCCTGCTGGATGTTCCATGGTGTATCCAAGTGATGGTGGCTGCAGAGGCCACTCTCCTCCCCAGCTGTGGAGCTGTGCTAGATTTCACCTGGACACACATTCCCTGCTGGAATGCAGGGAGAGGGAGTATGAAATATTAACAGCCATGGTTTAAATGCCCTTTTCCAGTTGTTACAGTAAGGAGGCCAGTAAGTGGTGCCAAGTGACTGCTGTGAAGAAGAAATCCCAGGTGAGTGGGGCAGAAGAGGAAGGAAGGCTGATTTCTCCAGGGAATTCCTGGCTGGTTGTGGCAGCAGCAGAGTGCTGGGTGCTGGCACACACAGTGCCCAGGGGTTGTGAGACACCAGTGATGAGGCCCAAACCCTCCAAATTCCCCAGCCTTGGCCTCCCCTTCTCTCTGCTGCAAAATCTCTGCTGCCTGCCTGGGCAGGGCCAGCAGGGCATGGGCAGATGGCCCTGGAGAGCTCCATCTGCAGAGACATGGTCCCACTGCCTCCCTCCCAGCCCAGCCCTCCCAGCAGTGTGGCCATCACCTTCCCTGACTTTGGCTTGGCCATCTGGTGGTCCTGTCCCATCTCCATCAGCCCAGGCACGTCCCCTGCACAGACCTGCCGTGTTCTGAGGTGACACTGGGCATTCTCAGGGATGAGCTCCCCGCTCCTCACTGTCCTGCAGTGCAGGGTGTGTTACCCATAGGGAAGGCTTGATAAAGCCCTTCCACAGGGCTGGAAGCTGCTCATCCCATGTCCAGCTTTATGGGATTGTTGGGTCCCAGCCTCCCAGGTGGGCAGGAGAGGACACAGCACAGGGAACAAGCCCAGCACATGCTGGCCCAGCTGCAGGAAGCTGGGGAAAGTCACAGGGGCCAGACGAGGAGAGTGTGGGTGGGGATGGGTAGCAGGGACCTGGGAAAGGCACAGATTCTCATTTTCCAACCCCCCAAGTCCATGGCAGCCAAAATCTTAATCTTGGGAGATGCCTTAGGAGATTTCCTTCTCCCAGTGAAGATCCATCTGGTACATTCCTGCTCATACCTCAGCTTCATCCAGATCTTTTTTTTTAATAGCAAACCCACATGGGGAAGGGTCCATTGACAGCTGCAGAGCTGGTTTATGTGGCACCTGCTGAAAGCCCATGGAATTTGGGGAGGAACAGAGTTTTATATCCCCACCCTCCCCACATCCCACCTGAATGCTGTAGCCAGCCTGTTCCAGCCCAGGCACAGGGGCAGCTTAACCCACATCCCTCCTGCACAGCCATGAGGAGCTCAGCCCCTGATGTAATTGGGGCTTGCAGCTGCAAACAGCTGGGCAGAGCTTCAGGCTCATGTAAATAATACCTGACTGGGCTGGTTGGTCCTTGGGCTTTGCCAAATTTGGGACTTGGAGGGTAGCAGCAGTGATGGGGGTAGCAGGGGTGTGTTTGATGTGAGCGCTGTGTCTGATTTTGAGGAAGAGAACATTCCTCAGCAGTGCCTGCAGCAGGCCTAGACCTGGAAATTTGACCAAGCAACTTTTTTTGTGTGGCAAAGTGATGTGGTTGGTGTCTGCCCTAACTTCAGGAAGGTTTTGGACACAGTCCTGAACACCCTGACATCCAGGTGGGATCCAGGCCCTAGGGCAGGGCAAGCTGGATGGTGGGTTCCAAGGATGGGGAGAAGGGCTCAGACTCTGCCCAGACACCAGGGGAATTTCTCTGAGGTCTGGGGCAAAGGAGGGCCATGGATGGGTATAAAATGGGTTGGAGACTTGCCCAGACTCCACCAGATGAGAATGGGAAGGTGGGAGTGCATCCTGTAGAGGGGAAGCAGCTTAGAGGGACCAAGGGTGTCCCCGTGGCATGGCCTGGCATGGGGGAAAGAGGTGCCAGGGCAGGCAAGTTCTGGAAGAAGAAAATAAAGGTTTCAGGAGCTGGAGACTCCAGGAGCCACCGGGTGTAAAGCCACGTGCTGGAGTCCCCTGTGTGACATTGCTGAATCCCCAGGGACACGAGGGCTCTCTGTGGGTTCATGGCAGGTCTGATGTGTCCTTGGGGCAGCGAGGCCACCCAGGGCTGCAGACACTCCAAAGTCTGCAGACTCTCTGAAGGTCCTGCACAGCCTCAGCCACTCCCAGCACGTTCAGGATGGAGATTCCCTGGGCACTGGAACAGCCTCCAGCTGGGCTTGGTGCAGATGCTCAGGGTTTCTGTGAAACAGGTCCTGAAGGTTTAAGCTCGGTACCCAGAGTGACCAAAGAGCTGGAAAAAGCCTCCATTTCTCCCCATCTGCACCTCTTCCAGGTGACACTGCAAAAATAAGTTCAAATAGAGAGCATTAAACAAGGGCTGATGTAGGGGTGGAAGTTGGAGCACCACTTACCAAAGGTTGAGAATTGAATTCACTTAGATTCCTTTAAAAGTCCTGTTCTTTGGCTATTTTTCCCAGTGTTTTTAGGAAAACTCTGCCTGCCAGGAATTGGTTTTGAAGTAATAAAACAAAAGTCTCTGGCTCTTTCAATCTGTAAGTGTGAAAGAGAAAATATGAGCCAGACTCAGACAAAGTCT
>VWZU01010558.1:123431-148750 GCA_013397095.1 Sterrhoptilus dennistouni | reverse complement strand
GCCCTCCCTCCCCTTCCCCTCAGGATCTTCGAGTACCGGGGCCGGGTGTCGCCGGTGCCGCGGGTGGTGCCGGTGAAGCGGCCGCGGGTCACCATCCCGCTGGTGCGGCGCGTCAAGGCCACGCTGCCCGTCAAGCTCTTCGCCAGGTCGGCCGCCATCGCCAACAGCTCGGCCAAGATCAAGTGTGAGTATGGCCCGGGGCTGGGGGCACTGTGGGGCAGCACAGGGACCTCCCAAAAAACCCTCAGAAGGCCCCAGACACCCGGGAGCAGCAGCCCAGCTGCCCCTGGGGAAGGAAGGAGCAGGTACAACCTGAGCCAAAGCCTGGGCTGGGCCTCCGCAGCCTGCCTGGACACAGCACCCACGGGCTCCTTTGGGAGCAGCCCCACAGTTTCCCTGCCAGTTTCCCAGCAAGTTTCCAGCCTGGGGTTCCTCCGTGGTTTTCCTGCCTGCTCAGGGAGGTGCTCTGGGCCAGGCACGGGGTGGGGCTGCTCAGCAGGGCACTGAGTGCATTCCTTTCCTTCCTTCCTCCCTCCAAGTGAAGAGCAGTGAGCTGCAGACAATCAAAACTGAGCTGACACAGATCAAATCCAACATTGATGCTCTCCTGGGCCGGCTGGAGCAGATTGCTGAGGAACAGAAGCTGTCTACAGGTCAGTGGGGTGCGGGGATGCCTCAGGGCTGGCCTTGGGCATCACAACTTCCTCCAGGCTCTGGCAGGGAAGTGTCAACCCCCAGGTTCCTGGGTAGAATCACAGGCCAAATTTACATGCCAAAATCGTTGCAATTATGGAGTTGGGGTTTAAAATTATGACACTTTCTTTTCTTTTGTCATATAATTTGTATTTTGCTTTTTTTGTTCTACTATCCTATTTTACTCTGTCATATCCTATCTTATTGTATCCTATATGCTATTCTATTCTATACTTTTCTATTCCTTTCCCATTGCTTTCCTATTTATTTCCTATCCTATTTTATCCTATCCTATGCTATGCTAATCTTATCCTATCCTTGTCTTATCCCTGTCCCCATCCCTAGCCCTATCCTAGCCCTAGCGCTAGCCCTAGCCTCTTCCTGTCCTATCCCTTTCCCTGCCCTATCCCTATCCCAGTCCCATCTCTATCCTTACCCTTATCCCATCCCTACCTCTATCCCTACCTCTACCCCTATCACCCCTACTCCTATCCCTATCCCTATTCCCATCCCTATCCTTACCCCTAGCCCTATCCCATCCCTATCCTTATCCCTATCCCTATCCTATCCCTATCCTGCCTGGCTCCCGCCCTGTTTCTGGGGGCAGTAGAACCTTCCCTGCTGTCCCCAGGCTGTCCCAGGCTGCCCCTCACAGTCAGCAGCCCCCCGCAGTCGGTGCAGGAGGCGTTTCCGACACGGTGGTTCCCCAGCAGTGGGTTGGGGCAGTCTGTGCTCGCAGGGCCCCGTTCCCCGTTCCTGTTGCTTAGGCGCTGTTCCCGCAGAGGCGCGGAAGAAGGCGGAGAGCAGCAAGAGCGAGGTGTCCCAGGAGGACACGGCCTCCGAGGCCGAGGCCGCCACCGAGGAGCCGCTCAATGGGGACGAGGACGAGGGGCTGGCCCGGGACGAGTGCGAGGATGAACTGGTAAGGGAGCTGGGGCACTGCATCCCTGCAGCAGAGCTGTCCAGGAGTGGGCCACAGCTTCACTGGAGCTTGCCAAATCCCCAGGGAAAGTTGTTTTCCCTTCCTCCAAAGAAACTGCTGTGTTTAAATCTGATGGTTGCTCACAGCTTTTTCTTCCAAGCCACTCTGCTTCCTGCAGAAGCACTGCCCATGCAAACACGTGTGGAGGTGCTGAAGAAACTGGTTGGCTCTTGTAATACAGACATTTGTCCTTGATTTCACAGCTAGGAGTAGTTTAAACCAAGCCACTCTGCTCCCAAGTGATTCTTAGATGGATTTAAACACACAGCAAAAACAGGCTGTGTTAGATGAGCTGCATTTGCAGTGCCCTTGCAGCTGAGCAGACATCCACAGAGTCACAGGAGAGTTTGGATTTGAAGGAACCTTAGAGAACTTCTCATCCCACCCCCTGCCATGGGCAGGAACACCTTCCACTATCCCAGGCTGCTCCAAGCCCTGTCCAGCCTGGCCTTGGGCACTGCCAGGGATCCAGGACCAGCCACAGCTTCTCTGGGCATCTCACAAGGTGGAACAATTCCTTCCCCATATCCCAGCCAACCCTGCCCTCTGGCAATGTGAAACCATTCCCCTTGTCCTGTCACTCCAGGCCCTTATCCAAAGTCCCTTTCCAGAGGCACTTTTCCCGTGGCAGAAGTATTTAAACCCCAGCAACATGTGGGGCACACATCAGCCCCCTTGCTCCTAGTCCTGCCCCAAACAAGGGTGTTTCTGGTGAACCCAGTGAACAAATCTGTGCATTTGGATGGGAGCCCAGTGTTTGCGTGCAGAGCAGGTCATTCCAGGCACTGCAGTAACACTGGCAGCACTGACATTTATCCCAAAGCAAAACTTTGCCGGGAACAAAGTCAGCTCCAGATCCAGGTTGAGGCCAACAGGGCTGCAGGGCAGAAGGACATGACCTGCCCTGAGTGGCCCCTGGAGCAGCTCCAGTCCCTCCCCACCTCAGCACTGGTGGCAGCAGAAGTGAGGCTGAAGCTCAGCATCCCTCTCCTCTTTCTCATTCCCCATCCCTGGGGTGACCACGCCACACATCCATGGCACTTCCCAAGGCCTGAAACTCCTCCAGCTCCAAAGACTCCCAGCTGGTTTGTGCTGGTTTGTGCTCTCCTGCCCTGTCCTGCTTGAGCCATGATGGATGAGGGCTCTGAACGGGTCCTGCAGCTGTTCTGGGGCCTCATGGCTGGAGTCCATCAGTCCTGCTGCAGGGAGACATCATACCAGGCACTGGGAAGAAGAAAGGCACAAGCTCTGTGTCGGGAAAAGGAAGGCCAGGTTTGAATTACATCAGGGCAAACAGATGGTAGGAATTAGGGGGAAGCTTGCTGATGTTAATGATGATAAAGCAGCACACAGCCTGTCAAGAAAAAATGTGCATTTCTCTGTCTTTGCTGGGGTAGGAAGACAGTGGAGAGACATCTGCTGGCAGTGGTTTGGGAAGAGCTGGTCCTCATTAAGAGGAAAAGAAAAAGATGACTGTTTCAGCTCACTTGCATCTCTCTTTTCTGTAACTGTCTGGTCCTGATGTGGCATCAAGACCAGAAATACTCTATTGCCAGCCTCAGGCAGACTCCCAAGTGCTCTGGATGGTCGGAGCAATGTGTAGAGGTCATGTGCAGGGAGCTTCTCAAGCCCTGCAAGGCAGCTTAGCAGAGCTCACAGCACTGAAGTCCCCCCAGTTCCTGGGAAAGACTCCTTTATCCCACACCCCAGTGTGGCTGTCACCACCTGCTGTCTATGGGCATGGCACCCACATGGGGGCCCTAAAATCCCTTTGGCTCTGAGGGGCAGAGGAGTGGCAGGAGAAGAGCCAGAGGTCACTCAGAGCTGAGGGAATTTATTGAGTTAATATCCATGAATTTGGATATGGAAAATATTAAGTGCAGCTGGGTTGGTGGTCAGTACTGTTTACTACGCTTAGTAGGGGATACAAAGATTATTGTGTGTGTGCCTTAAATGTCACATGTGTGCAAGAAAAATGTCACCTGCCAGCCCTGGTGTCAGCTGAGGGGTTCTTGAGGGATGCCCTGCTCCAGAGGAGATCTGTGCACACAGACAGCTGCTCTGGAGGGAAAGCTAAAGGGATCCTGATGTGTTCAGGTATCTGCAGCACACAGTGGTTGATTCGCAGTCAGATTTTCTTCTCGTTTTATGCAGTTCTGGTCATTTATCTGCCCAGTGTGCATCTAAACAGTTTTTGGGGTTGGTGCTGGGTGCCCACTGGAAGTCACACCATGGGAGTCCAGATGTCCCGGCCTCCTTGGCCTCCAGAGCAGTCTCACATGGGATTTTACCAAGCAGATCCCTGAACAACCCAAAATCTGCTCTCTTAAGTTCAGGGATTTGATCCTGCTCTTGGTGTTGATCACTTCTCTGTGAACTCAGCTTCACAGTCCCATGAGCTCTGCAGCCAAGGCTTCTCTCTCCACCTTCATATCCCTGACCAGGTGTTCCTTGGCCATCAGGAACCAGAACAGTGTCTCCCCTGCCCAGCTGGGTCAGAACTTTTACTCTTGATGCTGTCCAAAAGTCTCCTATATCTTGTTCCAGCCCTGCTCCTTCCCAGGAGATGCCAGGGGGGTGGAGGTCCCCCCAGGGGCACCACTGCCACAGCATTACCCACACTGGGCTGGCCTGATCCCCCCCCACAGGCTCCCAGCTGGCTCCCAGCCTGTTTCAGGGCACATCCCACTGCAGCTGGGCTCTTGCCCAGGGCAGGGCCACCTCCCCTGGCTTTAAGGCAGAGCCTATTGCCTTGCCTTTGCTTTTGGAGTCCCTCATTTACCCTGCAGACAACTCCTGGATCCATTTCCATCCCCGAAATACTCAGCCTGTGCAGGAGGTTAAACACCACTGCTGAGCACCCCATTCCCCCAGTGATGCTGCTCTGCACAACAGCTCCAGGAGGAAATTCCACTGAGAACCATAAAGGCTGGAAAAGACTTCCAAGACCATCAAGTCAGTCCAAACACGTGCCATGCTTTCCAAACCCCTGCATGGGGAGCAGTTCAGCACCATTATTGTGGCCTTTTGGAGTGGTGGATGAGTGTTACCAGTCTGGATAATGAGTTCTGCTGCAAACTGGGACCAGTTCCTGTGCTCAGCAGAGAATCAGGACACTGATTTGCCTTTGTGGGCTGATGCACCGTGGCAGCACTGGGAAATTCCAGAGAACAAGAAACAGGATGAGAGGAAATGGCCTCACACTGCCAGGGGAGGTGTAGATTGGCGATCAGGGAAATTTCTTCCCTGAAAGGATGGTCAGGCCTTGGAACAGCTGCCCAGGGAAGTGAACGTGGAGGTGCTGGGTTAATGGTTGGACTTGATGATCTTGGAAGTCTTTTCCAATCTAAATGATTCTGTGGTTCTGTTACTTCCAAGCCCTGGAGGGAATTGCACACCCCAGGTCTGTTTGGCAGAGCCATTTCAGAATAAGGAGCCTGAGGAAACTGGTGGTTTTCCCTGGGCCTCTGCTGTTCCAGAAAGCACAGCCCTGGCTCCTGGTGTCCATCCCAGGTGTGTTTTGCAGCTGGTCCATCACACTGAGCACCCTGTCACTGCTTTCCCACAGCAGGGGAGCATCTGGTGAGCACATGTGAGGTGTCCCAGTGTCCCAGGCAGTGCAGGAGGGACACAGGGTGATTCACTGTTTGTGGTTCCCTTTTCCCTGCAGGAGAACAGCCATTACACAGACGTGGAGGATGCCAGGCTACAGTAACCAGGTACAGCTCCCGTGCTGCTGATGGAGCCAAAGCTCTCCTGTTGGGCCTGGGGGGTTGCTGCTTCAGGAGAGGCTCTTTTCCACTGATCCTCTCTGTTTTCCTAGCATGGAGCTTGGCTGCTCAGCTGGGTCACTGGCCAGCCCTTCACCCCTTTCCTGAGTGACAAATCTCTGGGGTTCAAGGACAGTGCTGTAGCTCCCCCTTCTCTCCTTGCAGCTGTGAGCAACAGTGTGAGGAAAGCACGAGGCTAAACCCTGTCCTGGCACGTTGAGCAAGACAAACTGAATGGAAGTGCTGCTGTCATCTCTACCTGGCATCCAAAGGAGAAACATGGCCCAACATCTTCCATCCATCTGTAAAGCAAAGGCAAAGAAAACTCATCCTCCCAGCAGATCCCCACCACCCCTGCAATGGATTCAGAGCTCTGCAGGCAGCAGAGGAGGCAGGAGCCAGACCTGCACAACCCAGAGCCACCACAGAGACCAGGAGAGCAGGTGTGTCCCCAGGGGAGCCTGAGGTGTCCTAGAGCTGCTTGCAGGAGAGCAGAGAGAACTCAGCCCAGCCCAATAAAGACATTTTTCCTGTGCGAGGTGAGAGCCAGAGCATTTCCTGAGGGAAGAGTAGTGTCTCAGTTTGGACAGTTTGTGTTCTTGTGCTGAAGATCCTGTTGGGTCAGAGGCTGTGGAGTGAGCTGTCCTCCAGCACGGCCACCTCCTGTCACCTCTCGTGTGCCCCTTGAGCTGCTCTGTGTCCACGGTCACTTCCAGGTGGAAAGGAGTCGGTGCTGGAGCAGCTGCTGTGCTCTGGGAAGCTGCTTGGAGAGGGAAGGGGAGAGGAAGCTGCAGGAAAAGCAAATGATCCCAAACAGGAGAAAGCAAGCAAACGTCACCCTCAGTGGTTTGGTGTCAGGGCTGAGCGAGCCCCTGCCGAGTGAGGGGTGCCAGCAGGTGTGGATGAGCCCCTTTCCTTGGACCAGCTGCTCCCTGGGAGGGATGTGGAGCACCCAATTCCTGCAGCCTGGAGCCAGAGACATCAGCCCTTTCCCTGGCTGCCCACGTCTCCTCCTGCCCCAGCCAGGACACGTCAGGAGAGTGCTGTGACCACTCCTGCCTGAGCTCCAGCGCCCGAGGCTGGGACAGGGAATACCCCGAGCACGATGCATGTGGGTGTGCCAGCACCTGCCCTGCTCCCGGATACAGCTGCTTTGCCCCGTGCTGTCAGCAGAGGGCTCGGCGTAGGAGCAGCCTCAGCCCTTCTCCTCGTTTTTCCTTGCTGGGCTCGTCCTGTTTTCCCGGGTAGACGGGACTGAAGCTCACGCAGCACTTTATTCAAACCTGGTGTGTCCTGCCCGCCCCTTCCCGTGCAGAACACACACATCAGTGCTTGGAACTCAGAGCAGTGTCCACACCTTCCCCTGGCCAGTCCCTCCCACACAACACCTGCGTGGTCCTGAGTGCTCCAACCTCATCCACAGCATCTCCTGGAAGGGTGAAGGGAAAACAGCTCCAGGGGTGACACTTCCCTGCCCCAGCACCATCCTGGAGCACGCATGGCTCTTGAAGCACAAAGTTTTCTTTGCATTTCTTAGTTTGGGCTGCTTGAGGAGGGGCTGGAGGGAGACCCGTGCTTGCCCCGCCCTTGCCCGGTTCCTGTGCAAGGTCTGCCCCGAGCTGTTCTCCAGGCCTGGAGAGATGAGCTGCAGGTTTGGCTATGAACTGACTGTGCTGCTGCTGTTTGGGAGAGAGGTGACCTTGTACATACAATCCTGTATAATAAAAAAAAGAAATCTAATCTGCTTCCCCTCTCTTCTCTCTGCCACACACACACACACACACACACCTGGTTCTTCTGTTCCAGACGAGTTTTTTTCCCTTTCCAAGCCTCAGCTCTGCGCACAGGAGAGTCTTCTGTGTCCAAGGTATGTCCCACTGGGCTGAGCAAAACATCTGTGTTCACAGGGGTTCTGGGATTTTCCCCTGGAGGTTTGGAAACGTCTTTGATGCAGGAGAGCAGGGGCCAAATTCAGACCTTTAATCTCTGGACTTTGCACTGGTCCAGCTCATGACAGACTGGAAAAATCTGGCTGCTTTGCCAGTTTGCACAAGCCAGCAGTGCCAAAAACTGCTCAAGCACAGTGTTGCTCTGGTTGGTACCAGAGCAGTGTCAGGAGGGACCAGTGACCACATGGGGAGACTCCCAGAATGGTTGGGGTTGGAAAGGACCTTAAAGGATGCCTTCCCCTGGACCATGTTTCTCCAAGGCCCATCCAACCTGGATGGGTTCTTTGTGGCTGAGCCACCATCCAGCCCTGGAGAGCAAAACTGCCTGAGTTTATGGTGTTTATGGAGTTTATGGTGAGTCTGAGATGTCTGAACATCCACCTGTCCATCCATCCTGTCACCAGTTCACTCCAATGTGAGAAAGCAGCAGCATCAGACTGGTGGTTGAGTGTCTTTGTGGCTGGCAGGAGGAACAACAGGAGGGGGGGAAAAATCCCCCAAAACCAAACCAAGTCAAACTGGCTGTCGAGAAAATGGGAATCAGCCCAGCCTTCAGTCTGCTGAGCCACAGACCCAGCTCTGGGAGCTGCAGGGGCTGAGGCTGAGTCACCCCAGCTCAGCTTTAGAGCGCAGCTTTAGAGAGGCCTCCCAGCAATCCCAGGTTTGATTTTGTTCATTGTTTTGGAAGGAGAGCAAGGGACTTGGGGAGCTCCCAGGCAGGCCCTGCAGGGCAGCTCACTCTGCTCTTGGCTGTAGGTGGGGCCCAGGGAAATGAGCTCTGGGGTTTTGGTGCTCAGCGAGGTCTGTCCATGACCAGGCAGAGAACACACAGGGGCAGTGGGGGTGGGACAGGGACACCCCCGACCCCTTCATGCCCCCTTTGGGCCATAAAGCTCCTGCAAAGCTCCTGCAGACCTCCCTGTGGCTCCTCTGGTCCATCAGGAGAGAAATGGGGTGTCAGGAGGGGTCACCCCTGGCCTGAGCAGGGTTTTCCCACAGACCCATTTAGGTTGGAAAAGCCCTCTAAGGCCACCCAGTCCAACTTACCCCAGCTCTGCCAAGGCTGTCACTGACCCACGTCCCCAAGCCCAAATCACCTCTTTTAAATCCCTCCAGAGATGGGGACTCCACCACTGCCCTGGGCAGCTGTTCCAAAGCCTGACCACCATTTCAATGATAACATTTTCCATAATATCCAACTTAAACCTCCTCTGGCACAACCTGAGGCCATTTCCTCTTGTCCTATCCCTTGATATCTGGGAAAAGAGAGCAGCCCCCAGCCACATCCCATAAAGGAGGGAGATTCTCCTTAGCCCTATTGTTGCTGATGTATTTACAACCACATTTTTTTATTGTCTTCTATGGCAGTGGCCAGATTAAGTTCAAGTTGAGCTTTGACCCTTCTTATTTTCTCCCTGCATAACCCCATGACACCCTTGTAGTTGTCCTCAATTGCCTACCTGGTCTTCCAAAAGTCAAGAATTCTTTTCTCCTCAGTTCCAGGCAGAAGTTCAGCCAAGCCTGTTTTCTTCCCCATCTGATCTTCTGGCACACAGGCACAGCCAGCTCCCGGCCCTTTGGGTTGTCCTGCCTAACAGAGGTGTGGTCCTCCTCAGGGCCCCGTAAACATCCATGACATAAAAAGATGTGTCAGATCCCATTAGGTCTGGAATGAACGTAAAGGGTCCCACGCTATTTGCACCCAGGCCCTTTTTCCATGGTCCAGTGTTCCCACAGAGTCACTCCCTATAAATTGTCCCTGCCCTGCTGGGATGTGGGAAGACAAGGGTTGGGCCAGTCCATTCTCTCCAGAACAACCCCACAGGCAACAATTAATTCAACATCTGCGTGTTTTGAAGAAAAGTGACCAACATAAACTGAGCAGCTCAACTGAACATACACACTTGTCATGGTGTGAGCTTGGAAATAAAAGCTTTTGTGGTAGACTTTCCCCACCACCCACGGAGGGAAGGCCCCATTCCCAAGTGTCCTGGACCTCACCTGCCTTCTCACTTGAGCTGCTGTTTGCTGCCATCCCATCAGTGGCTAAAGCAGCGTGGTCTTGGTTAGAAACACCCCCAAAGTCTCAGTCTCTGCTGCCCTGCCTGCGCCTCTGCAAAGGAAATGTCTGAGGCTGCTGACACACTTTGGGTTAAATGGGATGGCATGGGATGGGATGAGCAGATGTGCAGGAAGCTTTGGTGCTCTGGTTTTCCTATGCTGACCTGGACAGGCATTAGAGGAGCAGAGCAGGGTTCCTCCAGTCCCAAATGCTCCTTCCATTGCTTCTGGACATGGACAATCACTGGGGCCAAAACGCATGCAATGATCCATTCAGTCTGAGTCAAGAGATGCAACAAAACCCCCACTGGCTTTAATAACTCCCATTAACTTTGATGAGCATCACAGTTCCAGGCTGTGCAGCACTTTGGGAACATTTCAGTTACTGTAGCTGTAACAGGACTGTCCTTTGGGGAATTTGTGAGAGCTGTGTCTGTCACAGTGGTTGTATCCCTCCTGCATTGTGTCTTGTTACCTGCAGGAGCTTCAATTCCCACCTCTCAATAAAGTTTTACATGTGGGGATGTGGTCAGGAGCCCCACAGGCCCCTGGTGGAGCCCATCCATCCCCGGGCAGGAAAACACCCCCAAGCCTTGGATGGGGATAGTGGTGCCAAAAGGACTCGGCCACACTGGGAATGCTCTGCCTGCCCTGGACAGGGGCAGGATGGACACTCTGCACTGGTCCAGCAAGAAAAGTTGTTCAGCACCTTTCATTGCCCAGATTTCCTCCCAGGCCAGGGGGGTTGGTGTCTGTGCCAGGCTGGCCCAGGCACAAGGGTGCAGAGCCCCCAGCACTCCGTGGGTTTGCTCAGAGCTTCCTCCTGCTCATTGAGCCTGAGACAGGTGAGGTGAGGAGAGCACGTCTGGCAGCTCAGCTGGGACAGCCCCTCCTGGGCTCCAGCTCAGTCTCTCCCTTCTGCCCACACAGGCCAGAGCATCGTGTGCTGCCTTGGGCCAGCCCAGAAGCCACCTCTGTGCCTGCAGCATCTCCAGAGGGACAGAAGGGCTCCAGCCCCAGCACACTCCACCTTCTTCAAGCCCAGGGATGTTCTTGGCCAGGGGCAGGATTTAAAGGCCAGTTCCCTCATCCAGAGCAAAGAGTAGAGGGAAACAATGTGCTTCAGCACATGGTTTAAATGAATTTGGGGAAAGTGGAGAAAGTCTGGAATTAAAAACAAGCTGCCATCTGTGGAATATTGGAGACTCCACAGGCAGCCCCAGGCAAGGGCTTTCCCACCAAGAGGGAAACCTCAACAGCCACACCTGGAGCCCAAATCACCACATCAAAACCCAGGGCTGTCTGCACAGCTCCTTCAGAAGAATACAGAAAGCAACCACTCCTCCCTCTCATCAGAGGGTGTCAGGGAGGGTGGGGACAAGGCAGCAAAGAAAAACGTTTTAAGCTTCATTTCAGATGAGCTCACATTTCTCAGAACTTATTTTTTCACAGCCTTGGTGGAAAAAAGGCAATTTTGGTGCTAAACAAAAACATAGCACAAGGCCTGCAGCAGGTTCTGAGGGCCTTGAGCAGCATAGAGACATTTCAGTCTACAAAACAAAAAACATAACTGAAAGTTTATTTTTTATTTGCCTTCTGTGCCTTATTTTCAAAATGAATCACATCTAGATTTCCTCCCTGTAATAAAGCACCTGACACTGGTGACACTCAAGGCACAAACTGCTTTGCCATCAGTCTCACAGTCCTGCTCCCCCAGTGCAGTGCTCTCACACTGAAGAAAGAAGTACACCAAACTTATGGGATAATTACCTAAAGCAGGGCTGGGAGAAGAAACAATGGATTTTAAAAGTTATTTGCTTTACTATATAGAATGTAGAATTAAGGATGCTGCTTCCGTGAGAAAAAGCAGAACTTTTGTGACTCCAGACACCACTGTGAGAGATGCAATGCACTGAAGAGGGAGGGAGGGGTGGAGGTACCACACATTCCTGGTGGGTACTGGGCAGAAAAATGCTTCCCAACACAGACTGCTGTGGTGACTGCTTTATCTCAGAATTAGGCAGGTGTTTGCAATGTGCAGAAAGGAAAAAGGATGAACAGGAAGCCCAGGCAGAAAGGAATGAGCCTGTCCTTACAGACAAGAGCAGAGGGAAGTGAGAAAGTATTTTTATTCTGTGAGGAAAACCCAATTCCTCAGGTCTCTTGGCAGCAAAACATTTCCAGGGCCAGCTGGAATTTCTTCTTCTGTATAAAAGACTGCTCCCTCAGGCTTGGGACAGACTGACAGCCATTCTGTACTGAGGATATGTAAGTGTGTAGAGTTATGCTGTGATACCTCTGAGATTGTTTATGTAGAGCTTACCTATATCCATGTGTGGTGAAACACCATACATGGATATAGGTAATAGGAAAAGCTGTCTTCAGGCTTTTTCTAAAACCTAAAGACTGGCTGAATGACCTCTGATGGCACTGCCCTGTCCTCATCACTGAAACAGATAAAATAATGAAAGAGCTAAAATAATGACTAAAAAAACCCTAAAATAATGAAAGAGCTGCAAACACCAAACTTCTTAGCCCAGGGACTGATGCCAGGTGAGGTTCCTTCGAGGCAAAGTCTTGCCCAGGTGAGATAATGTGTGTTAAGGATCAGCACCAGCCCCTGAACTTAATTCTCTTTAGGAGGCAAAGATGTTTCACTTTAGGAGGAAGATACTCCCATGTAATATCTTCCCAAAAGCCTTTTTCCTCCTCCTGTCACAACATCATTTCAGCAACTGATCAGATCAGAGCAACCTTTCTGCTCCCTCAGCTCCCTGCATTTGGGGGAAGAGACACACAGAATTGTGCTCCTTTCTCTGCCACAGGATTGACTGTTCACCCCAAATCCTCTCAGCTGTTAACCCAAACTAGAGCCACTTGAGTTTTCCCAGGGTGGACAAACTCCTGGAAGCAGAGCCAGCTGTGAAGTGCTAAATGTCCCTACAGATGCAGAGAGCAGAATGGGGCAGAGCCAGACAGGCCCAGGCTGACCCTGGCTGCTCCCCTGGACACAGAGGGAATCCAGCCCTTCCCAGCTCTGGCACTGCTGCAAACACCAGGAAGGGTTTTCACCAGGACAGGCTTGTCCTTATCCCCCTGGGACCTGGGGCCTCTGGCAGCAAGGCACTGACCTTCACCACGGCAGGAACAACTCAAAGAAAATCCAGCAATCCTTTTAGGAGCTGGAGACACTTTGCAGTTTGCTCTCCATCCAGACTGAATGTGAACTGCTAAACTTGTGCAGATATTGATTTCTGTTCTACATCAGCATTTAAATCCTCCTCAAAGCCTGGCCTCTCACCTTCTCGGACACTATCCCAGTAATGTGGAATCACCTCTAGGGGAAAACTGAGCACAGGGGAAGAACAGAGAGCTGTAGAAACGTTATTTAGAAGATGAACAGATAAATTCTAACGATTCTCAGCTGTCAGCATCTCACTCAACTTCCCATTTTCTTGATTTTCAGGAACTTGCTGCTGTTTCTATTCCTTACCTCCTCCCCAGCCACCACCACAGGTCCTTTCACCCGATTAAAGCTCAACAGCCCCTGCAGTTTGTGACAAACCCTGTCCTGGTGGCAGCAGCTTTGAAACTCTGCTTTTTTCCTCTCCCTGCTGACAACCCCAGGTGCCCCAGACTCTCTGCCCCAGAGCTACCCCAAACCAAAGACCTCAGGGTGATCCTTGGAGGACACACTGCACAGTGTCACAGTCCCAGGACCAACCAGGAATTCCCAGCTCTCCACAGAGCCATTTCATAAATGCTCCTCCTTTACACCAGCTGTGATTACAAAAAATGATTTAATTCTTGCTCTGGCCAGAAGCTGCCAGCAATGGAGTTTATTCTCACTGATTTTCACTGTAGCTACCAGTGATTTCAGCAGAACAGAAGCACATGAGCCCCAGGGCAGCTGATCCCACTGGATTTGTGCTCAATTAGGGAATGAGATGTTCCCATTTCCCTGGTTACCTCAGGGACATAAGCAAGGTCCCCAACCCTCTCTGAGCTGCAACCACCTGACAGTGGAGATAAAAGCACACACTGGCAGAAGTGAGGATAGAGATTATTCTTCCAAGGCATCAGTAAATGTCAGGCTGGCTGACCACAACAGCAATTGTCTGTTCTCCCAGCACCCCCAGGGACAAGGCTGGGATGATTTTCTCTTCAGTGTTCTGGGCTGGAAGATGTTTCACCTTCACTGCTGGGAAGGAACAGCCCTGCACTGGTCACATTATTTGGATCAGGCGGAGAACTGGGCATGGCAAAATCCATGGACAGGAGCAGCCCAGCTGTTGGTCACACAGGGACTTCCAGTACCTAAAATCTGGCTCCCACATCTCCACACAGCCAATTTTCAGCTCAGAGAGACAAAAATGGACAAAACCAGCTCTGCCTCCAAAAAGGTACCTGCACACAGCCACAGCCACCCCCTCCTCTGTTAAGAACTCCAGCCCTAAGCTGCTTTCTCACAGCCAGCTCAAGTGAAAACATTTTGCCTCTGAACACAACTGCACTTCAAACTCACATCAGCCTCACAACCAGCATGAGGCATTTGTGTTCATACATTATTTGAATGTACTCTGGAAGTTTTTTAGTAAAAAAAAATAAACCCCAACCGATATCTGCTCCTAGACAGACTTTTCCTGCATCAGTGAGGTTATTCCACAGCAGGATCTGAGCCTACAGCTCAAGTTGCTGCACTCAAATATCAGTCATTAAAAGCCTTCAAGGTTTCATGCACAGACTCAGAGCACATCTACAAAATACACCCACGAAACTCTCCTGCAAGCCAGAGCTCACAGCTGAGATGTTGGAACAATGATTTATTCCTTTATTAACTTGGATCTTTTTGATCCCATTTTACTAAATCAAACTTTTCCTTTAAAGCTCTGAAATACAGCCATCAGCTCAAGGCCACACTGTATTTTTAAAAGTATGTTAAAGGTATCTGGCCCAGGGAAAAACAAGCATTTAAAAACAAAGTATCATTGCTCTTCAGCTATTTCAGGGTGTCCCACCAGCAAGTCACCAAAACAAAAAGGCAACTCACACTTCTCCAAGGTTTTACTCCCAATAGGAGACTCTTTGCTAGAGGAAGAAATAAGAATACAACAATAATGTTACAAGAGGCACTGATCCTGGCTTTATTCACTTTAAGATACATCCAACATTGTTATAGCTCACTTGAAATTCAAAATGCTTTTAAGAAACCAACCATAAAACCTTGATTTTTCACCTTACAGCGCTGTTGAAGTTTTCAAATAGCAAGTGAGTGACTCCCCAGCAATACTGTGCTCTGTGTTATTATACAAAGGTTAAAACTTAGTAGAAACCCTTCAAGTTGTGGTGTTTGCTGTATTGCCTTCAGAAGGACCAGCTCCCCTGGGGAGGAGGCTGCTCCCCTGACCCGCAGGGGTGGGCCCTGAGCTGCTGCACCTTTCCCTCCCCCTGGGCCATTTTGGCAATCAAGTGACAACTGTCCCCACTTCTGCAACCCACGGGGGGCCTTCACTCCCCACCTGCATCTTTGTACTCCCCAGCTGGAACAACTTCTACATAAAACCCAGTGAGGACAGCACCAGGTGTCCCCTCAAGGTCACTGACACTGCCAGCAGAGGAAGGGCATGGGAAGATCCCGAAGGAAAAGGTGTTAATTTGGAACCCAAATTACTTGGCAGTGTCTCCTGCAAATTCAAGATTTATAGAAGACTGTGTTGCAGCCACCATACAATGACATTTAAACCTACTATTTTTTTGTTTTGTTTTTCTGCATTTAGATTCTTTTTAAAGTGATGAAGAGTGCAGGACTTCAGAAATATAAACATTTCTCTATTAGAAATTGCAAAATTTAGTACTATGACACTATGAAAATTTACAGTACAGTTTATTGATTCTGTGTTAAGATTCAGCACCAATCTGGTGTCTGAACTCTCTCAGAGCTATTTTTGCCTAATTAAGCAGTACCAGCATGCCCCGACCCCCATCTGTGCACAAGGCACCCATGGCTGTACAGCAGGAGCAGGGCTCATGTTGGCCTGTCAGCCTGGGACTCTGTGACTGGTTTCTCTGTTTCATGACAGCATAAGTAAAATAAGCCTGTTATGTAAAAGCAAAATAACCTTTATCTTAAAACTTCATTCTGGGTCTTGGACATAGCTCAGTGACATGATCTGCAGAACAACACACCAACCATTCCCACTGGTGTTTGAAGAGGAAACTGAAGGAAAAATCCAAATCCAAGACACTCACTGTTATAGTATCTTTAATTTATCTTGTGTTTTACAGAAGTCTGAACGGATTAAAAAGCACCTCCTTTCCCACCAACCACGCTCCTTACAGTTGGTAAAATATATTCAATGAGCAAATGTATGTGAACAGCTTGAGGATCTGCATCTTGCAAGGATTTCACAGACCAATCAATCAATCAAAAGCCAAATTTCTTGTCGTTTTTACAACCTTGCTTTAATACAATGGTAAATCCACTCGGATCGCAAACCTGTCCAGTCCCATCTCCCCAGAACACTCGGCCAACTCCAGTGTTGATTAGCAAACCTAGTTAGCTTTGGCACGGAGCTGTGCTCTCTTGCCTGTGACAGCCTGGAAGCCTGTTTTGATGCTGGCCACGGAGCAGCGGGAGTGGCAGGTCTCGCACTGCAGGAAGTATAACCGGGTGTCCTTCTGCAGGATGGTGTCGGGGGAGCGGCACGTGTGGCAGGTGACGTACTCCTCTGCAGGGAACACAGGGAGTTAACCCAGCTGCTGCTGCTGCACAGCTCTCTGCAAAAGCCCTCCAAACACACCCACCAGCTCACAGGGGCTGGTTAACCTAAAAGTCAGCCCTGGTTACTGCAGAGGAGGTTTCGTGTAGTACTGGCGCCACGTTAAAGTTCATAACCAGTACAGAGTTCCCACTGGGGTTCCCTGAGCTGCTCTGCTGAGGCAGCACTGCCAGGTGTCAGCAGCTCTGGTACTGACACAGCACTAAAACAGCAGCTTTGTGACTCATAATCTGAGTCCTCTGACCAGCTGTGGCACACAAACACTGCATCTGTGAATTCATGGGCACGACAGACTGCAAAATTAACAATTACTGTTGTTTTCCACAGTCCTCATCAAAGCCAAGACAGGAAACTCAGATGAAAACAAGCAGTTCTCAAATGCTCTGTTTTCCTTGGCATGTTTTATTGCAGGGCAGAGTACAGCCCATGGTCTAACCATGGCAGAACCACCTATATGTGCATTATTATTATCCTCAGCCTCCTCCATGGTGGGCACACCCCTGGGCCATACATGGGCCCCTGGGCATCACAAGGGGCCTGGGAGAAATCTGCAGTGGGAAAGGGAGTTCCACTTACTGATGTATCTTCTCAAGACATTTTCTATCTGTTTTTGCTGGAATCTTCCTTTGATTACCAGTTGGTTGTTACCATCTATTGAACCACTAATTGAAAAGAGAAAATTAATTATTTGATTTGCAGGTGTGAAGCATTAAAACAAATCAGGAACATGAAGCAAGATAAGATGTGTCCTTCAAGAAGGGCACAGCCACAATTGTGTTGTAGGGAAAAAAATTCCAAAATTCTGAGGTACTTAGAGCTACTTCCTACAGGAGGCACATCAGGGGAGTGAACAAGACCATTCCCTTGGACTTGGGAGTTTTCCTCTTTACCTCCTCACTAAAATGTTCTCTCCTTAATTACCCAGCACAGCACTGAAGTGTAGAGAACAAAAGCCTCATGTTCCAGCCCACCTATACAGATCTAATCCCAAAAATGTTATATTTGACCAATATCAATCCTAAACACACCCACAGCCCAGTAGCCTTACCTTGTACCCAATTCTGCCAACAAAAATGCCAGGAGATGTTTTGGCTGACGATGTAATCTAAAAAAAAAAAAAATAAGCAAATGTTTAACCTTCCCACTTCAGAGAAGTCTGGTATTTATACAGGACTGGCAGGGTAAATCCAACTTAAATTAGAAAGTTTCAAAGGGAGCAGTGCCAGGGGCCTGCACCAAAGAGCACACACACAATTAATGAGGACACAGGACACCTGAACAGTCCACACAAAAAAAATCTCCCACTATCTCCAACTCAAGATTACAGCAACTAGTTAAAAGAAGTTTTCTATTAAAGACTTTCATTATTACTGTCCCATCCCCTGAAAAAACATTAGTAGCTACCATTAAGAGCTCCCCTTAGTGCACAACCCAGATCCTCAGCAGGGTTTCACCAGGCCTGTTTTCTGGCACTTATGATACCCATCAGATCTGCATTCCCAGAAGCGCTCACAGAGAACAGAGCTGCCTTCACAAGACATAATTATGACAGAGATATCTGCAGAAAACAGTGGGAAAACACTACTGGGAGTCCATATAATTTACCAAGAGAACAGTATTTGTAGTCAGCTCAAATTAGAAAGAACTTTTCCCACCCTTCTCCTCAAGGCTTGCACACAAATGTCACTGGTGACCCAACTTGACAGAAGCCAATGAACTCACCAAGTTTCAGCCCATGTACCATTTTCATAATTTAAGTATAAAATTAGAAATTATCTCAATAAATTGTGTTCAGAAATATCTTCTCACAGAGAAATGTAATGAGCTCTCTGACTGAAATAGCTTCCACTGCTGGTTTGCCACAGTCACTTGCCAGAAAACTCTGCCTTCACCACAGGAGCACAGAGCAGTGCATCCATCTGCTATTCCTGGGAAATCCAAAGGGGACACTTACAATTTGCAGATATCTGTGAAGTTGACAAAAGACGTTTTCTTGGTCCCTACTCTCACAACCTGCGGGGGCTTCATGACAAATTTCCTCTTCTCTCCAGCCACCATGTCCGGGTTCTTTTCCCGCATGATGTTAAAAACTCTGTTGAGCAACTGCAAAACAAGGGATCCACACCCACATGAGCATTTTCCACTCCTCAAAGCACCTCACCTCTAAAAGCCACTTGAAACAGCATTCACAGTGAGTATCAGACTACCTCTGCCTAAGAGCATTTCCCCACCTGCTCCAGAACACACTTTAAACGTTCTGATAAATGCAGAATCCCAACGCTGCTTGCCCAAGGGTTTGCTCTGCCCATGGCAGAGGTGTCTGAACTATGACCAATATTGCCCCATGTGAAAATTACTGTGAGAGAAGACATGCCTCTTTAGCTTCTGCCCATGAGCTTCTGACTGCAAGTCCTTCACTTTGAAGTTAGAAATAGGAAATAGGAGCATAAGGCTCCACTGATGCAGATGAACATGGAAAATATATTTTAAAGTCTCTGGAACATTACCTCATCATATGTGTAGTCCCTTTCTGAGCCTGCCCACGCAGGTCCTGACTGAAGGCTAAAAGAAATTCCATCATCTTTTTTGCTATCTTCATCCTCAAATGCTGTAAAGAAAGTTTTTTGGGATTCATTAGGAAGCATTCTTTAACCTCGTGCTTGCATGATTTTTAAAAGGTACACAGGAGAAAATTCCACTAAGATGTGGACTCAAGTCTTCTCTGTCAACAAGGGACACCAGCACTCATGGGATATTTATACAGTGCTTTTATAGAACATTTTTCTGATAAATTCTGGAAAAATTAAAGGCATTAGAACAGAACTTGTTCACATACAAGGTGGACTACATTTCACTTTTGACATCTCCCTGAGCTAGGTTATACTTCTACCTTCATCCTTCTCCATTATCTCATCTTCATCAGGGAACTTCACATTCTTCTTTTTCTTCTTTTTATTGCCCAGCATGATATCAAGGTCATCTTCAGGTTCTACGGTCTCTGGCACATCTCCTTCAATTTTCAATTCCTGCAAAGAAGTAAGACTGTAGTTTATCCAGTGTTCACCACAGCCCTCCACTGCACAGCACCAGAAATACTGCACAGTACAGAGGTAAATAACTGTGACATGCACCACAGCCCTGAGGCCCAACAGGTAAGAATGGAACTCCGGCATGTTCAAGAGAGCCCTGTACCCTGCACTACTGCCATGAGCAGGGACAGATTTACACCTTCTGGCTTAACTTCTGCCTAGTCAAGAACAAGGTCAGGCTGCACTTAAAGGCAGCAGCCATCTGAGGACAGGAGGGAACAAATCACCCCTCGTGGTGACAGCAAGGGAAGGCAAAGCTGTGCTATTCCAATTTGTTATCACAATTCTGCACACTGAAACAACACAAATATCAAGTATTTTGTCTTCTGAAGCAGATCAGAGGAACATTTTCTTCCCCAAAAGGCAGAATCTGTAGAGGAGGTTTATGCATAACATAACATTTCTCTATCCTCTTGCTCTCTGGGCTTGCCAGTTACACTGACACGTGATACAAAAACACTACTTGGAATAAAACTTGAGAAGAGTAAAAATATCTTGTACACCTTCTGGAACACAGCACAGTAGCCAATCCTTTCCAAAGAAAACACCAGAGTGAAAACACATTTCTTGGCAGATATGTGCACTTTATTTGAAGTGCTGGCCTTTAGAAGGCTGTTCTGTGTGTAGCTTCTGACATTCAGTTACCTCTCTAACCCCAAAAGACAATTAACCTTGAGGTTAATCAGCCCTCCCTACAGACTGGTGAATTATTTTATTTGCTCATTGTGCAGAGCAGGCAGGTTTTTCCACTTCTGGACAAAGAGCCCAGGCAGGAGCAAAATGTTCATAAAAAAAAAAAAATGAAAGACATACAAAGTTCAGTTATGAACTGCACCAAGACAGTGACAGACTTGAGACAACTCCTGCACTGTCAGTCTCAAGAAAATGGAAGGAAGAGAGTTTTCAGCCATAGTCAAGTTATGTAAACAAACCTTTACACCTTCTTCAGCTTCATCTATATCAAATATCTTTTTTGTTTTTTTCTTTTTTTTCTTTTGATTGAAGAAGTTTAAATCATCCAAGTCATCTGTTGTATCTAAAAAACAAAAACAAAAGGTTGTCTAAAGAAGTGTAACTGTAGAAACAGTTCAGACATTGAGGTTTCTAATTTACATCCAAATCTTTAAAACACTACAGTAAGACATGAGCAATGATCTGTAACCCATCTGTAATCCTTCAGGTTTGAAGAGATCATCCTCCTCTGCTCCCAAATACTGTTTTAGTTTCTCCATCTTCTAACTGTGTCTTTTGATTCATTAAGTGTTCAATCTTTCTTTCTTCTGTACAAGCTAAATTAGTCACTTTTGTCATTAGAAATGCTTGGACAAAAATGAGAAGTGCAGGAGGAAGGTACAGTTTCTTTGGTCCGCAGCAGGAGCCAATTTTATCAACAAACTGGATTTAAGTTAATGGCACTCTCTGAATTAGGTAATCTTGAAATGGCATTGGCCTCAATTTAAAAAGATTTTTATACACAATCACACACTTACTTCCTGAAAGATTCCAAAGAACACTTGGGTTATCATATTCAGAACTGCCCAAAAACTAGAAACTCCTTTAATCATGTTTCTGTTATTCACAGTATTGCTTAATTGTTCAAATGAAAAAGAGCCATAATTGTGGAATTACTGCAACAACTGCATGTGGAAGATTTAAAACTTCACACTATTTTAGAGAGTCTCTTTTCAGTGCCTTACACAAAGGACTGTTTGAGTTAGAAAAGTGGTAACTACATAAGCCCCTGGGAGCTTGGTGAAGTCTGTGAACGGGATTCCAAGCAGGAGGGCAATCTGCCCTCCAAACAGGGAGCAGAGATTACTCACAAATCTCTGAACAAACCAAGGCTCTGGCATTATATACTCTGGGATGCCAAATTCTTGAAACTGGGCTTGTAGTCTCAAAAAAGCACCTTTGAGAGTTTATCTACATGGATTCACTTTACCTTTCTTCCTGCTGTCTTCTTCATCTGCTTCAACATCTTTGTCTTCTGTTGGCTCTGGTTCAACTTCCTTTGTTTCTGATTGCTGAGTCTCTTCCGCTTGTGTGTCTCCTCCTCCTCCTCCTTCCTCATCCAGCATGAAGGGCTTCTTCTTTTTCTTCTTCTTCTTGCTCATAGTAGGATCGAAAATCATCTGTAAAAGTCAAGAGCTCCTTAGCAGCTCAATAATCATCCCCCATTTATTATTGCTAACACTTTTCCCACCCTGCTCCTCTGCTTAAACCTCAACTGTGTCAACTACAAGAGTTCACAGCATCTGTTACTTTTCCTGTAGTCCAAGTTTCCTGTCACCTCTTTATTATTGCAGCTGAAAATATGTTAAAGTTGTGACTCTCTCACCAGACTGGCTACCAGCTCTATTTTATGATCATTATGGACTCCAATTCTGCAGTATTAAATACAGCACCACTCAACACATGGCCTGAGCACAGATCACTTCCACTTGTGAGACACATTAATTCCCACATTTATTCAAGGCAAGATTTGCCAACAACTCTCTTGACAAGAACACTCTGGATGAGGAGGAAACCTAGAAGGAGCTGGTGATACAGCAAGACATCAGCTCTGAACACTGTGAAATGGCCAAGGTCTCATCCTTCTCCCTCCCCAGACTGAGGAACTGAACCTCAGTCACCAAGTGATTAAAAGCTGTTAATGAGCTCTTTAGCCAGCAAAGCAGCTTAATTCACCTTGTCTGCCTGTGAAGAAAGCACTAACTCCAGACTCACTTTTAACCTATTCATCAACTGCAGACCTAAGGGATTTTTTTCCAACACATTAAAGCCTTTTGTTTCACTTCAGACACAAGCTGATATCGAGCTGTTGGTCAGTTTGCCTGGACTGCCACACCTCAGTATATATTAAATACAACTGATGTAAACTAAATACAACAATTTTAGACACTTTCTCCAGTGTTTATTTCTTATCAAGTAATGGAAGAATGTTGTCACAGAGCTGTACTATACCACCATGAACACCTTCACACAGGAAAGAACCAGAACTTCACCAAGGAGCAGTTCTCCAACTTCTTGCCCAGCTAGCCCCTGAAGCCTGGTGGTTTCCCTCTCCCCACAATACGACCTTTCCTTGCACTTCTAATTCTCCTACACATGCTGTTCTTGTGATATTCTTCCCATTTTCTGAAACATACATGTTTCACACAGGCTCTACTAAAGGCATCAAACTGCTCACATGGGTGTCTGAGCCACAACACCCCCAAAGGCTGCAGACACACGGGGGCCACTGAGGCTTTCCAGGTGCTGAAGCGGGTCTTTAGTTGTACACACGCTGCTGGAATGATCTTGAAAAAGAGTTCTGCCAGAGGGATTTCTTCTGCTGCTTCCTTAGCCAGTGGTGCAAATCACACTGCTGTAATGCACAGAAATCACAGCATGTCCCACAGGTTCCACACCTGCCTCCTCCTGCCCCTCCAGCCTGCTGGGACAGCAAAACCGCGGCACAGACACACAGCACGGACACACGGCACAGCCTCTGATCGAGTGCAAGGGCCTGACTCATTTCCATGAAGAGTCTCTGCAAGACTCTGAAGAGGTTTTTATTGTCTCATGTGAAACAAACCTAAGATCATGCCTTGATCAGATGTAACAGTTTCTAAGAAGGAACCAGCCCACCCACCCCAAATCACTCTTTTTGTGAGGGAAAAGACATCTGAACTACCAAAAAGGATCTCTTGTGTCTACAGAGACTGAGTGTCTGCAGCCAAACCACTGAACTGAACTCACCAAGACAACTCCTGGATGCAGGAGATAGGTTTTCAGCATTAAACTCAGGAGCCTTGAGCAGGCCACCCCAGCCAGGCAGGGCAGGCCAGGTTTCTGCACACCCAACACCTGCTCAGAACATGTAACACACCACAACCTGAAGAGGAGGAGGCATAAGCCTGAAATATTTTGTTCACCAAGGGCTTCAACAAGCACTCAGCAGGAACCTTGGGTCACATTTGCTTTAATAAGTCATGACATAAATGAACCAGCCTGATAACCCAGCTGGTCATGTTCTGCCTGTCTAAGGCAGGCGTTTCCAAACCTTCTTTATTCCTTTTCTCTGCTCAGCACATCGGCTTCCTCCGAACTTTATGATACCATTCAGTGGTGACAAACTACAAAGTTGCAGGTTCTCTACTGAAGGAACCACACCCTCAGCACAAACACAACAAACCTGGATGCCTTTCCTGCGTGAAAAAAAATAAATCCCCATCCTGTTCCTGCTCTCAGAGCCAAGTTCCCATATGGGGTTTTCTCCCCTGTAGACACATGGTTCCTTCTCATATACCTGCTCCTGACTTCAAGTGCCTACACTGTCAAAATCCCAACTTAAAGAAAATTTGCAAGTGACCAAACAGAGGGGAGAAACAGAATCCAAGTTTCAAAGATCAAATGCAACTCAAGACTGAGGCCAATGATCCTCTGAACTGCTGTGACAGTGGCAAACGGCAGGGATTCCACCAGAAGTCACAAATAAAACCCATTTCCTTAGTCTGAATAAATACAGGCATGTCTAAGAAGCAGACATCACCCCTGCCCTGACCAAGTCAGTTCAGGTGTCCTTACACTACATTGACTTATGTTGAGGGTGAGGGGCAAAATTATTAAGACCCAGCAGCACTTAAATTTTCTGGCTGCTCAAAATACAGCACTCTCTAATATTATTGCCTGAAGCTTCATAAAACTGCAGGATTCAAAGAACTTCTGGATCTTCAGTGGGATGATGTACTTCGCAGGATTTTTAATAATCCAAACAGACATTAACAGAGCACTTCCCCCCACAAACTGGGCCTGTGCTGTGCCCCAGCTCTGGGCAGCACCCAGGGATGTTCCCAGCCACCAGCCTCATTCATACACAACCCTGACAAAACTACAGCTCAACACAATGAACTTCTTACCATCTATCCCAGTTTCCAGTGTTAATTTGTCTCCATGTGTCTTCACCCTCCTTGACTTCACAGGCTTTAAAAAGCTACACCAACTGAACAGCAGTATCAAAGTATTTGGCTCCCAGCAGCTAGAGACACAGAAGTTCTGGAAGGCACCTGCAATCACGGCAGAGCAGTGCCAGCTCAACTGTGTTATCTGCCATCGTCTTTATTCTCTGCCACATAAAGCAGCCCAGAGGTGGAATTTCACTACGGATCCCAGGAATCACCTTAATATCAAAGTACTCCACTATGCAAAAAAACCAGTTTTACTGCTACAAACTAAATGCAAACCAGGATACTCCATGAACTGTTACACGGCCCTGTGATCACCTGAGTCAGACAACACCTGATGCAAGCATTCCTGAGTGCAGAGAACAGCCCAGACATCAGAACTGCAGTTCCCATGACACATTTAGGCACAAAAATGCAACGTATTCATTCTAGATGTTAGAGCAGCTGAGTAAGTCAGTCACAGCTACCACTAAAGTAAGTCGTAATTACACCAGTTCTCCCTTATGAGGTAGGACAAGCCTGTCTCCAAGGCTGGAGTGATCACTTTGCTCTGAAGGAAACAAGCCACACAGGTATTTTAAACAACACCGGAGAGAAGATACAGGACCAGAAGCAGCCATCGCCTGGATCCAGCCAAAGCAGCTTCCGATGGGCTGATGAGCGCCCCACATAGAGAAAACTTTCCTTTTCCCCACGAGAGCAATGGAAATGAGGCCAGGAAAGCTGCTAACACAGGATATTTACAACAACCGAAAAATTTCTCAGATGTATCAACTCCCCCAGTACTGTGCCTAGACTAGCACCACCGTATCTGGAAAACGTGCAGTTATCATTTGTTCAGATGTTGCTACTCGGCTCTCAAGGTTAAAACCCGAGATATGAACGTTCCTAAACGCTGCGTTTCGCTACAGAGCGCAGAACACGATGGAGAAGCGGTGGCAGTGCCATGTGCCTCCCTCTCCGGCTTCTCCGTGCCAGGGGAGGCCGCCGGCAGCACACCGGGAGCTCCAGGCGAGCTCCAGGCCTGCCCAGGACTGCGGCCCCGGCACA
>VWZU01010558.1:109733-122996 GCA_013397095.1 Sterrhoptilus dennistouni | reverse complement strand
GGGAAGGGGAAGGGGAAGGGAAGTCCTGCCGTGTTCGCACAGCCCCGCACGGACCGGGCTGGAGGGGACCACGGTGCGGCATCTGGTCTAAACTCCCGGCAGGTCCATCCCAGAGCACATCGCACGGGATTGCGTCCAGACGGTTCTGGAATGTCTCCAGTGAGGGAGACTCCACACCCTCCCTGGGCAGCCTGTTCAGGGCTCAGTCTCTGCCCAGGAAAGAATTTCTTCCTTCTGTCCAGGTGGAACTTCCTGGGCATCAGGTCCTGCCCGTTTCTCTGGTGCCATTGCTGGGCCCCAGGGAGCAGAGCCTGGGCCCTGCTCGGAGCTCTCCCTGCAGGCAGGGACAGACAGGGCTGGGGCTCCAGGCTGAACAGCCCCAGTTTCCTCAGCCTTTCCTGGGCACGGAGATGCTCCAATCTCCTCATCAGCTCCACAGCCTCTGCTGGTCCTGCTCCAGGAGCTCCCTGTCCCTGCTGTGCTGAGGAGGCAGAGCTGGACACAGCACTCCAGATGTGCCTCCAGGGCTGAGGAGAGGGGCTGCAATCACTCTCTGACCTGCTGGTAGTGCTTCTCCCAATGCTTTCCAGGATCCCAGGGGCCACCTTGGCCACAAGGACACCTGCTGCCTTGTGGAGAGTTTCTTGTCCACCCCCAGGTCCTACTCCACAAAGCTGCTTCCCAGCAGGTTGGCCCCAGCCTGGGCAGTGCCTGGGGCTGTTCCTCCCCAGGTGCAGGACCCTGCGTTGGCCCTTGCTGAATTTCAGAAGGTTCCTCTCTGCCCATCTCTCCAGCCTGAGATCCCTCTGAGGGGATGCACAGTGACCCTGATGGGGAGGCATCAACCACCTCATCCAAGTCACTGATGAGCAAGTTCAACAATAGTGGGCCCAGGAGTGAACCCTGGGGGACACCACTAATGACAGGCCTCCAACTGTGCCACTGTTCTCTCTGACCAGCTTGGTGTTGGGATGTTGACATTCCCATGCAAGTCTCCTTTGCATGCTGAGCTGTTTCTGATCTGGCTCTGAACGGAGATTTCCACCATATCCTAAAAGTGAGCCCTTGACTCTGTGACATGCTGTTGTAAATACCCTGTTGTCAGAACATCAAGGGCTTTTCTGTATGTAAGAAGGTACATTCTTCTGCTATTTAATAATGTGGAAACACCTTTGGAGATCATGGCTCCTGGGACACGATCAGTTCCTATGGTGGGGAGCCTGTATTCACTCTTGAATACAGAATCACATGATCACAGGGTCAATTAGGCTGGAAAAGACCTCTGAGACCATCGAGTCCAAGCTAGGAGCCAACACCACAATGTCAACTTGAGCATGGCACTGAGTGCCACATCCAGTCTTTCCTTATGGACTTTCAGGGACAGTGATTCCACCACCTCCCTGGGCAGCCCATTCCTATGCCTAATCACCATTTCTTGAAGAAATTCGTCCTAAACAGCTTAAAGCTCCCAGGCAGGTGTCATGTACCAGCTGGAAAAGAGAGCTGACCTTCATGCAGGTACAGGTTGTTCTGTGTGAGCCTCAGAACTGGAGACTTGTGGGTGTAGGAAGGGACTCTGGAGAGTGTCTGATCCAAGCTCCTTGCTCATACAGGGGCAGCAGGAACAGCTTCCTCAGGACCTTCCACTGGATTTTGAGTATCTAAGGATGGGGCTGTTACCCCTGCACTTAGAGGGGTAACAAGTTGCGACATGGGCGTGGATCCTCACAGAGGATGTCAGGCAGCAGCAGGGTCAAACATGGAAGGCTCTTTATTATCTGACTCCAATCACTTATATACATTTTGTACAGAGGGCCAAGATTGGCCCAAGGAGGTTACAAGCTCCTGACCTGATTGGTCACTCTTACTTTCAATCAAGTTCTCTCTCAGAGAGGAACTATGCAAAACATACTGATAAATTCTAAGAATACAATATTGTTTATGTGAAGCAGCGTGAGAAAAGTGCTGCAAAGGTTCAAACACTTGAAAGCAAGAAAGTCAGGGGCGACATGGGGCCACCACAACTTCTTTGAGCAACCTCTTCCATCTTCACAATAAAATGCCTTTTCTTCTATGTTTAAGCAGAATTTCCTGTATCTTCTGCCCCTTCTGTCACCCAGAAGAGTCTGGCTTTGTCTTCTATTCACCTCTGTACACACTGATATGATCCCTCTGAGCATTGTCTTTATAGGTTGAATGACCAGGCTCTCTCAGCTTCTCCTCATATGTCAGATCCTCCAATCCCATTGCCATAAAATCACAGAATGTTTTGGGTGGGCAGGGACCTTAAAAATCATCTAGTTTGAACCCCCTGCCATGGGCAGGAACACCTGCCTCATTCAATTTCCTTAATACTACCTTACGAAATAATATGGCACCAATGAAAACAGCTATTTACCATGAGGTGTTAAAATGCTGCCTCCCAACCAATTCTGACATTTAAAGGTCATCTGTTTCATACAAGATATAGTGTTAGAGCAGGCAGAGCCATCAGCCCAAACATGGTTACGGGATTTGTTTTACATTTTAATATTTCCAGATCATTTGCACTCTTGAAGGTCCACAGGTAACTTCTCATTAGGTGATGTAAACTTACACACACTCTATCATTTAACTTTGTCATCACCTACAATAAATATCTTGTCTATCCTTGGTCTTCCTTTCCTGTGCCTTCCCCACTTGCCTCAGTGGGCATGAGGACCCCCAGCATGCTCTGTTAGCAAAGCCATCACTTTGGAGACAAAGCAGGCACCAGGACATGACCAGTTTTAGCTTTTCCCAAGATGACTACAATATTTTTCTGTTAAACCTCTGAAAACCAGCTTCAAAAAGATTACTTTTCTGTCTCGTTTCTGTACCACTCTGTTTCTCTGGGTATTTTTCCCACATTTGTGTCTTTGTCACTTGCTCTTGTGTTACAGGGATGCTGCAGATTTTCAGGTATTGCAGGCAGCTCTTTATTCAGAATGTCCTGAGCTGGAAGGGACCCACAGTGCTCATCCAATGCAGCTCCTGTCCCTGCACAGACACCCCAACAACCCCACTCTTGCAGTGCTGTCCAAAGGCTCCTGGAGCTCTGGCAGCCTCGGGGCTGTGCCCATTCCCTGGGGAGCCTGGGCAGCACCAGCACCCTCTGGGGGAAGAACCTTTCCCTGATATGCACCCTGACTCTCCCTGGCACAGCTCCTTCAGTCCTGTCTCTGGTCACTGGAAATATATTAATCAGATATGTTTTGTGTTGCTGTAACACTGAAGCTGGTCTCCCGCCAAATTCTTCTTCCTTCTTTTGCTGCAGACTTTTGCTTTGGTATTCCTGTCATATGAGACTGTCCACTCTGGGATGCTTTTCCCTGGGTTGAAGCTGGAGCACATGGATTGCTGATGACTGTGCCTGCACTGCCTCAACACCTTCCTCACAGCCCAGGGCTCAGCTAGTCCAACCTCCTGTCCTGAGACAGGATAATGATATTTTTATATTATCCTCAGTTATGTGTGTCTATGCTGTTCTTAAAAACCACCATGGACTGAGATTCCCTCCGCAGCCTCTTCAAGTGCCTGACAACAAAAAATCTTCACCCTCCTTGCTGAGACTTAACCCAATGGCTGTTGCGGTGTCCCTGAGGACACACCAGCTCAGTGTTCCCTGTATGATAACCCACAGGCCTGTGGAGTATCACTGTGCCCCTTCTTATCTTGCCCCCACAGCCTTCTTTTTCAACACATGCAAATCCAGCCCCTCCAAGCTTTTTGTTCGCAATTCCATTGCTGTCTTCTCCACCTCACTTAATGTCCACATTCCTAAAGCTCAGTGCCCAGTTCTGGGCATAGCACTTCCATCAGATTCCTGGGCAGTAATAGACCAGCTCAGGTAATTCCCTAATGCCTCATCCATAACATATCAGTTAACACATTCTAGAATAAGATTTTCTACTTTCTTTGTCAGTGATACTTGGGCAATGTGTTTTATTGATGACAAATACCCTGAGACACTTGACAATCAAAAATCCTGAGATTCCCTTCAGCTGGGCTGCCTCGTGAATAACACAACATGATGTTGTGCATGATGCTTGGAAAGCCTCAGAAGAAAAGGACCTGCAAGGAGTGCTGGGCTGTGGTTTCTCCACACAGACACCAAAAGGCTGCCTTTGAAGCTCCTGGTTGTAGCCCCACAACATCAAAGCACACCTGGAAGATCACTCTACATTGATTTTCCCGCTTCCCATGCCAACAGACTGTTCAGGATGCAGGACTGCCCTGTTATTTCTTCTTCCTTGCTTTCCTTGTGAATTAATTAAGTCCCAGAAATGGAAGAGTGCTGGTGCACTAGTTGTTAATTAGTTGTTACCAATTACATTTTGCCAAGACCAGGTGGAACTTGTATCTTTGATCTAATATTTTGAGGAAAAAATCCTACATTAGTTTTGGTAAGAAAAGCACAGTGGGTTAAAGAGCTTGTAGAAACACACAGAATGAAAGATTTCTTCTACTTTTTTTTCTTATTTTACTGAAGACCAACAGTTGTGACAATAAGGAAGAGGCCGATGAGACAGCAGGCCATATAGAATTTGAACTTCTGTAACTAAAGCTCAGATCCTTAAAGCCCAGAATCTGAGTGCAATTCCGGTATTGCGCAGTTACCCAAGTTACAGGGACGAGCAGTCACAGTCTGAGAGGAATAAACTTCAAATGCAACCTTGAATTTGGGGGGATGGCACAGTGGAAATCCCAATCACGGGGAAACACCCGTGTGGAGGTTGTGAGTGTGTTTCTGAGTATTACCCAGCCCTCCAAACAAATTTCTCATGGATTTGCCTGGCTGAATTCCAACCCCTGCTCTTGGGCTCGTGATGCTGAAGCCAGACTGTGCCACGGTGCTAAAACCTGAAGAGATCACATCTGTTTGAGGTAGACATTACACACCTAAACTGAGGTTATGGCATCACACATGGCTCATGCTCAGCCTGAGGAGGAAAAGGGAGACCTTAGAGCCCCTACCAGTGCCTGAAGGGGCTCCATGAGAGCTGGAGAGCGAAATGGGACAAGGGATGGAGAGACAGGACAAGGAGCAATGGCTTCTCACAGCCAGAGGGCAGACAGATGGGATATTGGGAAGAAACAAGTGGTGAGGCCCTGGCGTGGATTGCCCACAGAAGCTGTGGCTGCCTCGTTCCTGGAAATGTCCCAAGATCAGATTGGACGGCGCTTGGAGCAACCTTGAATAGTGGAAGGTGTCCCTGGCAGGGAATGGAACAACATGGGCTTTAAGATTCCTTCCCATTCAAATCGTTCTGGCACTCTGTGATTCCTGTGGATTGTGAGTGGGAAGAGCCACGGGCACAACCCCAGAGGGCCGAGTGCCGCGGCTCGGGGCGTCCCGATCCCGGGGATTCGCGTGTGCCCCGATCCATGCGGGATCCAGCGGAAGGCCGCGCCCGCCGCCGCCGCCAGAGGGCGCCCGCGATCAGCAGCCCGGGCCCGGAGCGGGACAGCGGCATTCCCTGAGCCATTCCCTGAGCCATTCCCTGAGCCATTCCCTGAGCCATTCCCGGGACTGCCCGGAGGGACAGCGGCATTCCCTGAGCCATTCCCGGGACCGCTCAGCGCCGCAGAGCCCCATAAACAGCCCGGACAGAGCAGCCTGTGCCCCAGCAACCCAGGGGTTTTCCCCTTCCTCCTGCACCTGTTTGGAAAGGGGATAAGTGGGGGCACCGTGGCTCGTGGTACCGCTCAGAGCACTATTTTTTCCAGAATATTGGAATACCAGTCTGCTCTCAGTTCAAATTGACCAGAAGCAGTGAGTACAGAGGTTTATGGTTGAAACCGCTTGTGCATTCCTTGCAAAGGGGAGTTTAAACACACCACTCGCTATTTCAGAAGAAGAGAGGAAGGCAGGACTTTGTTCTTCTCCTGACTGTCTCTTACAGCTCTTTGCTGTAATTTGAACATGGTGTTTACAGACATTTTCAACAGTTACTGAACAAACCAGGTACTCAAAATTCACTGAAAACTGTAGGTATAGAGAGCCCAACTTCCCCTCCGTCATAGCTCAGTCTGCTAAATTTTTTGCCTGGACAACCACAGGTAGTGTCCTTTGAAGTGAATGCTTTGTGCAATGTGTGAGAAATGCTTATGTTGGGAACTGTAGCCTTTGTCACGTAACTTTTATAGTCGGATTCCTGCCAGCCTGCTTTGGTAGCCACTGTGCAGAGCCTGTGCAGGAGCTCCCTGGAACTCTAAAGCACAGGTTGTTGCTGTTTATTGCTCTGCTTGACAAAAATCACAGAAAAATCCATTTGGGAATAAACTAATATGCAGACAGAGCTTTTGATAACTTCCCTTTCCAATATAGATTGAAAAAAAAAAAAAAAAAGAAAGAGAGAAAACATATTTGGGTATTTAAAAAGCCAGGAAAATGAACATGCAGCTTGGACAAGCTGCGATTGAGAAAGAACAGGTGAAACTGGGTTGGTCCTAGAGCCAAGAACAAGGTTCATCGCGAAGCAACACTCCTCCACACAATGAGCAGAGGACTCTGCCTTTGTACATAATCAAAGCTGCATTGATATTCCCTGTCTCCATCAGCCTTTTCTCCTCTTAGAGGAAGCAGGTGCAAGACTCACAATTGTAGAAGTATCACTTTTTTCCACTGGAGACTTGCCTTCCCTTGAAGGCTAATTGAGATCAAAAGTGTTCAAAGCACCACTCCTGTTCTTGGCTCACATCTCACTCAGGAGAAATTGTCACTAGCTGTGGTCCAGGCCCACCCTGTGTACACAACATTTTAATTGCATCCATTGAAGGAAGGAGTAAATCCTGACTGAATTGCCAGGAAACACTCTGTTCCAGGTCTATATTACAGAAAGCTGAATGTGGATAAAAATGTTGAAGATGTTTCTAGGAATTACAGAAGAGCATTTCCTGATCTCATGGAAATGCCACCTTCTGACACAAGTTGTGAGTAGGAGGAAAATGGATACATGTGGATGTGATTTAGGTTATTTTCTCGTGGCAGCCCCTTAACTGGAAGTTGACACTTGCCTACTGGTGATAATTGGTAATATGAACCAACACCAGGGTTTAAGTGTTTACAGACCCAAATTACATCTTTGTTCTGGAATTTCAGCAAAGTCTTTGATGAAAATAAAAACAATTAGATCCATTTTTAAGTTCTCACAGGTCTATGAATGCAAATATTTCACTGAAGCAGCTCCTTGTCTTCCTATTACATAAAGTTTTAAGTGATTGACTTAAGGCCAGTCGAAATAAATCTGCAATAGAGGAAAAAAAAATGTTGAGTGGGTTTTAAAACCCCATTTTAAGCCATTCCCATCTCCTACAGACCCCGGATACTTTGTTCAATGTGCAAGACTTGCCACTCTAGCAGCACCCACAGTTTTGCAGGGACAGATGTGCTCGTCAGACCAAGTGAATGTATCAGCACACACAGGAGGGGGCTGTCAGCTCCAGGAGAAAAATCAGGGGGATTGATAAGATTTCTGCTCAGTCTCTTTCTAATTAGCACGTTACTGTACAAGGTAGTAAAAAATTGCAAACACTGGAGCAGTCAGCTGGGCTAAGGGACACTGTGCAACTCACTCACAATCCTAAATGGGATTTCTGTACAGGTGTGGATGGAAAATGGAGGCTCAGTGGGTTTTTTCATTTTTTTTAGAAAAATGAAAAGTGTTTATTTGGGGCATATCATGGCCTTGCTCACAGAAATGCTAATGTTGCCTCTGATATCTTGAAGTTGCTGGCCTGAAAATGAGCTTTTCCCCCATTATTCTGACAGTAAGGATCTTCTTTGATTCTGTGAATTATTTAAAAAGCAAAAAGTCAAAAATAATATTTGGTTCTTTGATCTTATTTTCAAATGGTGATATCATGGAAGCAAGCTGGAAATGCCCTTCCTTCGCAGGGAGAGGAATCTGTTCAGTCCGTGAAAGTTGGTGAATTTGGCAAATTCTGAAAGCCTTTGCCTTGCCTCAGTGGTGACAGCAGACCCACAGAAAGCCTTCAGTAAATTACAAAGGAGCTGATTTGGTTAATGAGGGGATGGTTTCAGAAGTCACATTTTGGTACATTCCAGTGTGCTTTGGCACTCACAGCCATGGAGGAGCAAAAAAAGTCTTTGAGGAGTCCCTGTGTGTCTGCACCCAGCATCCATCACACCATCTCAAACAGACCTTTGGCTTCACACACCACCTCAGCTGGCCTGGGCGCACAGAATGCTGCCCCTCCAAGGCTGCAGGTGCCCCTGGAAAGCCAGGAGAGGATCTGCCAGAGATTTTTTGTGAGGCTGCTCAGATATTGTGGCAGTTCCTGGGACTGAATCCTCCCCCACAATGCTCTTTACAGCAGTGGCTTTTTGGAACATGGAGCCAGAAGGAAACACTTGGAACTGCTGACACTTTGCCCCAGGCTCTGAGAAGATATGAAGTGCCCCATTGCCATTAATTTCTCACTTGAATATCTGTAGCACACATGGGGGCTCTGTACAGGGTACACCAGTGCTCAGCCTTCCTTAGGAACAAACACTGACAAATGGGCAGTTTTGAAACAAAATGTAATCATTTTTTTCAATTATCCAGAGTTCAAATGGATCTGAGAGGTAGGTGAAGGTGCTGAAAATAAGAAAAATATCTTTGAAGCCAACAGGCAAAAGATTCAGTTATGCAATGAAACAGGATAAATGTGTCTTAGATGAATATCAGACAGGGCTTTCTCTACAAACAGTAATATTTTTAGCCTGTTAGCTTCATGGAGTTTCCTTATAAATCCTAACCTCAGGCCAACTTGTCTAAAAAAATTTACAAACTGCTGGGCCAAGAATGCTGCTTCTGTTTCTTAGGAGCAGTTTCAAAAGAAATGCACAAAGATTGTTTATAGCATGAGCATGCAGGCACCGCTACCGTTAAAATCTGTATTCAGAAAAATAACACTTGATTTGCTCCAGACACAGACGAGTGTCTGGACCTTGTGCTGGTGACAAGCTAGCTTAGACAAGATGCTAATGCTGGAAACTGAGGGTGATTTCAGTGCCTGTTGTCCCCAGAGAGTCAGAAGTCTGCAGGATCCAAATGTCTGGGATCCTTGTGCACAAAAGCAAAGAAAGATCACAGAATGCTTTGGGTAAGAAGGGACCTTAAATCTCATCTCGTTCCAATGCCCAGGATTTCCCATAGGAAATCTTTCCCATAAGGATAACCACAGTTGTGTTTGCTTTGCTAACAGCACCTTTGGCAGAACCAAAAAGCACCAAACACAGCGGGGAAGCCTCAAGGAGTGTTCAGGGCACACGAGCACATCTGGATCTGCTGGATTTCAGCTGCTGGGCAGCTCCTACAGCTGGGACTGTGACACCCTGGGCCCCATAACTGGATGTATAATCCAGCTGCAGCTGGGAGAGGGAATTCCAGAGGCAACTTCATGTGCCCCTTCCTCCCTCCCCTTCACAGGCTCTCACAGCAGCAGGTTCTGGGCACTCAGCTCCACGACTGGAGCTTTTACAGAATAGAAAAAACAAAACTGTCTCCCAGCTCCTTGTTTGAAGGTAACCTAAATCCCTTCAAAGAGCAAGAATCCATGCTCCCTTTCCCTCCTCTGTGCTGTTTAGTGTGTGTATCCTGAATCAGCCCTGTTTATCTGCAGGAGCTGACGTCCCATTCCAGCAAGGTACATGACACGGGAGTGTGGCTCTGGTTGCTGCTTCTCTCTTCAATCTCTGCAGATGGTGGACAGCTGCAGAGAAAATATTCTGTGTTACAGCAATAAGCCAAACAGACACTGATTATTGGTCACAAACAAACTGATTGCTCACAAACAAACAAACAAACGAGGTGAAGATAAACAAAACTGATGCCACTCTGAAGCAAAAGAAGCCCCAAAAACCAACCAACCAACCCCAAACCCAGCAGCAACAACAACCAAAAACCACCAAACAAACAAACAAACAACAAACAAAACAGAGAAAAATAAAAAGAGGGAAAAAAAAAAGACAGCAATTAGCCTTATCCTGGTGGGCACTGGAGCAGAGGAGACCCTCCTTAGGGTGTGTGGGATACATAGCAAAGAGAAGGGCAAAGGCTGCAGATAAGCCCAGGGTTTCTACCCACCCATCTAATGGGATTTGTCTTTGAACTGCAAATACAAAACCAAATACAAATTGGTTCCAACTCTGGGTTTGAACATAAGGATGCAGGTCCAGAAAAGAAAGGCATTCGGTAGAAAAGGGAAGCAGGCACCCCTTCTGCCAGTAGCACCATCATCTTCCCAGTGCAGCTGTCTGGCAAACTCTGGGCCCCCAAAGAGTAATTTCATTATAAGTACTTCCCATAATAGTATGCTTTCCCTTAAGTATTTATTTTATGGTAAGAGAGCCATGACATTTCTAACAAGTAAACATCTGCCTTGGCATTGAATACTTTTGTTTATACAGAGACAAGTGAGAAAGAAAACAAAAGTCAGGAGCCTAAGTTGC
Source organism: Sterrhoptilus dennistouni (assembly GCA_013397095.1). NCBI lineage: Eukaryota > Metazoa > Chordata > Aves > Passeriformes > Zosteropidae > Sterrhoptilus > Sterrhoptilus dennistouni. The sequence goes on along the minus strand of VWZU01010558.1, from coordinate 112,516 downwards.
AGAAGTGAAAACCGTATTTCTTCTCTAGATACCTTGATCTCTAGATCATCTCAAGGCATGGCCAAAGCAGCTGAAACGTGCCTGAAGATTTATGAAGTATTGCCTCACACCCAGCTGCTTTGTTGCCCTGGAACACTACACTCTCATTTGGCTGCATTTTCCAGTCCATGCAATAGATCTTAATTTTCAGTTGGATGTTAGCATAAGAATATGAGTGCCACAAAGATTTATCCATCCCCATCTACATCTTGAAAAGGTTCAAGATATTTACTTACTAAAATATGCTCTAAGTGTATATATTAAGAGCTGGGAGGTTTTCACAATTTGAAGGCCTCTAACAGCACCCTTGAGAGCACCTTTCATTTTTGCTGACTTTCTAAATGAGGATGCAACAGTCACGGCCAAGGCTGGACCCAAGTCCTGCAGGAAGATGATGTTTACTTGAAGCACTCAAATTATTTAGCCCAGGAGGCTGGTTTGAGTCATGCCCTGGTGAAGAGACATGATTTTGGCTCAGTGGAAGGAGACTGTTCATTCTATCATGAAACCCTTTCTCCAGAGGAGCCCCTTTCAGGAGTTCCAGCATGTGACTGTTTTAGCATTCCCTCCCTGGCCTGTGCACACCACATCTTTGCAGCAGCACTGGGAAAGTAGTAAAATCTCTTTCTACATACTGCTTTCCCCTGAAGAATTTGCCCATAGTTGGGAACCCCATGCACTAAAACATCTTGGACCAACTCACTTCAATTCCATTTCCTGTCAGAACAAATCCCAGCTTTGCCATGGCTGATACTGGGCTTGTGGCTATTGTTCTGCTCTGGATTACACCTTGCTCCCAAACCAGAGGCTGCAGAGCCCAGGGATCCTGATGTTCACCACTTCCTTGCCATTTGCATCTCCTCTTTGCCACCCCTTGAGAACACAAGTGATTTTCTGAGCTTGGTGCCACAGTTCACATGGACAGGGCAAGCACAGGTTTGTGCTGTAACTCAAGACACTGGGTGGAAGGTAACAGGCAGCCCAGCCAGGGAGCCATTTGGAAAGAGGTGTCTGAGGGGCACAGAAGTTCCTGCTGTCCCTTCTGCACAGGAGCTGGGAATCCTTCATTTGTTGAAAGATTTCTCCAATAACCAGCTTAAGTCTTTTGCTTTAAGCAGTCTGCTGTCCCAAAGTTACTTCACTTTCTTGCCAGGAGGGGAGAAAATCCAATTCACTGCCTATTGTTATCACTGCCTTTTTCTAGGAGAAACAGACTGTCCTGTGTCATGACCAAATTTATGACTTTACTATTGCTGCAACTGTCGTGAAGCCAGACCACAGTAAACATCAAGGAACAGTAACCCAGGACAGAGATAAATCCAGCCCATAAAGTCATGATTAGGTCATCTGCTCACTGGTAACTTGGAGATTTCCTTTGTCTCTGGCTCTTGCCTTTCCCCTGCACATATCTCTCTTTTAAGCACAATCTGGAGCTCTCCCCTAGAGAGGAACAAGCACGTGGTAGGCTGGCCCTGGCTGGACACCAGATGCCCACCAAGCCTCATGGAAGTGCCTGAGACAGCATCCACATGGAGCAATCCATGAGGTAATCCCTTAGACTGATTCCCTCATGTCCATGGCTTTTTCACAGTGTGGGCTCTGTAAGTACATAGGAAGACAATTCCTCCCCTGAGAGATGTAGGAACAAATCTGTAGTCATTCTGACCATTTTCTCTTTGGGGATGCATCCTGTGCTTGCAGCCATGTGTTTTACCCAGGTCTGATCCACAGGCATAAATCCTGGGATGGGGCAGTTTACCTGCTGCTCTACCTGAAGTGGCATTAAAAAAGTTCTTACAATTGCTGTAATTTTTAATACACAGTGAAATTTAGAAAACTGAGATCAATAGTTATATTCTTTCTGAACAGGTAACAGCAGAAAGATTCTCCCTGGAAAATCTAGGACAAAGTCTCTTAATATCAGAAAATAAAAATCCACTTTTACAGTGATAATTGAAGCCATTCATTGCAAGAAACTTGAACCTGAAATGAAAATAGAAGTAACATCCTGGTCATACACTTCCTCAGAGAACTTCAGCTTGTAGACAGGAAGCAAACACTTTCTACAACTCAAACCAATAGCAGATTTCCTGAAAAATATAGCTCATTTCCACACACTTGCCACCAAGAACTATTTTTAACCCTCAGTATGAAAAATTGCAGTTCAATATTGCTTTACAGGAGAGCTGATAATTCCCAGCGAGTGATATTCATCATCTGGTAATGAAGTCAATTTTTTTACCAAGGAACATTTTTTCACTCTTTTTGTTGTCATCTTTGGCCTCACCAGACAACTTTTTGCTATAGCTTTAATACATCTATCATGTGGTTTTAATGAGGTTTATGTGCAATTTGGAGTCCTTAGCAAAAAAAAAAAAAAAGGAAAAAAAAAAAAGAAAAAGAAAGAAAGGATGTGGCTGTTTAAGGAAAATCGGAGATACTTTACTCTTAGCCAGCACATTTCCTGTATTCTGAACCCACTAGTGGTGTTTGGAAGGCAGGAACTTGAGCATCTCCAGAGCAGCATTTCTGCCAGCAACAGGAGCATATCAGCACAGCACTGCCTGGTGCAGGTTTGCTTGTGAGTGGGTCAGTTCCAACAGGGTACCTGTAAAAACAGCTTCTGTTTGAAAAAAATGAAAATTAGAATGTTAGAGATTTGAAGAGTTGAAACCCTTGATTGTCATGGAATAAGTGTATTAATATTTTAAATGTAATAATTTTAAATTGTAATGTAACAGTAA
>VWZU01010558.1:62564-109479 GCA_013397095.1 Sterrhoptilus dennistouni | reverse complement strand
CCCGAGGCGCCCGCTCCCCGTGTAGCGCGGCCATCTCGCTGCTGCCGGTTGCGAAATAACTCCGGCCGCCACGAGGCTGCTCCAGCCCCTGCCCCTCCCGGGGCAACGCCGTAATACATGCAAATTAAGAATCCCAAAGCATTCTGGGACCCTTTTTAACACCAAAAAACCCCTATAAAGATAAATCCAAGTAAGATTTAAACGCACAAAAACCAGTACTAAGCTGTGTATATCCTAAAGTATTAATAGAGCTGATTAATACAATTTTTGTAACTCGCTATAACCTCAAGATACCAAAAAAAAGGTGAGACCTCAAGGCAAACAAACGTAAATTACAACTCCTTGGAGATCTCCAGTGAGGGAAGAGTTTTTTAACTCTGCAGAAACTTCCTGCTGCAAAGCTGAACAAGACCTTTCTCCTCAAGAGCAAACCCGGATGCGGGCCCCTTGAGACACCCTTGTAAGAGCTGATTAATAAAGGCATTTTAAGGAGAAAAATATTAACTCCGCCCATTTTTAACATATTGGTCTGTAACAAGGATCACACCAGCAAATAACCATCCCCCCCGGTCCTTGACTACTAACCATGGGCCCCCAGTGCTTGGGATTATGCCCTGAGGCCAAGGTGGCCCCTGGGATCCTGGAAAGCATTGGGAGAAGCACTACCAGCAGGTCAGAGAGTGATTGCAGCCCCTCTCCTCAGCCCTGGAGGCACATCTGGAGTGCTGTGTCCAGCTCTGCCTCTTCAGCACAGCAGGGACAGGGAGCTCCTGGAGCAGGACCAGCAGAGGCTGTGGAGCTGATGAGGAGATTGGAGCATCTCCGTGCCCAGGAAAGGCTGAGGAAACTGGGGCTGTTCAGCCTGGAGCCCCAGCCCTGTCTGTCCCTGCCTGCAGGGAGAGCTCCGAGCAGGGCCCAGGCTCTGCTCCCTGGGGCCCAGCAATGGCACCAGAGAAACGGGCAGGACCTGATGCCCAGGAAGTTCCACCTGGACAGAAGGAAGAAATTCTTTCCTGGGCAGAGACTGAGCCCTGAACAGGCTGCCCAGGGAGGGTGTGGAGTCTCCCTCACTGGAGACATTCCAGACCCCTCTGGACACACTCCTGTGCCCTGGGATGGCCCTGCTGGAGCTGGGAGGTGGGACCAGATGTCTCACCATAGGTGGGACCAGGTGTCTCACCGTGATCCCTTTCAGCCTGACCCATTCTGGGATTCTGTCATGCAGCATTGTCTACTTCTGCCTCAACTTTTTCTGTCTGGTTTATCTTTTATGCATAGCAATATATAAAAGACTCAGAAGGTGCTTTTGTGCATAACAAAGACACTTAAACTAGGAAACCAGACATGAGGAATTTAGGGTATGGGTGGCGGGCTGCCACATTTGCTGTTCACTAGACCACACTCTCTAAAATTCGTACATTGTGTGTTTAAAAGTTTAGGCAATGCTAAGTGCAGAGTGATGTAGTTTAGCTGAAGACTCATCAGTGAGAGATGAAGAAAGGCAGCACCATCATGGTAGAGAAAGTGCACATGATAATCCCCATGACTCTGTGATCCACACTGTGGGATATCCTGGACATCCTGCTGGCCAGAGTTGGATGCTTAAATTAATGCCCCAGGGAGAGCCAGTCCTGAGAGGGAGATAACAAGATTGCACTGAAAGCAGTACAAAAAATGCCAGCAGCAGCAATGTGACTCCTGCCCTGGGAGCTGGCACAGCCTCCTGTCTGTCACTTTGCCAAAATGATTTATCCATTAAAGAGCAGCTGAGTTTTGCAAAGGTCACTGATCAGGTGTTGGGTTGAGATTCCTGAATTACTTGCTCTTGAATCACTCTGGGAGGCTGTCCAAGTTGGTGAGGATTGGATTCACAGCAGCCCTGAGGAAAAGCCTGGCTGGAAGCAAACTCCTGGGTGATGTGCCTGAGGTGTCCAGTGCAGTGGATCAGTGCAGCCAGATGGGCCAGAGCTGCAGGGCCTGGAAAAGGATTTTGGGAACAACATGTTCTGAGGGAGCAACAGAGTGATTGGGGAGACAAAAATGTACTTTTCAAATCTCTCCTGCCATCTGATGCTTGGTTGAGCCATAAATATATTTTAATAGAAGCTTGCTGCATTTTAAATACTTTCTTTGATTGAGAGGAAAGCCCAAACCCCTTAACAATTGCAGAACCATTCTGTTCAAATATTCCAGTGAGTCATAGCTTGTACTCACATAGCCCCACTCTGCACCTCCAGGGAAATTTGAAGTGCTTATCTTCGAGATCAGCAGGAAAAACATGCATAAAATGAGCAGAGGGGTGGTGGGGCACCCAAAGGCTTTGAAACTCATTTCCATTTTGGGCCAGTTGTGGGGAATCTCTTGGGAATGCTGGCAGAAGGTTGTCTGTGCAGACCCAGCAATCCCAAAGGGTGATGCAGTTTAGGAGAAATACCTTTCCTCAATGAGCAGCTAGATGCCATCTTCCTCAGCCACTTCCCACATTCCTGATTAATTTTGACTCCTGTTCCTTCATTTTTATCTTTTTGCTTCACAGTTTGTCTTTCGAATGGTGCTGCTCCTCCTTTAGCTTTGGTGTTTAGGATAATCTGCAACATTTAAAAGGATCCCAGGTTGCAGTAGTATCCCTGGCATTGTTTTAAAGGACAGGAATGAGGGCAGAAGATGGAATAAGAAGACACGTCTGTCCTGGACAAACAGCACTGGTTTTCTTTGCCAAAAATGCAACCTTCAAAAGGAAGACTTCAGGAGAGGGATCTTGGATATGCAAAAGTAAGAATGTTATGGAAACTCTAAATATAGTGAGAGGAAACCAGAAACAGGGGTGGCATGTCTGGGGAGCAGGAGGGGTTGGTAAGGCAGATTGTCCTTCTGCCTGAAGACATTTAATGTAATTTATCCCATCTGCAAGCACTTCATGCACTCATGCAAAACTCCATTCTGGGGATTATCACATTATTCCTCGTGAAGTTTGGTCTACTAATGACTCAGTGCTGTTGCTCAAATCCTTGCCAGTGGCTCTGAGAAGCAAAGGACTAAGAAACCACTGACACTCCACGTTGAAAGGAAACTCATAATCACACCCTGAGATGGTTACACCCAGGAAACTCAAGATATTTCCAACTGGCTGTCAAGAAAGAAAGAATTAAAGAAATGTGAAACAACATATCCCCTCCCAATATTTATTTGTGCAAATAGAATGGATAATTAACATAAATATTGCAACAAAAAGCATCCACCCATCTCTCAGTCTCATATGTCATTAGGATCTATAAAGTTTGGGTGTCTTCTCCGTAAAAATCACAGAAAATAATTGAATTTCTGGACAATTATTCCCTTATGATCAAAAGTAGGATCAAACAGTTCTTTCGGGTTTGAGAAAAGATTTGATGTCTTTTTAATTGAAAGATTGCAAAATCAAATGGTTCTCCAGGCAGTGACATCTCTTCTTCTACCAGAAAGACTTAAAGGAAATGAAATAGTCTCTGTAAGGTTTTAATAACAACTGAAAAACTCTGATTTGACAAAACGGTCCCAAACATGAAACTTGATTTTCAAGTTGAGACAAAGCTAAATAGCTTCAATCTTCATTCTTTTAATTGCATTCTCTTCTCTGAAATTCCAACCACATTGTTTACTTCAGTGCAATCCCAAACAAAGCTTTATTTATTGAGATGAAACAGAGCCATCTGCAAAAACAGTATTTCTGACTATAAAATATGTTCCTTGTGTTCAAAAATATGTTAATATTTAGACTGACAAATGACAAAAAATATGAAAATAGCCAAGTTTCCAGAAGTTTTTTGCACTGAAATATCTTTCACATTGTTTGTTACTTAAATTGCAAAGGCACAGCTATGCTAATTTGTTCCTTTATTCCAGTAAGAAATTAAAGAAAAGAACAAGTGTAAATATGAGAGACTTATACAAGATTGTGCCTATTACTGGGGGGAAATCATCTTATCTGGAGCATATCCAGAGATGGGAGCAGAGTTGGGGAAGGGGCTGGAGCACCAGGAGAGGCTGAGGGAGCTGGAAAAGGGGCTCAGCCTGGAGAAAAGGAGCTCGGGGGGACCTTGTGGCTCTGCACAACTCCCTGACAGGAGGGGACAGCCAGGGCAGGGTGAGGATCTGCTCCCAGGGAACAGGGACAGCCTCAAATTGTGCCAGGGAAGGTTTGAATTGGATATTAGGGGAAATGTCTTCATGGGTGTACTAGTTTGAAAACAAATCAGCAGGAGATTCCAAATCAGAACTACAATTTAATAGGAAAATTAAAGGCAGAAAACACTGGCCTAAACTGACAGAGTCAGGATACAACCTGACACCCTGATGGTCAGGGTGATGGTAGCAGTGTAATTAAATAGTGGCTGCAGTCCTGTTGGAGTGATAGATGTGGTTCTGTTGAAGCAGTGATCTCGTTCAAGGGTCTGGTCTCCCTCTGAAGGTCCAGTGGAGGTTACGTAGCTCCTGTCCCCTGGGAGTCCTGCAGATAAGGCTGTCTGTGGTGTTCCAATTCTCAGATTATATCCAGGTAGGAATGCTTGGTTCCTCCCCCTGGATGGAACATCTCCCACTGGGATGATGGAATTTGTGGGTCATGCAGTGAACCTTGATGGGCCATTAACAGCAGATATCCCCAGAGAGAGCTGTCAGTTATGAGCCATGCAAGAGATAAGAACACTGCCCCAGCTGGTTTTAACAGTTTATGGAGATGGTGATAGCATACATATTTTGGTTACATCTTATGCTGTCACCTAAGACAATGGGAAAGGTAGCGAGGCATTGGAACAGCTGCCCAGGGAAACAGCATTCAAAAAACATGGATGTGGCACTTTGTCAACAGTAATGCTGGGTTAACAGTTGGATTGATTATCTTGGATGTCTTTTCCAGCCCCAGTGGTTCAGGTTCTATTCTATTTAATGGAAAATCAAGGGAAGAACAACGAAGTGAAAGGCAGCAGGTTCCAAATAAGTGTTTTCTTACCTCAGTGATGTAGATTGAAAGTCATAGACATGAAATGAAACTGTGGTTAAGAACTGAAGAGGATCCAGAAAAGGGCTAGAGAGTCATAAGACTAACAGGAATATTTGTATTTACCAAGAAGAGGGCAGACATTGAGAAGCTGACTGAGAAATTCTGGTCCATGAGCTGAGCCCTCTCCAGGTGTCAGCATGAAGCTCCTGGTGACAACACCTGGGCTGGCTGAGCCCTGGCCTAGGGCACAGCAGCCCAATTTATGTATTTGCAGGTTATATGCCAGCTGACCCTTATGGACTTTTCCATTTCTTCAGATAAGGAAAAAGCTTCCCCTCACTATCTGCATCATCTCCTGGGTCACTGATTTTGCAGTAGCAGTAGTACTAAGGTATAGTCTGGATATCTTTTTTTCGAAGAAATCCTATAAAACAGGTGGGTTTTCAGTGCTTCATTGGATGCACTCAGGTCTGGTCAGGTTATTCAGAGCAAATGAAATAAAAGAATGAATGAAATGAAATAAAAGAAACTCCTGTAAATTCATTCTGTGTAATGCAGAGAAAAGATTTTTCCTGTTCCCGATGCAGAAGTCAGAAAATTGAGAAGCATGTAATAAATATGACATGCACTGGAATAAAAGAAGTTAAGACCTGTGCACCACCTGAGGTCACCCCGAACAGAACATGGAAATGGTTTGCTCTTCACTGCCCACTCATTCTTAAAAGTACATGTTTGCCCACACCATGACCTTTAAATCTTATTTTTCAAAAGAATGAAAAACATGATCTTTATAGCTAAGCAAAGAACTAATTCAACATATTATATACATTAGTTATTATCTACAAAGGATGTATCAGCCTTGCCTCCATGTTTATTAAATATTTTATAATGCAATATCCCTCTTGCTTGACTTTTTGGTTTTAATGCAGTTAGCATGGCTTGAGTATGGCTGCAGCAAAACGTGTTTTGATTCTTGCAATGTGTGAAGGAAAAACACGAGAGAGGATCAAAACATCAATGTTAAGTGAATAAATCTGCAGTAGAGTTCATCCTTATTTCCTGGGATATAGGACCAGGAAGCACATGGAATGGTTTGGGTTAGAAGAGGTATTAAAGCTCATCCAGTCCCACTCTCTGCCATGGGCAGAGACACTTTCCACTGTCCCAGGCTGCTCTCAGCCCTGTCCAGCCTGGCCTTGGACACTTCCAGGGATCCAGGGGCAGCCACAGCTACTCTGGGCACCCTGTGCCAGGCCCCCCCCACCACCCTCACAGGGAGGAATTTCTTATACCTTTATCTGTAGGACAGAATTGTCCACAGCAAAACCTTATGGAATCAGAACAATCGCAGAAGAAAAATAATGAACCCCGGTAAATCACCCAGTGGAAATACCCCCAGTCATTAGACCATTGTCTTCCTCATGAGAAGGCAAAGAGCCTAGAACTAGATGTACTGATATTTTACCTCTGCACAGCTGTACTGCCACAGGTGAGTGCAGATATTTGAAATCCTAGTCTCTACAGGAAAGAAAAAAAAAAAAAGAGAGAGAGAGCAAAAAATGTATGGTGTAAAAGAGAAAAAAAGGAAGAAACAGAAAGAAGGAAATACCAAACACATTTTTCTGTAATGAATGTAGATCCCAGCAGATTAGTGAATCCAATGAATTCCTAGGAAGGAGAAGAAAGAAAATTTCTGAGTCCTTAGAAACAAAGAAATATGCAGAAAAGAAACACAGGTAAAAGTTTCTCTTTTCTCCTAAACCCTGCTGCTCTCCACATCTCCACTCCTCATTTCCAAAGCCTGGTACTCCCAGTGCCTCAGCCCCTTGGCATGCAAGCGATGTGGATGGAAGTGACATTTCTGTTCCAAATTTCCAGTGCTCCCTGCCTGATTTGTGGTCCTATTACAAGTCTGAAAAATCAACATCCAAAAGTGGACCAGGAAGCTCTTTGCTCATTGAGGTTTAGCCAGAGTGTCCTGGCACTGTAGCTCTGCAGTTCTGGTCCTCCTTCCCATACCTCATCCAGGATGGAGCCAGGGCAGACTCAAATCCCTGTAGTAGAAATAATCCCCTTCTTTATGGCACTTTAACACGGCTCCAGGGAGGCCCAGGCTGTCCCAGGCAGTGTCAGGTTGCCACTGGGGCACCATGGGCAGGACAGGAACCATCCATGGATGCTCAGGGGCTCAGCACGGCTGGGGCTGTTCAGGCTTGGAGGCTCTGCTGGTGGTGGTTCTGCCCCATGTGCCTTCTGTGGTCTGTCTTTAACAGTTCCATTTAGGTAAGAAACAAGACATGAGCTGCATAAATTTTTGCGAGCTTTTGCTGAGATTTTAGCTAAGAATTGCTTGCCTGAGGTGCAGGACAGAAGCAAAATACAGTTATTTTAAATCTAGCAAATGTGCCTCTACTTAGATCTATTTGAAATTGAGAAAAAGGAGGAAATAAGAAAATTATGTACATGGCTTTCTAATTCACACTGTGAGAATTCATCAAGGAAAACTGAATTTAAGCCATTGAAGTTGAGATGTGTACAGGCTCTAATAGCTTGGCCACCTTCTTTCAAACTAAGACCTTAGTTTTAACTCAGGTTAAAACTAACTCCTGAGACTGACAGGATTATTTGCTCTTTAGGGGATCTTATTGTGCAGTTTGAAATGTGAAGGCTTCAATTTCATATTTCTAATTCCTAATTTTGCAGCCAGCAGAAAAAACCTCAAGGATCAGAAAATACCCCAAGGCGGGGGGATTCTGAGACAGGGACAAATGACAAAGACTTGGACTGTGCCTGAAAACAGGTAGGACTATACTATTTGCCAGCATGGGACTTTGGCTCTGTTTGTGCTTGAGGTTTTTTGAGGGAAAAAAAATCAAAAAAAGGAGAAACTGAGAACCAATGGAAGGACAAACAAATATAACCCTACAGGGTATGCCACGACCTACAAGTAGACACTCCCTCATCATTTTCATTTGGGCTGCACAGGTCAGGGCAATAGGCTTGAATTTCATTCTTCTCTGAGGGGATTGGGTTACCTGACAGTGCAAAACATATTCAAATTAATTGAATGCTGCTCAAATTAATTAATGCTGCTCCTGCCCATGGGTGTGGCTGGAGAGCTGGCTAACAGCACCCCAAACCCTGCCCTCATTCACAGCCTCCTTCCTGGCACAAGGCCCTTCCAGCCACACTTACCATGCTGGCACAATTCTGTGCAGAGAATTCCAGTCAGGGGCTTCAGAGGTTTGTTCAGGTCTCACCAAGCTGTCTCACACACCATGGCTGGTCTGAAATGAGTGTTTCCAGAAGAGCTCCTGCAAAATCAGCCTTCTCACCCAAATCTACTTCCAGGCAGTTCATTTTGTTCTGTACCAGGCAGGTCTCTTCCCAATTTATTTAGAATTCTGTTTCCATAATTATAACTAACACTTGGGTAATTCAATTTTTATCTTGTATTTGAGTGACCATGAAACACCACAGCCACATAGAAAACACAGGCTTTGTCAACTCTGGATAACTTTTCCTGCATCCAGATGGTGTGAGGATAATTATGGGAACTGACAGTGGTCCCTACATGGATTCTCAGGCTCCAGGCAGTGCCTTGAAGCTCATGAGAAAGCCAAGTACAGAACTATCTCTGGCCTGGGAAATTATAAGGAAGAATCCAAAACAATCTTGTAGATACCATCCTCCTCACGCTGGTGTTTTTCCAATTTGTTTACTGGTAGAGATGTTTACAAAAAGGTGGTGGCCTAAAGGACCAGTCGTATTCATCATACTGAAACACTGTATAAAAAGAATCTGTCTTTCAATAAACTTTGCTATAATGCCCTCTGAAGGAATCGGAGTTCTACGTGTCCTTACATGAGCCGTCCTGAATTGTAACGATAGATAATAACACAGCTGGGCACTGTGAAACCCTTGCTGAACCCAAGCCCTGCTGCTGTCCTTTGCCAAGACAAGCTTGTAGCAACACTCCTTGGTAGCAGGGTGAGTAAAGTATCTGCTAAGTTTACTACACTTTGTCCCAGCCCCTGTGAGAGTCAGGGCTGCCAGCACAGGTGTGAGCTACAACAGATGTTTGGTACATGACAGCTTCAAATCCTAAAAAATCCTTAAATAAAAATCTTGTTGATACAAATTCCCACGTGAAAATTTAAACTGGAATTGTTAATAAACAGAAAGAAGTTTGCTGAGTGTGGGAAATCCAGGCACAGAAAATTCTCAAAACCTTGTGCATGCAGCCCCAAACATAGAAATGAATACAGGGTTCAACTTGGGACCTTGGAAAAGGCTTCCAGATTTAAAGACCATAAGCAAGAATATGGGTTTGTAGTTTAAGCAGAAACATGTCAAGCTGGATAGTGGAAAGTTTTGAAGCTTTAAAGTGTAGATGAAGAACTAGTTACAGAAATAATAAAAGGTTTTAAGGTGTAGCAAGTAGGTTTGTGTGCCATTATATGGTTAGTTAAGAGGGTCCACATTGTGGCAAAAATGTGTAAGACAAATTAATTAGCTCTTGGTGTGAAAGTAGAAACACTCTTTGTGGCAGTAGTTTACTGGCTAATGAACCTTTAATAGACCTTGTAGCTATAGATCTTGTGACCACGGACCATGGACTACTACTGACCTCTAAGTTATGCTGTGAAGATGTTCTCCCCCTTCATGAGACTGTAGAAGATGAGAGCATTTGGAACATCTCTCACTGGACCCGTCACTCTTACATAATCTCAGCAGCTGAGGAGCCCTTGCAGCTGCTCTCAGGATATGTTAAGCAGGATCTCTACAGGAATGTGGCACTTTACCACCAGTCCTTGCTCTAATGAGCCTCTCTGGGTGGGCTCCCTGCTTTCCACTGTGGCCAAGGGTATTTCAACTTTCTCTGTGACAGAAGATGAGGATGTTGCTATGGTAAACCCAGTATTAATTCCATTTACCAGAAAAAGGCTGAAGGTCTTGCTCCTGCTCTTCCAGCAGTAGCATTAGGCTGTGCACAAGATGCTCTAATTCCTCTTCTGAAGCCAATGTGTATTTCAGTAGGTCTTTTGGATTTTGCTGTGGATCCAGTAGCAGATTCATGGTTCTTGTGGTGGCCCCAGGTGCTGGAGGTGGGGATCCAGATGCCCTGCATTCCCCATGCTGGTGGCCACACCAGTACCCAGCAGCATCCCTTTATTGCCCTGATACCTTGGGAAGTCCCTGCAGGATCCAGTCCCTCACCTGCTTTTCCAGCATCTGTGTCATCCACACCTGATGAGATGGAGGCCCTGGGCTCATCTTCCCTTTTTCCATCCCGATCTTTGCCCAGAGATCAAGTAGGACACATTCTGAAGCCTTGTCTTATATCCTCCCCCATCCCTCAAGGCCATTTCCATACTGAGCTGATGTTTCTCCTGTTGCAGATCCATTCCTGCATTATTTATCTAAAGCTCTCCAAAGTCTTACATGTTTATTTTTACCCAGTCACTCTCCTTTTCAGTCCTTCTCCAGGGGAACATGGCAGGGAGTTACAGCACAAAGGCTATTCCTTTTCCTCATAATTCCTTTGTTTTTTTAGCTGTATTCATTCAGTCTATTCCTGCCTTCCCCAGACCTTCTAATACATCCCACACTGTTCCCACATCTACACACCCTAAGGGTAGACACATAGACACATTTCTGGGGTCAGGCCATCTACTAAAGTTGTTTTAGATTCCACCTGGTTATAATTTGGAGACAATCCAGCTCTTATTTAAAAGACCACAAGCAGAAGCTTTCAATCACAAATATATTTCTTTGCTTTCATTGGACTTGTGCTCCTTTAGATAATCTTTTCTCCTTTCTTTTCTATTTCTGTTCTTGCTTTTGAAGCTCATGTGGCACTCTGACCATTTGCTACTACAGGAGCTGCATTTAATTGAGTTTTTACAACCGAAGCATTAGCACTGCCTTGTGGGGCTCACTGGGTCATTCCTTGAACTCCCTCCTCACCTAAAAGCAAGCAACACATCTGGTTCTGCCTAAAGGACTTAAGTTCTGAGCTGAAGCTTTTAATTGTTTTGGGATCAGATTAGCAGGAACTTATCTCTTCCCTGAAAGTCTGAAGAATTGACATTTTTATAGATTCAGAAATACCTTGAAAGTGTTGAAAATAATGTGGTATTTTCACATTTTTGCCTATTGCTCAACTCTTTCTACTTTTACAGCAGCCAAATAGTAATCAGGGCTCCAGGGTTTATTCACTGCAATACTTCCAGCTCCTCTAAACCAGGAGTTTAGATCTCAGTCTCCTTATTGAAAGAGCCCTCACTACTCTCTCCTGCCCCCTTTCACAGCCTCCTATTTTCTTATTTCAGTGTCCAGCTCTGGCTCTCTCCCTGTGCCAATCCCTGAGTACCATGTGGAGGGGCAGGTCTACTCCACATTTGTTTTACACCATCCAGCTGCTCCCTCTTTCCAGTGCAATTCTTGCCTTTCCCCTGTGCTGTGATGCTGTGGCTGCAGGGACTGTGATGGCTCACAAGTCACTGGTCCCCTTGATGCCTTTTTCTGGTCAGGAAGACAGGGCTAAGGGCTAAGGGGTTTTTTTGCCTCAGTATTTCAATAAGGATCCTTCTTGGTGCACCACTTCCCCAAGGTGGAAGTGCCCCAGTGCACACACACAAGAGATCACAGGTACAATTTACAGACCTTACAAATCAGCACATCTAACAGGGATGCCCAATGGGAGGCCTGGATGAGTGGTGTGATATTCCCCCATCCATGGAATTCCCCCCTGGATGGGCCAAATCTCCAGTTTACAAGATCTGTTCTAGAGAGGAGACTGTTTTTTTGAGGCAGTGAAGGGTTTTCTGGCCTCTTTCTGTTGCAGAGGCCTGGTCTGAACACACTTGCCCTTATGTCCTATTTCTGTGGTTTTCTGTGATATTAAAAAAAAATCAGTCTTGTTTATGCAGGAATATTTCCCCAGGCAGTATACACTTCATCCCAGAAAGAATATGGGCAAGAACCTGAAAATTCTCCTGAACAGGGAAACCCCTGTGCTAAAACCCAAGGATTTGACTGCAGTCAGTCCACTCAGAGGCAGAAGATGGAAACAGAGCAATACTTTGGGGATCAGAGAATAAACCCTGGTGGGAAATGACACCCCTGAGGCCTCCAGGCTGCAGGAGGAGTAGCTGCAGGTGTCTTTATGGAGGACTGATCAACAGCTTGAATAACATTGATCCTGCAAACCTTTACTGCAGGATTAGGGTTCATCATCACCTCGTCTGAAAGGGTAAAATCAGATTCCCATCCGGTCTATAGATTGCCCTCATAATTTTTGCTATTAGCAATTGCTATTAATTGTTAATGCTGTTAACAATGCAATAAAAACCCTTAGGTAACCTTTACTGATGAGTATTTTTCTGTCCATCAATAATCTGAGTCAGAAAAACAGCAGGAACAGACACTAAATAGGAACCAAACCAAAGCTCTCTTTTGTTTAATGCTTTTATACTTCTTGCACTGTTCTTCCTCAGTGCTAAGATGTTTAGCTCATTCTATAAGGTCCAAGTATCTCTTTTTCAGTAATCATGATCTCTTTTTTGAGAGATTAATAATTTTATATTGGGATTTGGGCATGTAATCTTGAAAAATATGGATTTTCTTAAAGTTGCCTCAACCCTTGTATTCTGGACAGAGTTACATTTCTGTGTTAACAGATTCATCTGCTGCATCTTGCCCTGGTGTCTCTCGAGTCCTCACTTCTGCATCAGGTAGAAGCATCCAAAGGCAACTGCAGATCATGCAAGTCTTTTCCTTAACTGAATTTCTAAATTCTTCTTATGCACTCCATGATAAAAGCAAAATAAAATGCCTGAGATAAACTGGATATGGCCGAAGCAGCATTGAATATTAATTTTGACTTGTTTATAATTTTCAAAGTGCAAAAAATTTAAAATAACATTCTGAGAGAGTCTCCTGCTTTCACAGGGCTTCCTATAAAGGAGACTCAGGGTCTTTCATTCCTCTAAATTTGCTGCTTCTTTTTGACTACACCACTGAGAGGCCAAAGTTGAGAATCCACAATTCTGGGATTTGCATTGCACACAAGGGAAGTGTTTGTGTTCAGTGAAGGCATTTACAATAACATTTGGATTAAGGGGAGACAGGTTCTCATTGCCTTTCTCACGGAAAACCTCTACAGCCTTTAAAATTTGCCAAAAATGATGGAAATAAGAAGCCTAACAAAGAGACTTGGTATTTTCCTCCCTTGTACTGCTGTAGGAACCTGAGGTTTCATGAGGGCAAAGCTGTCCTGACCTGGTTTTGAGTCACTGGCATGTGGGGCAGAAGAGCTCAGTGATCTCCAGATGTTCTGTGAAAGGCACAGCAGCAGGGCTGAGCACCAGGGAGCTCAGAGCCACATTCAGAGCATCAGGAAGCAGTAACTGCTGAAAGTAGAGAGAATGTGCTATAAAATATCCACTTTTAAAAGCTGAGCAGAAAAATGTGTGCATTTCTAATTACATGGCAAAAAATTCCTAAATACAACAGTAAAAAATTGCCTTGGAACTAGAAATGTTGCTGGGTAGAGCTGAGCTTAATCAATCATTGCACTGTTAAGAGTGACTTTATGAAAAGACTTAATTTTTCTAAGATTTAGACTGTCCTTTATCCTGCTGAACTTTAATTTTGACAGTTGTTCCCATTTATGATTTCTAAATCAGGCTGTCTTTATTTAGGGCGCTTTCTGTCTGGACTGCAATTGTACTTTATGGTCTAGGGTTGAGTATTCTCTTGGCAGTCAGCTTTGTTTTCATCTTGTTTGGTTTTTGTTGGGTTTGGGTTTGGATTTTTTTTTTTCTCTGGTGGCTTTTTACAGCCTTTTCCATACTTCAATCCCTTTATCATAAATACTTTTAATAACACTGAAAATTCAAAGCACCCATTCCATTCTCAGACCATATCATAGTTACATTCTATATTTCTTTTGCATCATTCCTTTCTTTCACCTCTTGCAGGTCACATAATCAAGTAATCTTTCATCATTTGGAAAAATATTCTTTTTAATGTTTACTTCAGCCTCAGGCAAATGCTTCATCTACACACTCAGTGCAGACATGCAGAGTTTGAGGCTTGAAGTCTGTCCATCCCAGGCCTCCTCCTCCTGCCTGTGGAGGCAGGGGGTTCCTGTGCCTGTCCCAGCATCCTGCATCAGGCAGACAATGCTGGAAACTGCTGTGGGCATGGTTTGGACTCACTCAGCATCTCCTCAGTGGCTGAGTGACACTTCCTGCAAGCTCAGCTCTGGGAGCATATCCTTACCCAGCACAGGCTCTGTGAGAGGGGCCTCAACGTGACACTGGGACCAAGTGACACCTCTGATCATTGTCACCACCCCCGACGAGATGCTCAGTTTGAATTCTTGCTTCCCTTGCAGTGGCAGCATGGCCTGAAGGTGAACCAAGCACACTTCAGAGAGAACGAGCTTCAGAGCAGCTGAACCACAAAACATCTCAGCTGTCTTCTGCTCCAGCTGCAAGACCAGAGAGAGGGACTGCTCACAAAACACCTGTTCTATCCTTGCTCTTCTGTATTCCATCCCAAAGCAGCTGCTGTGGGCTCATGCTCCATGCAAACACAAGCCAGAAGGCAGCTTGTAACCCCACAGGAAGGCAGCAATAATTTACTGGAACTCCAAAATGAAGATTTTGCAACAAGGTGCATCACAAAGCAGCAAGAATGGGGCTTCCATTGCAAGCCCAGTGCAAGCCATGTCCTCACTGGCAAGCTGCAGTCCCACAGGGTGCAAAGAGGATCCATCAGCAGTCTTGGACAAGGAACCAGCTCCAGGGTCCATCCAGGATACCCCAGAGCTGTTAAAATATTGCTGAGACAGTGTTGCTACATCATGGTCAAATTTCGATCATTAGGGCTGGATCTGCAGATCCCCTCTGTTCCATTTGTCCATACCATATCCCATGGGAATACACAGATGTTGTGACAGGAGAGCCCAGGGCTCCCCACCTCCAGCTCGGGGACCAGGCATGAGGCTGCCTATGTCCCAGATCCCAGGCAGACTCTGGAAACAGAGCCAGGACTAGAGTTTGGGGAGGGTTGGTGATGTCTTGGGGAGGCAAGGAAGAAGAGAGCATGGGTTTGTCCACAGAAAAAAATATTTTAAAATAAAACAAGCAGAAGAAGAAAGGACGTGAAAAAAAAAAAAGAAAAAAAAAAAAAAGAGAAAAAAAAAAAAAAAAAAAAAAAAAAAGTCCTGACAATGGCACTGCAGGAGGAAATGTTGAAAGCCAGCAACATGCAGTGAGGAAAGGATGGGGGCACAATAACACGGATTTAAATGCTATGTAGGGTGAAGATCAAAGCTTGGGCATGACCTTGAGGAGCAGAATCCTTGCTTTGGTTCTCAGTGTCCCAGGGTGCATCAGGCTGCTTGAGGGAGGTGACTCTGTCCCACTCTGTTCTGCACTGGGGTGGCCCCACCTCGAGTCCTGGGGGCAGCTTCGGGCACCAAAGTATAGACAAGATTTAAGCCTTTAGAGAGTGTCAAAAGGAGGGACAGGAGGAGGATGAAGAGCCTTGAGAGGAAGCCCATGAGGAGCAGTTGAGGGCACTTGGTCTGTTCAGCTGGAGGAGCTGAGGTCAGATCCCAGTGAGGGCTGCAGCTCTTCATGAAGGGCAGCTCTGATCTCTGCTCTGGGACAGGGATAGGACTGGAGGAATGGCTGGAGCTGTGTCAGGGGCCTTTAAGCTGGATTTCAGGGAAAGGTTCTTCCCCCAGAGGGTGCTGGCACTGCCCAGGCTCCCCAGGGAATGGGCACGGCCCCGAGGCTGCCAGAGCTCCAGGAGCCTTTGGACAGCTCTGCCAGGGATGCCCAGGGTGGGGTTGTTGGGGTGTCTGTGCAGGGACAGAGGCTGAGCTGGGTGATCCTGTGGGCCCCTTCCACCTCAAGAGATTCCAGGATTCCATGATTCTAAGTGCTCTGCTTAGCTCATGTTCAGCACTCTTTACCATTCAAAGCTAAAATTTATGGGGTTTTTTTTGGTGGTTTTATTATTATTATTAATAATATATATTTTAAATATTTTAATTTTTTTTTAAATTTTATTTTATTTTTTACTGCTTGTGATTTCCGAGTGCTGGTTCTGGTTCCAGTATAACCCACAGCTCCTCCAGTCACAGCCTGCCCGCCACAGCTTGTCATCCTGAGCTCCCCATCATTCACAACAAAGACTGGAACAGCTCTACTTCTTGCTGTTGACATCCATGGAAGAAATTGTTTATTTTGAGACAAAATTAGTTCCTTGCAAATGTGTAAATTATCTGGGAATATGCATTGCATTAACTGTCATTGTGTATCGACCATAGCAAACGAGTTACATGGATAAAGAGAAATCCACAGTGTACTTTACAAACCTGGAGGAAGCAATGATGAATGAAGAGGGGAAAAGTGGATAACTGCATCTTTATGGGTTTAAGCAAGCTAATTCTTCTTTTTCTGAGTGCCAGTTAATGAAGCCAGCTATTTCCACTGATCCTAGAAAACCTCCCAAGATTTAACAATTCCATTCCACACGCCTTGTCCAGAGCGTGCTTCCCATATATGGTTGTGTTTAAGCTGTATTGTGTTTCCCAGCACTGCTGGAATTGCAAAAAAAATAGGAAAAATAGAGATTCTTTTGTACAATAGTCTGGATTAGCAGATTGAGTGAGCTGGTTAATGAAAAAACTTGTAGATGACATTTACATGTGGCCTATGCTCAAAAGGTGAATTATCTTTTAAAATATAATTAGTCTATAATTGCTCTGACATTATTTACCTGTATCCCTCCCATTAGATTATACCTGTCCCGTATCAGGTAAATTAGAATTTGCAGAGTGTTCCCTGAGATAAAGTGGGGCAGAAGGGACTAGAAGTTTCCCGGGTGCCTGAAATCACACAACCTTAGCCAGGAAAAAAATCCTGATGTGCCAAAGAAATCACATTAATATTTAATGTTTTAATCAAGAGCTGTGTGATCCAAGCCAAGGAGGAGAAAACTGAGCAAATCCAGTTGCTGGAAGCCTTTTCATCCATCAGTGAGAAATATTTGCTGAAGGGTTGGTTTTCTTCCTACTTAAACTTGAGAGACTATATTTTAAATGGACAGAAAGAGCCTGAAACCATAACATTTCTCTTTGTTGAACGATTAGAGTCAGCTTTAACTTAGGCCAAGCTCTAAGTGGCACCAGCTGGGCACAGCCTGGGTATGCAGAGGTGACGAATGGCTGGGAAATGGCAAAGCCACTCTGGCCATGAGCTGGAGCCAAGGAGCTGGGGGGGAAGAGCTGCAGGAATTGGTGACCCCCTGAGGCACCAGCCCCAGGCTTCCCATGGCAATTTGGGAAAATCAATATATACTGTTTTACTTAGTGAGATTGGAGTGTTTTCAATATGGCAGCATCTATGGATCATCCATTTCATTTATTTCATGTTGATGCCTTAGGAATTTAGCTTGTATATTTTTCATATATTTGTGGTCCTGCAATTCTTTAGTGTATAACTCTAAACCCCCCACACAGTGTGAGCTGCTGCTTTCCCATTTTGGTCAGACACAACAATTCCTCTCTAGGCCTGGGAATCAAGGACACCTCACTGCCTCAGGCTCTGAGAAAGGTGAACAAAAGTGAGTTGTAGGGAGCAAACTTGGGGTAAATGACTTCATTACCTGAAGCTGTAATTGGGAGATTAACTCCCAATATGCAAATGGACCAAACTTATTTGTCAAAGTCAAGCTCTAATGCAAACCATCGATTGATACTCAATGTGTCAAAGCAACCCTGAAAACACAGACAGCACCTTTCTAAAGCTCTAATAAAAACATTGTGTTTTCAGGTTTCAGATTGGATTTCTTTTTTCCCTCTGTATTCTCACTTATAATTAATTTAGACTGTGACAAAACATGAGATAATACAGCTCAGTTTTAGAAGTGACTGTTTTTCCAGCTGAACTTCCTTCAAATTCCCTGCTAATAAAAACTGTGTTT
Source organism: Sterrhoptilus dennistouni (assembly GCA_013397095.1). Lineage (NCBI taxonomy): Eukaryota > Metazoa > Chordata > Aves > Passeriformes > Zosteropidae > Sterrhoptilus > Sterrhoptilus dennistouni. The sequence continues at coordinate 91,490 of VWZU01010558.1, read as the reverse complement.
TTCCCGGTAACTGCAGGAATGATGTTCTGTGTGTTTGTGAATCTCCTCAGAAATTCCTCTTAGGAATGGCTTGTCGACTTTGCTTGCTTGGAGTATTGCAGGTGCCTACAGGAAGATAAAATCATCCCCATACCCACAGGTGACTTTAATACTTGGGGGAAAATCCACTGAGTGAGTTTTAGAGGTGTTTCTCTGTAACTGCCAGAACTATCTGTTGCCAAATCTAACAATGAGAATGGAATAAAATACTATTTTTTTAAAAATAGAAGCTGGACCCTCACTAGTGGTTAAAGGAACTGTTCTGTGAGTGACATGTGGAGTTTTGACCACTCTGCAATCAGTCAGTGACTGCTATTAAATCTACCTCTATGGTGCCATTTGGGTTTTGCCTTTTTTTCTATGTTCTCTGTATTTTTCACACATCTATTTGTAACTCTGTCACCTATTGTATTAGTAGCTAGTTTTCCCAGTAATTTTCCATGGCCTTTCCCTAGGCAGAAAGACAAAACAAATTGCGGAACTCCAAGCTCTGGGGGGTACAAGGCCCCAGTACTATCTTGGTTCTTCCTGGGAGCCAAGGCTAAGAACAACTCTTGGAGATCCATTTCATGGACAAAGTACATCCAGGGCCAAGAAGGGGGCTCCAGAGAAGAGCCTTGTCCTGGGGGGGAATTGCATCACCACTTGTCCTCCTAATTAGAACTTCTTATCAATTATGCTAATTTCCTAAAACCTATAAAAATATACCCAGCCCTGTGGGCTGAGTGGGCTTTTGTGGACATCTTTCCATAACTGCCCCTGAAGGCCTTCAAATAAAGATCCTCTTTTATATCACCTCCTTACTAAAATTATCTCGAGCTTCATTTCCAGGTTGGGAAACAGGCAACGTAAGTTAATTAATCATGCTTTTCCCATGGTGTTTCTGACTGCTGGCCCTGGAGGCACTGGAGAGATCAGAGGGAGGCTTTGACATTCACTGTATTTCTCTGCATTTCTTCTTGCCCAAGGGAAAGAGTGAAAGAAGTGAGAGAATCTTTCCCAATTAAAAAAGAGTCAAAAACTAAAACACCACAAACCAAACCAAAACACAAAGAGGGGGAAAAAAATTGAAGTGATTGAAATAAGAACAAATACCTAAAATTACAGCAATGTTCCACATTTCCATCCTTATTCCAGATGATTTCTTTGATCCTGCTTGCTCTCAGGCGAAGCCCAGCAATTGGTGCATCCCCTGCTCCCTCTGGATTCTGAGTGTTGGAGCTGAAGATCTGCCAGGAACAGATGGATTCACTCAGTTTTGTACCTGCATGCAGGGGATTGTGCTATGCAGAGATTTTATTTCTTTGAATTTCACACTGGCCAGCAGAAAGGGCTGCACAGCTGCACATTGTAGCCCCTGTGTAGATCCATTAATGGATTTTTATTCCTGTGTTCAGACTGTGGCATTGTTACTTTGTCATCCAGCACAGCAACCATGCCACTTGAAAACAAAAATTCATAATCCCGCTGGATCCCAAGATTAAATGAGTAAGAATTAATTGTTTTCTATCATTGTCCTCAGCCCTTTCTATCAGATGTAACCAGATTGAAGCCAGCCCTTCCATCAAAGAGCTCGAGAGGGGACTGAATTAACTAACTTTAAATGTTCAAACTGCTTTGTTTTCTAGAGAAAAACCAGAACATGTAGGCAACTCTGCATAATTTCATAATAATTAGTTTCATAATAATTAATTACATTTGTTTTCCCTGAGTTTCTGTTCATGGGACTCAGAGTTCCAACCTGTAACTGGGAAGAGGCTGGGAATTAGCAGATCCTGCTTGTTTCCACCCCTGCATTTCCACATGAAAGTCACTCCACTCCCTATTTGTAGTGAAGCTGATTCCTCTGTGTAAAGCCTTTCGCAATCTAAGGGCAACAGATGCAATATGTACAGGTTATTCTTAAAGCATTAGTGCCAGATGTCACAGATTCAGAGAGGGATGCAGTGAGTGCAGAACGGGGAGTGAGAAACTACAACCACACAAACCAACAGTGGCACACTAAATAGCTTTCAAATGAGCAGTAATGAAATTAGAATCAAATGCAGATGGAAATGAAGAGCTGTAAGTCTGGCTATATTTTTGTTTTCTTTTAAGTACGTAAACTGGGAAAGTATAAACTGGGATGGAGGGAGAGGGGCAGAGGAGAAATAATTGGTGCAAGACAAGATGGAGCTGAGAAAGTTCCATCCAGGATGGTTTTGGAGAGCTGAGCACAAATCAGCAGCATGATCAGCAGGTTCCTGTCTGGACAGGACACAGAAAAGCCTCTCAGACAACCTCAGCACTTGTCAGACATGAGGGATGTGGCACTGAGGGACATGGTTCAGGGGTGGCCTTAGCAGTGCAAGGTTTATGTTTGGACTTGAACTTAAAGGTCTTTTCCAACCTCAGTGGCTCCATGATTCTAAACCAAATGAAAATAACATGGGAAAATTACATAAATGAAATACAACACAGAAACAGGCAGAAGAACACACAGGGCCCTTCTGAGAGCTTGGAGCCAGATTGAAGCAGTTGGCAGAGCTTGTAACAAAAGTTTAAACAGAAATAAGGGAAATTTTTATAAAGGGCCTTCAGATTTAATTCCAATCGTTTCCAGGAAACAAACAACAACAAAACTGCCTTAGACTTAAGAAATTGAACTTTCAGATGCACAACAGTCACAGACAGGACTCTGCCAAAAGCCTGCCCAGGTCCACAGGGATGATCATTTATCATCTTGGGCATTGCTACAAGATGAACAGAGCAAGAGCAGGTGATAGAGCATAGACAGAAGTTCTTTGTGGAGCTGCAACAGCTATGGATTGGATTGCTTCTTCACTGAGATAAGGATGGATCCTAGAAAAAAGCTCTTTTCCCTAAAACCTCTTCATGAAGGAGAAAGAAAAAAAAAAAACAAACCCAAAAGCACCACCACCAAACAACCAGTCAAGCATTTCAGATCACTATTCCAAAATAAGCACAAAGCCAAGGCAAGAAGTCATCAAAATGCAGGCAAGAGTTCATCGAAACCTGGAAGTGCTTTGGAGAAAATTCATAGAAATTCATACATTTCTGTATGCATGAATTTTTGATTTTATGAAGAAGTATTTTCTGATTTATGCTTAGCTGGCACAATATTTCCTTGCCTTCGTGTTCAGTGCATCCAAAAAGTCAAGTTCTCAAAACTCGAAACAATTTTGTGCTTCGAAATTCTTCATTACAAAAAGCACAAAATAAATCTCTTTTAATTTATTAGTGCTTGATTCAATAATTCCACCCATGCTGGTTTTAAAACAGAACTTAGAAAAGAATAGCGGAGTATAAAATACGTCAGAAGACAAAGAGATATGGTGGCAAACATGCACAGGAAAAGTGTCTTAAGACTGGGAGAGGAAAGTAATAACAATTACGGATTGATTTTGCAAGTCCAGAGAGTCATAAACACCAGAATTGCTGGCAAAAGAAGTAGGAGATTTATAAGAAACCAAAGACATTTTTATTTGGGGGACTTGGAAATAATGATCTTCAAGTAGTCTCATCATATTGGTAAGGGAGTAGCTAAAAAGTGCTTTTTAAGTGCCTTCAATAATGTGTCAAAGTGATTTTTTTGGCAAGGTAGCAACAACCACAGGAACACTTCAGTGTTGGCTTTCTCACAGGTCCTCTTTTCAGAAAAAATTCCAAATCCTTGCATGAAATGTGCATTAAACAGAATATCTATTTATCTTTAAATCTGCTTAACGTGCTTTTGAGGTCACCTGGCCTGGACAGTACTTTTTAAAAAATCTCCCTTACAGTGACAAAATTCCCTGCAGGCTGCCTGTTTGGATGGGGGTGGCTACAACCAACATCCCTCCCTTCTTCTATTCCTGCCCCAGGAGGCCAGCAAAGAAGGGGATTTTTTTTTTCTCTTTCCTTTGCTTTTCCCACAGTACTTGAAATCAAACATGAACATGAGTTCAATGAAAGCTGTTCCACATTTTCTAAATTCACAAGGAAGAGCTAAACTTACTGTATTTCTTCCCCAAAAGCCATTTTTTTCAGTAAATAAAAATAGCATAAACTATTGAAAAAATTAAAATAATCTACCTTCCTAGCCAGGAGGGAAGTAGAAGAAATAAGAGCAACATCATATTCACAGGCTTTAATTTCCCAAAGTCAATTAATATCCCCATATTAACTAAATAACATCAGTGCAGATGTACTGGAGAAAATCTGACACGTCTCCAAACAGAATATTTCACTTAGAGACTTTACATCCTCAGATCTGCTTGCTGTGAGCATCATAAGCTTGGGGGCTGAGGGGTGGGTTCCGGAATTTGCACAGCAGTGTCACTCTGCCTCAGCGGCATTTAAAGGAGTCATTAATGTCACTAAAGGGCACCACTTTAAAAGCCAACGTCTTCCAGCATTACATCTCATAATTACATCCCACAGGGCTCCAGAGCCTGTCTGTCCATGCCACAAGAACACTTACAGAGTCCAAAGCTTCACCCCTGCCCTGCCCCATCTGCCTTTATACTCCTGTTAATCAGCTAATTACATTTTAATGATTACATGTTAATGATTGTTGTTAAGATGCTCCTTTGCTTTCCCACTGCTGCAGCCATGGCAGGGGGGTTTTTCCAAAGTCTCCTTGCTGCTGAAATGCTGTTTCATTTCAAAAACCCATGATTTTACTGTGAATTTTGAGCTGTTTTTCCCTTGAAGCATCAGTCATTACAGATGGATAATTGCATTAAGAGCAACACTGCAGATGTCTGGTTTTATTCCCATTACACTCTCTCTCCATGGCAGCAACTGCAGCTTTTACCTCTTCTTCACCCTGAATTGTCTGACTTTGATCTTGGAACTGGGGTCATTTCAATGCCCACAGTCAGCTATGTGGGAAGATTTTCCTGTCTCTTTCTATTAGCCCAGAAAAGACAGAGAGAAGACAGAAGAGAAATGGTCAAGCCAGAAATGCAGCTGAAACACAGCAGTCAGGGGCTGATTCCTGTACAGCTGGATGCCATCTTTGCTCCTGCCAGAACCCCTTCTGAATGATGAAGGCAATATCCAGTTCCTCCTCCCTGCACCCATGAAATTGGTGCTTTTCAAAAAGGGTTTCCTGGGAAGTAAAGCACATCCACAGCTCTCATCACATGAGACTTTACAGCGAGAAGCACACAAAATAATTCTAAACCGTTCTGTTCTCAGACCTGAAGTTTTCTCTCTGATTTTTAACTAGCTGATGCAATTCTCACCACAGACCTCCTTTTCCCCTAACTGCATGTTCAAACAATGTAAAAAGACGTTTCTGTGAGGTTATTTAAGATAAGTGACAGATGCCATGGACCCAACATTCCTAACTCCATCCTCCACAGATGCAGAGGGGCTTCAACCTGCCCACCCATGTGTGCATTTATAAGCCAACCCTCAGTAACATCCCCCCAGTCATAAATTGGGCTGCAAAAATCAAGACATAACTTTCCTGGTATCCACAAGAACTGCTTAAGGAACACACCTTTACAGTAAACAGCATTTTTAGTTTCACAGAAGTAGGATGATGTTTGATTACAAACTGAAGTTGGACTACCAAGAAGAAAAAGAAAATTAAAAAAACACACACAGACAAAAAGCGCCTGTCCTTGGAAAGGAGCCACCAGAGCTACTTGTAGTCATGCAATAGGCTCTTGATCACCTTCTAACACATCTAGGCACTCAAATGATTGAGGGCCAAACTGCTTTTATGTGGCAATACAAAGTCAACAAACAGAAAGATATATGGGTTGCAATGAACAGCTGGTTTTGTATCCAGGTCAGCAAGAGCAAGGTGCATTCTTTGATTTATGAGAAGAAGTGGAGTCCAGGTAATGCAGACACTGTTTTCTTTCTCTTAAAAAACCCCAACAAGTCAACAAAACCCTCAAACCAACAAACCAACCAAAACTTCTCCACCAGCAGTGGAGCAGAAAAGCCTGAAACCAAAATATAAGTGTACACTAAAGCCTCGAAATTTAGAAGAAAATAATCCAGTATTTTTCAAGTTCCCGAATTTCTGCACAAAACCACCACTTCAGAGTCAACTAATAATGTTTCTTCTGGATTTCTTGTCAAATATTCCCTTAGGAAAGAGCTTTGCAGCTTGTAAGCTACAAATGCTGTTGAGTGCAGCTGATTCACTCAGAGTTACAAGAAAACACAGGGAGTTGATTGAGCTCCAAATTCTCTCTGTGGAAAATAAGTGGAACTTGTGATAAAGATTCACTCCAGAGCTGGATCACTGTGAGTCAGTGAGAGAGGCAAGGGCAAAGCATTCAACTGCTGGAATTGCTTCAATAGATATATAAAAATGAGATACACAACACATTTGTGGTAATAAGTGATATATTAATGCATATGAGAGAGGCATCCAGCCTCTGAAGGGCTTTGAGGGACACGTGTGGGGGCACAATTGGCTTTGGCCTTTACTCAGCAGGGCTGAACAGAAATTAATTGGATGTTAGTAAGGGGAGAAATACAATAAGGTGGAACAAAGCAGTATTATTATAATCATCTGATGAGGCCAAGAATTCCCGTCACACGCAGCTGCCACACACATGGAACCAATGATTGCCCTGTTGTGCTCCTGCCAGGCTTGCCCCTGCTGCCAGTTCCAAATGCCAAACTTCCTATCCCCACACGATGCTGTGGCCTTTACAGAAGGCACAAAAGCCATGGTGATCCCAGATACCTTTTCTTTTCCTGTAAGGATGTCTCAAAATTAGTCCAGTTTTCTTCACTGGCCATACCCAGCAACTTCTCTAAGCACCAGTTAATTTTGTCTTTAGCACTTTGTGATGAAGTCATTCCCTCCTGCCTCAAACCTATTTTCATTTAGTATTTGAGCTCTGCCTGCATGTGAACAAGACCCATTTTTCTCTGTGGAGATCAGGCTGTTTCTGAAGGCAGAGGGTGCCAGAAATACCAATCCAAGCCCATGAAAAGCATTTCTGCCATTCCTTGGAAAGGAAGTTTTCTTCTCTTGTTGTCTTTGTACTGAAGGAGGTACCTTCAGTTTGGCTACTTGGAATCACAGTCTGCAGGCCTTGTATGCCATAACCTTCATTCTAAATTCCGAAAATTGTACAGTGCCACAAAACTGCCACAAAAACGTTCAACTCACACAAAATCCTTTTAGGGCTATGAAGTTCCAGGAAACCAGACAAAGTTCAGATCGGGCAGCTGGAATATAATCACTGTCGTGTGCCTAATTCAGGATATTGAACTGTGAGGATGAGAGAGATGCAGTGGGTGTATCAGTCAGTTGGGGTTTCCTGGATGTACTGTATTATTACCTGAAAATCAGCCAAATTGGTGAAAGGGGCTCCCTTGGGATACTCATGACTTAATTCCCAGTTCTCTTGACTGTGAGTATTTCAGCACATGCTGGTCAGCACCAGAAGGGTGTCTTTGTGGAGCAGAGAGCTATTTCCTCCTGACAGAGATATTTTTGTAAATGACTGTTCTTAATTCTAGTAAAATTTATGCCATAGTTCAATTTAAGATGCTGGAAAAAACGAGCAAACCAAAAATTCCCATCACACTGTAGTTTCACAGAACCACAAGATCTCCTGAGCTGGGAGGGACCCACAGGATCACCCAGCCCAGCTCCTGTCCCTGCACAGACACCCCAACAATCCCACCCTGGGCACCCCTGGCAGAGCTGTCCAAAGGCCCCTGGAGCTCTGGCAGCCTCGGGGCCGTGCCCATTCCCTGGGGAGCCTGGGCAGTGCCAGCACCAGGCACTGAGATCCAGCCTAAAGGCGCTCCTGACACAGCTCCAGCCATTCCCTGGGTAGCTTGAACCACTTCGTCCTGACAAACCAAAACTGAGCTGATGGCAGCAGAGTGACTGTGAGGCTGGGACTGAGGCACAATCAGCAAATGCTGGTGGCTAAATGCTCTTTTTGGATCAAAGTTGGAATTCTCAGAGAGTGTTGACCATGGGCTGGGGTGAGAAGGCCAGACAGGGGCATCTCTGCTCCCACACCTCTCTCTGCACTAGGTGATGAAGTATCAATATATTTATAAATGTATAGATATTTGGTGAAGACTCTTTCCTTCTGCACTGCTGGAGTCAAAGAAAAATGAAAATTCAGACTAAGAACATGTCCCATGGGTGATGCTGAGAGACCCTAATCTTTCAAGAGGATGGAAACACAAAGTTTTGTGCCTAGACAACCTGATTTAATGAAGGGGAACATGCCTCCAGCAGCAGGTTTACAGCAGTTATTTGTCAGGCTTGGGCAGAGTGTTGCTCTGCTACAGCAGAGCTCAAATTGCTGGGCATATCCCACAGATTTCAGCTCCCACTATTTCAATTCAACCCCTCTGCCGAGCCTCATTCAAGTGCAGCTTCTCAAACACACCAGAAAGCCTTTCAGTTTGTGTTTTGAAGACAGAAGCTTACATAAATTATAAGAACTTCGCTCATCCTCAGCAGTGGAAAAGCTGCTGGAAAACACCAAAAGGTTTCAGGGTTTGCTCATTCACATGCAAATTGGCCAAAGAAAAAAGGGCAACAAAAACCGTCACAGGACTGAGCAGTTTTCCAATGATACCATAAAATCTCATTTCTCACAGGGAGACTCAGCACTGTGTCACTTCCAGATGTTGTCCTACTGTGGTCCACTCTCAGTTCTCAGCTGCCATCCACCAGCAGATGTTTCTTTTCATGCTATAGTCTGTAAACATTGTGCCTTCAGCAGAAATCTATTTAAGCAGTATTTTTGAAGTTCAAAGAACTGCTTGATTTCTTTTTCATTCCTGTCTATGTTTCTATCTGCAAGGAGTAGCAAAGAGCTGTAATTTCTTTCTCTTTTAGTTCATATGTCACCATCAAGCTTCTATTTTAATCTGTCAGCACAGCCAGGGGTTTACTACAAAACTGACTGAGAGATTACATTTTCTGAAATTGCAATCCATGATCAGTTTTCAAGTGCATATTGAAACCCCCTTGAACTTCTCTTTCATTGAGGGAGCACATGAACCAGCAGAAAGCTGTTACCTGAACAGAAGCTCGGAGAAATAATACAGAGTATTCTTTGATGCTACTATCTACATCTCACAACTACTTTAGGAGGTTTTCCCATGTCCATGAGAAAGAATTTCTTTTTTCACAATTTGATTAAAAACAGGTCTTAAATAAAGATATTAGAAGACAGATGTTATTAAACTAACTAGAATTTTATTTACCCTGCTATTCTTATTTTTCCTGAAGTTCATTAAACTTACTTTAGAAGTTTTTTCATTTATTTTTTTACTAAAAACCTTTTTAATAAATTATTAGAAGCTTAATAACTTATTAAATTTCCAGTAAATTATCAAACATCTCATAATTTATTAATATTATAAGCTCTTATTAAAAATAATAGGAATACTGCTGGGTAAATAAATAACCCAAATAAAAAATGAAGTAAATAAACTTCCAGTGAGTTTAACTTATTAGAACTTTATTTATTTTCCCCCTGCCATTCTTATTATTTCTGAAGTTCAATTCCTTGGGTTCAGCCAGAATTTTCTACAGAAAACAACAGATTTTGTTTCACCAGAAATATAAATATATGACACATTTCTGTTCTTTTTTCTTTTTTGTGTATTATTTTAGTATTTCTTCACAGACAATTCTGCATAATAAATACTTAAAGAACAGATGCAATAAATGAAATCAGTGTTATTTCTAAATGGCAGTGTTTACTATTCTTAAATATACAGTTGGTTGTTCTATATTTAGGGAAACACTGCAACCTCTCAATTTGTCATTTTGAAAAGTTTTAATTGTGAATATTTAGGCTTAAACCCAAGTCATTATCTCATATAATCAAAGTTTTACTTATGCAAACAAGGAGAAGAAAATTCTGAAGGCTGCTGAGTCCCAGCAGCCTCTTTGATTCAATCCAACATGGGGAAACATCTCCAGATATTTTCGATATTTTGCTGTCTCTCCTCTTGCTTTGGGAGCTGAAAAGAATTGGTTTTATGCAGTCTGAGAGAAGTCAAAGACAACTTCCTTCCAAAAAAAAATTAATTTTTGAAATATTTACCAGATAAAAGGTGTTGCATTGAAACACACCCAGAGCAAGTCAAAGTGATTGCCCAGGAAATCATTACCTGTTTGTGGACCCTTTAGGAAAGGAGATGTTACTGACTGGACCAGATCCTAAAAACAAATGTTGGCTTTTGTGTAGATGATCTCAAAATCCCATTTCTGGAATCTTTTAAAGATTCCAGAGCCCAACTTTTAACTTTCTCTTCCCACCCTCAAGCCCACACAAAGACACACAGGCTTGAATCCCATGCCAGGGCTCAAGTGTTCTTTGGTGCCTTTTTTGCTCTGGACACTTTCACCTCTTTCCAAGCATCATTCTGGGATTTCTCTCCTGTGGGCACTGTCAGACTTCCCCTTGTACTGCTCATTCCCTGGAGGTCTGAGCAAAGTTGGTCAAGAGATCAGTTTTCCTCTCTGACATCCATCATGACAACTCGCAGTTATTCTTCCTGATTTCCAACTTTGTTATTGCGCTCACCTTGGAATGGAGAACACAGAGAGCAGGCAGGGGCAAAGCCAGGGCAGCCCTTGGAAAAGTTGTCCTGCTTGGATGTGTCCCAGTGGCATGATTTGAGCACAAAGGAGCTGTCAGAGAACACCTGAGGCCCAGGAGGAGGTGTCAGGTCCCTGTGGGCTTCACCCTGAGCAGGGTTGAGCAAGGGAGGATTTACTCCTCTGATTTCCTCTAAGGGTCTTTGGCACAGGTTGTTCTCCTTGATACTAAGGTTATGAACCACAGAGACTTCAAAGGCATGAAGGCTGGGAAAACATGAATGTAAATTAAATTCCATAATCAGAATAACTGTGACCAGAACAAACTGAAAACATATTTTAATCAGCTTTCTGCACTATTTTACAAGCAGCTCTATCTAGAGAGAGGAGTGAAAGAGAGAAATGCAAAACAAACCCACTGATTTAGAAACACAGACTTAGTTCTTCAGCTGCTGCTCTAATTTTGTTGACAATTTTTTAAGCTCTTTGAATTATTTTTCAGCTTGCACTGCATAGCAATCTTCCTTAGGTCTGTGCTGACAGCCTCTCTGGATGGCACTTCTGGCCTCCTTCTTGGTTTTTTTTCCGTTTCAAGTAAGGTTTTTGTGGCTGAAGAATATTTGCACTTGCCAGATCAATACACTTAAGCTGGAACAGGAATTTGCAAGCCTCTTTCTCTCCCTGCATGAAGGCTACACTAGCAAATCATACCAAGGCCTGTATGTCAGTGATGCTCCTTCATCCAGCTGAACACTGAAAACAAATTTGGGTATTGGTCTATGGTCTTTAAATTCACATTTTTACAAAAGACAGAGGGAAAAGTCACAAACCTCCATATTTCTAACAAAAGCAGAAACATACAGAATCACAAAATCATAGAATCATAGAATGGTTTAGGTTGGAAGGACCTTAAATCCCATCCATGGGACCTTAAACCCCTGCCATGGGCAGGAACACCTTCCACTATCCCAGGCTGCTCCAAGCCCTGTCCAGCCTGGCCTTGGACACTGCCAGGGATCCAGGGGCAACCACAGCTGCTCTGGGCACCCTGGGCCAGGGCCTCCCCACCCTCACAGGGAGGATTTCATATTCCCCACTGAGGATGCCTTTAAATAGCCAGAGCTGACAGGAGCAGAAGGGACCTTACCTGGTCATTCAGTCTCGTTTTGACCTGCTGGTCAGGTCAGGGTAATATTATTATGCACTATTAATTTGGTTGAATTAATTTCAGGCAGCCACACACAAATAATTAATAGAGACTCAGGTGTGGGAAATAGGAATCAGGAAATTGATGTATGTGGGTAAGGGAAGAGCAGAGGACACTGACTATCACAACATCCTTCTGTCCAGATGAGCACATGAGAGCACACGAGTGATGCTGGGCCCCATGTGCTCTTTATGATGAGTCAGGATTTCCCTCAGTTCATTGCCCTTCCTTTGGAAAACCTACACCCATTTGGAGCAAGAGACACAACCTACACAAAGCACTGCAGCATTGCACAAAACTGAGCCCTTATGGGAGGATAAATGAGAAAAAAAAGTGTCACTTATTAGAGAACAACAATAAAGCATTGACCTCTGATCTGCAAAAAATCAAGGTACAAGAACAAAAACATTCTTAATATGGGAATTATTTCTCCAGGACTTCCCAGACTTATGCCTTAAACCTTCCCTCAGCCCCAAAGACTATTATTTCAAACTGACTATTTCAAGGAGGTGCCGCCAACTGAAAGAAACACCTTATGGAACATCTGGAGGGGAATGTGACCTTCCCACTGCAGGATTTCGAACACCAGAATTGATCTATCCTAGTTTTAAGAGGATATCAGGGCCAGATGCTGCTATGGATAGTCAGCCTTAAATGGTGATAGTGTTTTCCTTCCATTGCCCTTTTCAAGCACTCAGATCTTTAACCTTGATAAATCAAGCCTTTCAAAACCTGATCCAAACAGATGAATATTGTTTTCATTTTAAGGATTAAAAAATGGGGCAAATCTTATTCTGAATACTAGAAAACCTGCAGAATCAAGAAATGGCATGGTAATTACATGCTTGCTAAATGTGTTCCAACAAACCCACTGTTCTGTGCCTGGAGACTCAGCCTTTGAAGTTTTTCTTCAATTCACTCACTATCTACATTGTCAGATCCTCAAAGTTTGAGTTATTACAAGTTTTATGACTTTCACAGAAAGCCCATAAGCACAGATGCCCCCCTGCACAATGGGTCATTTACTAGATGTTGTCCAAAAGAACCAGATTAAACAGTACAACTGCTTATTGCTCAATGTCTGCCTAACAGAAAATTCCTCCTAGTCTTGTTCATTGTTGCTTCATTAGTGAATACACATCCACTTAGACTTCCCAAAACATTTAGTGACAAAACTTTGTGCATTTGTTAATGCCTTCATCACTCACTAGTCTTGGAGGTTCCCAAGTTTCTTTGAGGAAAAGATAGTCTAAATGCATCATTTTCTGTCTTTGCACAATAAAAGTGGAATCCTTCCATTAGACCAAGCTGGTCCAAGCCCCATCCCTTGAACACTTTGTAGGATGGGGTAGCCACAGCTCCTGTGGGCAACAGTAAAATAGCACCATGATATAAGTTATATTCCTAAGAAGTCATTTATATTTTAGCATTTTTTCACTGTTCTTTGCTCTTTAGCAGACACTTTGAATACAGTATAATGCTGAACATAATTGCTATAACTGAAAGTACAGTAAAATATGTCTATTCTCTGACTAGCATGAGGCAACTAAAATTACCTGAGTCTCTGGCACAGGTAAGTCACACTGTTGCCGTTTGATTCAATAAACTGTATTTAGATAATAGTAAACCTTAATAGTTAACATTTAATTGACATTAATAGTAGTAGTCATGCTAAGGCTTGGTAGGCCGCATGTAACCTGTAGATGAACTGTTATAGCAGATGTTGTCAGATTTTGCAATATAAACAGCGTAGCTAAGAGATAATCATTTATCTTAAGAAGTGTATCCATTTATCTAGAGAATGTACCTTTTGGAAGGGAATGTACCTTTGACCGAAACTTAAAATGTCAGAGAGATTATTGTATCAAGGAGTAGAAATGAAGCAAGAATTAGTTATGATTTATGATGAAGAAATCATGTAAAGAAACATATAAAAACTCTGTGATTTTTCTGTGAGATGGGGCTCTGTCTCTGGACACTAGTCCACAGGCTCCCGGGCCCTCAATAAAGCACCGCATAAACGACTTCGGTTGTTTGTGTTTTCTTCAAGTCGGGCAACAACACTGCAGTATAGAACTGCCACAGCATTCTCTAGGCATGTGACAGATGGAGCATTGCAGCTGAGAGCAGCAAGTTTGTGCTTTAAAACTGCACTTGGAGCAAAACAAAACTTCTAGTGAAAATACCAGGTCCAGCGGAACTTCTGCTAAGTAATGTATTTTTTCCAGGTCTGTGGGGCTGCACACAACCTATTCTTCCACTACAGGCTGAGTTCAGGTGGAAGATAAGGAAGAGATGTTGAAAAAATTGGGTGTTTTCCATGGATTTCCCAGAGCTGGCAATGTCCTCAGTGCAGTAACTGTGCTCCCGTCTGCCCCCTCTGCAGCCAGGGAGATGCTGAGCCTGTGCCATCCATCAACAGCAAAATGAGGATGTTGTGTGCTGCTCAGGAAGGTGTTTGTGGTGCAGCACTGGCAGGGACAGAATGTCCCAGGCACCAGCAGTTCAGCTGAAGCTGGAGCAGTGTCGCGGCTCAGATGCCAAAACCCGGCAGAGCCCTGCCCACGCTAGCTCTGCTCAAGCCTCCTACTCCCTCCGTGTTGCCCCTGGATTTCTGTCCAGGATTTATGGACAGGAATACAGATACCCTGTCCTAAACAAAAAGAGAAGAGTAGCTTTAGGCTGTCCACTCAGCAAAACTGAGAAACCTCCCTTCAATTAAATATTATTATTGTAGCATTTCTGTCCATTCACAGAAAGGCAAGCAGTGTGCTCCACAGCTGAGAGACATGTCCCAGCCTAGGTTGAGGCTTTTGCTCTTCCCAGTTGCCAGAAAAGCACCAAGGGGGGACTTGCCACCAGCCGTATAAGCATCATCTTAGCAATGATTAACAATTATTCCATAGGCACAAAAGAAACCAAGCATCCCTTTCTCTTTATGTATAACCTTTTATTAAATGCAGTTTGACTTTATAGATGACAATGGTTATAAATAAGATGGGCAACCCTGGCAATCATATGGAAGTTTGGAGTAGCACATCCCACTCAGAGCACTTCTGGGAACATCTTTTACTCCGGAGTCAAAGAGGAGTATGTTTAGCTAAAGCCACACAACTCACTTCCTTAGAACTCTTCTTAGAAGAGTTGGATGGCAAATAGGAGAGATAAGTGTGGAAACACTTCAGGGAGATGTTTTGTGCCAGCTCTTTCTGGGAGATACATCTGTGTGAGTCCTGCAGAGGTAAAGGGTGATCCCTCCTGTGTGCCAGCACCACCAGGAGATGCAGAATCAGCCAAGTTTCTTGTGCTCTGCAAGCACCACCATGGGCATCACTTCTGGGCTCCCCCAGCCTCACGGCCACACTGGAGTGCGGATTCCCCAAAATGTGGCTCTTCCGCTTCAGTCTTCACTGTCCCACCAGTTCCAGCCCTACACAGGGGTGGGGGACAGGCAGGACAGAGCTGTCACAGGCACTTCCATGAGTGTGGAGTTAACTAGGCCATGCTGAGAAAAGACATGGTTTTCCTTGATTCAAAATTAGTTTTTTGTTGCAAAGTTGGTCCTTTGTGCCCATTTGCATAGGCTTCTCAAACTGGTATGACTGGGAGTTTCTACACTGGGTACACAGAACTATGAGTCAAGATTTACAGATGGTTTAAAATGACCAACCAAATTCCACTCGACCTGTTGACTTCAATCACCTCAAGATTTGGTTCTCATTCTGAAACATATTTTCTCAGTGCTGAATTTTATTACTTCTATGTTGATGGAAAAAGTTACATGATAAAATTGTGTTGCTTGAAGGGGGATGGTAGAAAAATACATAGATTGAGAGAGAAGAGACTGCATCCCATATAATATTATATTATTTTAGATCTTATTGCATCTTCATTTAGAATTATAACACTTTTAGGAAAAACCAGAAGATTTTTTAAAAATAGCTTCACTTTCTCAGCTAAATTTTCAACTACTATGCACCTGAAGTGGCATGTTTGATGAATATACAACCAAATTCCATGGGGGAAATTCCCTGTGTAATCACTGTCATAGGAACCTGAAAGAATCAGAAGTTTTGTGTAGAAGGCTCCAGCTTGTTCTGGCAAGGCTATTTGCTAATCATATATAAAGCCAGACTCAGCCTGATGCAAATGAAAGAAATTTGAACAACAGAAAAATCTAGTGAAAATACTGAAAAGGAAATAAAATTATATAGTTTCTCCTTAAAAATTAAATACAGATTTTCTGTGGTTACATCTTGAAATGAAGTACCATTCAAATTATGAAAGATTAACTGTTCTTGGTGTTCTGTCTTGACTGCATACAACAAAAGTCACTACAAAACAATTTCATAACCAGATAAGAGACAATATTTTCATGTACTGAAAGCCTCACTCTCAGCTATAGATCATCATTCATCCAAGGGCCTGCATTGCCCCAAAACTTGTGAAAAAGACCCTTGAGTCTTCTTCTCACTGAAATAATGCCTGAGACATTATTTCACCATCTTTTCTATGGTTCCAATCTTTATGCTTTTATCTGCTTCAAGGGGTTCTGTGTTCTTATTGCCTTCTTGGAAAAACTGGAGGGAGTAGATTGCTTACATGTGTAGCTGCAGTGCCCATCCTCAGCACTGACCAACACAGGCTCTCCCAGCCTGTGTGTGGCTCAGCTGGGGCTGTGACAAAGCACAGCTCTCCTTGTGCAATGCTTTCAGCCCAGCACTGCTGTTATGCCGCTAGCAAAAATAAATATCCACAAGAGTTGCCTGCAGTAAATAGAAGGAGAAGGTTTTTAAGGTTTCACAATGCTTATTCATGTGTATTTATTGCTTAATAAAAATTTCCATTCAAGTAAAATGCCCTTAGACTTCAGAAAGGCAAAGCTGAGAAAACGAAATTGAAAACAATCCACTCCAGGCCCTGGTGGCAGAGGTGATGATTGTCAAGTAGGTCTTGCAGGAGCAGGACTCACTTCACCAAAGTGCCCTGCCCAGGCACCAGGGAAGCAGGAATTGGTTTGGATGCTGTAGCTCCAGATTTCTTCCTCTCCCCTTGTCATCCCCTTGAGTGTCACCAATTCAAGGCCCATTTGGTGGCTGTGAAGAGCAGCCTCTCCTGCCAGCCCTTGACTCACACAAAGGAGGTGATGACCAAGGGCAAGACAGAGGTAGAGAAGAGTTCTGGTTGTCACGGTCGGTGTCCTCTCAACCTGCCTCAGCTAGCCCTGGCACTGGTGACAAGCAAGGTATAGCTCAGTGTGGGGACACACCTTGCTGATCCTGTGGATCCTTGGGTAAGTGGCTAAGCGTGATCACAATGAGGAAGAAAGGAGGATTCTGTTGTGGGGTCTGCCACAGAAGTTTACTGGTGCTCGGTAGGGAGCAACCTCCACCTCAGGGAGACTGCCTCAGCAGAGCACAGGCTGCCTCTTGGGTTGGGTTCCTCACCTGAGATTCAGGTTGCTAAAAGTCCTTGGCCCTCTAAAAGCCCCAAGCCGCATCGCAAGAAAAAAGCAGAGACCACAAGGCCTTGTTTTCAGGTTTCTTGTGTTGTTTATTATTTGATATCTCAAAATTTTCTCCACTCCCAGCCTAGGTCCGGACAGCGGCTGAGACATGAGGCGACTGCCCATCGATGGGGCGTTGCTTTGCTTTTATACAGATAACTATGTGTCTGTTATTTACAATTTCATACCAATGCCTAGTACCTATACTAGACGGGTCATTTCTACTTTGACCCAATCCTCCCAAACTACTTTGTGTCATCACCACCTCAGAAGATGGAGGATGAAGAAAGAAAGGAACTCAAGGCACCACCCTAATTCCTCCATTTTTGTCCCCCACTTACCTCTATTCTATAAACACCAAAACTACTGAATTTTTCATCTTGTGCTGTACTAAACTACTGTTTTCACACCTTTGTGGTTTGTAATTCCTCTCTCAGTGTTGGAAGGACTAAAATCAAACCCAGTGTCTTCCTGGGCTCTGTGCCAAGGTCTACAACCCCCCTGGACCAGCTCCACCCCCCCCTGTCCAGGGTTCAAACTCTCTTCCTCAGGTCTCACGTCATCCAACGGGATGCCCTGGACTCCAACAACTGCCCTGTGACAACAGCTTTTACTGGGGGGAGGAATAAGGGGAAGGATTAGGGAAAGGACCAATCAGGGATAACCAGGGAATGGTCTCAGGGATGAAGGACTCCCCAAGGGACCAGTCCTAGGGGGGAAGGAGGGAACTTCTTGAATCCTGAGCAACCACACGACGACCTCACTGGAACTTTCTAGACCCAGGGAGAGGCCTTGATGTGACTGGCAGGACCCAGGGGTTACATAACAAATGATTGACAAATAACTGTAACAGGGAACAAACTATATGGGGATAAACTTAGGGGGTACATAGAACAAACCATTTATAACATACATTAAACAAATGAAACTGAAAAACGCGCCACTACATCTGGTGTTATCTGCACCTTTCTCTTCTGTGACTGTGCCTCATACAAGTGGAACATTTCATCATTAGAGCACCTCTCCTATAAGGCAATACTGAGGGAATTGGGATTGTTCAACCTGGAGAAGGCTCTGGGGAGGTTTTATTGCAAGCTTCCAGTGCCTGAGTTGCTCTGAGAGAGCTGGAGAGAGACTTTGGACAAGGGCCTAAAGTGCCAGGACACAGGGAATGGCTTCCCACTGCCAGAGGGTAGGGATAGATGGGATATTGGGAAGGAATTGTTCCCTGGGAGGGTGGGCAGGCCCTGGCACAGGGTGCCCAGAGAAGCTGTGGCTGCCCCTGGATCCCTGGCAGTGTCCAAGGCCAGGTTGGACAGGGCTTGGAGCAGCCTGGGATAATGGAAGGTGTCCCTGCCCACAGAATGTGGTCCCTTTCAACCCAGGCCATTTATCACTTTGTAATTCATGGAAGGAGGGTGCCAAACCAATAGACTTCTTTTTATGATGGGGCTTTGCCTTCAACCTGTGATAGCTGCCAACACCAAAGGCACAAAACAAGCAGCACAACCACAAAGCAGAACAAAGTCAGAAGTTTCTTGCTTCTCCAGAAGTGCCCGTGGGTGGGTGTCCTGCGCCCTACATACCTGATGTACAAACCTCTATTGTGTAAATAAAGGATGGGATGAGCTTACAGCAGAATTCCCAACTGACATCGGGTTGGAGAGGAAGGAAAGAAATTATAAACCTCCCAAATTACAGCCCCACCAACGCATTTCGGATTTTCATTATAAGCAAGACCACTCACATCCTTCCTTCACTTCACATCTGATTCACCAAACCAGGAAGCCAGACTAAGATGTTCTAGCTGCAGCCAGAGGAAGGCCCATGAGAAAGGTATGTGATAAATCCACTTGGAGGTTCATCTCTAATGCAGCTAAACAAGATGTACTGAGCATATCCTGCTGTGCCTCTCTCCCCTGCGCTGACACCGCAGTGCCAGGAGCCCTCATGCTCCCAGAGCGCTTCCCTTCCCTCCTTTGCTCCGGTGGCTCCTTTCCAGGAAAAATAAACCTAGACAGAGGCCTTAAAAGCTGAGTTATCCAAGAAGCTCTAGATAAATCAAAGGATTTATTAGGATTAGTTTCACCTGACTTGCAGAGGAATTTCTTGTCATGAGAAAAGCCAGAACTGCCAGTCAATGTACAGCACTTTTATGACATTCCAGTCTGGCTGGAAGTAGTTTCCTCAGCTACATTCCCGAGGTGAGTAAATTCTTTATGGTGTAAGTGGATGTTTTGCTTTTATTTATAAGTTATTAATGATTTTATACTTTTTGTTATTGTTTTAAATTACAACAAAATATTTTCAGAAGATACAGCTCCAGCAAGAAGTCTGGATGTGATATGGATTGTTTAGCAAGCTGAAACAAAATTACGGGGACCAGAAAAATCTATACTTTAAATAATCTGCTTATATGTAGGCATAAATAGATACATATGTTTTACTTTTAAAATAGCTGCACACTTTGGTTGAAGCTTGAAGATTACAACTACTCAACATTTTTTGTGAAATATAAACTGAATGTATTAAAAATGGAGACAAGTTTTCATTAAATTAAAATATTAATTTCTTCAATTGTCATTTATGGGCAAGACAGTGTTTACTTTCTGCTTTTTAAATTATAAGTTTGCCTTTAGATATTGGACAGCTAAAGTTTATGAACATCTTTTCATATGAAACATAGTTTTACTTCTTACAGAGTTTTGTCACACACCAGCCTCAAATTCCTTATATTATGGGGGTAGAATAAGTAGCTTCTTCCTTGTTGAGGGTTTAGTTTTCTGTTTAAGGAGAGATTTCATTGAATGTTGAGCTGAGTTGTTTTAAACCACTTCCAAAATTTTGTTACTGTACCAGCAACTCTTAATAAATCCATTAAGATGCTGCAGCATCATATATGTTCAGATTTATACAAGATGTTTTTATAACCTACAAAGAATTCTGAAACCTCTAAACACACTAATAGCATTAACAAGGATCAGATGTCCACTGCTTTTCTGATATAGAAAATAAAAAGGTGGAAGTTGTGAATATTTGAAGAATTCAGTACCTCGATCTCTAAATCCGCTAACGGGTTTCGCGTCCACGGCATTTGCGGCTCTCGCATGAGCACTGAGCAAGTTTTGCACTTACAGATTAATTCTAGCAAGTTTCTGAGACCTTTTTCTCCTTTGGTGAGGGAGGATGGCAAGCCCAGATAATTTTTTTTGTAGGGTAATTAGAGCACAGATCTTCGTTTCCAGTATCTTAATTTTTAAATGGTAGGAAAGTAAAAACCAAAATAATTGTTGTAGTGGATTTTTCCCCCCTCCATTTCAAACTCCATTGCAACAAAAAAAATTGTAGTGGTTTATCTCAAAACACACAGCAGTACTACTGAGAAATTTTTGATGCTGAAAAAATGGCAATCATTACTGAATATTACAGGATACTTAAAATCCTTTTCTGTGATTAGTTAGAATACGGCTGTAGCAGAACAATTAAATTTGATTTAGGATATTCCAAGATCCCAACAGTACTGCCTGTTTTAGTGTTCAGATACATCCTTTACAGCACAGTAACTCACTAAGATATGAAAAATGTTATGAACATAACATGAATTAACAGAGCTATGAATGCTGGATGTAAATTAGCTATTTAATGGAAATGTTGGGTTTTTTTAATTGAGTTGGTCATGACAACCATTAGAGCCTGCTCATTAGAGCAAAGAATAGAAGAATTTCACATAAAATACTGAAGCACTTAGCAAACCTCATTTTCTATCTATAGAATATACATACATTGTGAAGACATTTGACATTTTGAGCCAGAGTGATGCACTAGGTTTTGCAGTAATCAGAAATACAGCAGGTATTTCACAGAGTAATAGAAATTCCTTCCCTAAAA
This sequence comes from Sterrhoptilus dennistouni, assembly GCA_013397095.1. Classification (NCBI taxonomy): domain Eukaryota; kingdom Metazoa; phylum Chordata; class Aves; order Passeriformes; family Zosteropidae; genus Sterrhoptilus; species Sterrhoptilus dennistouni. The sequence continues at coordinate 70,301 of VWZU01010558.1, read as the reverse complement.
ACATTTACAATTTAAAGTCCTGAAAACATTACTGACAATAAAAAGTACATCTTCCACCTTTCAGTTCACTTTTCCATTGCCCCTCTCTTCCCTTCATTGTTCCTAATGCTCCACTCTTCCTGCCTTTATTCTTCAGGCAAGTGAATAAACTTTTAACTAAGAACACACCCTCTACAGTTTTTCCTTTTCTTTTTTTTTCCTGAAAGTAGGATCAAGCCAGACAAGTTTATAACACAAATTCGAAACATTCAGCCTTCTGCTAAAACATTTACTGATCAAGTATGAAAGTGAAAGAGAAGGTTAGGATTAACTGTTCATGGGCAGTTGCCATTATTAAATTACTTCCATTGTCAAATAATGAAAGGCATTATGGATAAAGCTTTTCAATAAATACTTTACCTATAATTGTTCCAACCCAAAAGCTCTGATATTTTCAATATTTCCATCATCAATACACTCTCTCTGTTTCTTTTCTTAAGGATTTAAAGTATTTTAATTGCAAAACAAAATTTTATCTCATATTGATCATAAGGTTCTAAAAATGAGGGTGACAGGGTAAAGAAATTCAGCCAAATCTGGTTGAAATATTTTAGATCATCATGAGACTGAAAGACAACTCACATTGAAAAGGAATGGAAGAAGATGGGGAAAGAGTAACCAGAAAATATCAACAGGGAATGGGAGGTTGGGAGGTTTTATGTGCATAAACGCAGCAGTAAATCCAGTACCAACCTGTAGCCATGTGGATTTCAGTCCTTTTAACTGCTTCTAGTGAAACAGCATCCTTTTATTTCACAGACTTTCAGAGCAACCATTGGACACCAGACCTCTTGAGCCTAAAGGTAAGACATTCTCCTGAATTACACCAAAATGCAATGCAACAATTCACAATATTTCACTCCAAAGCATAAATCGGTTTGGTTTCACTTTCACTTGATGTGTCACTTCTCCCACTGCCAACACTGAGGTTTCTCTAAATGGTCTCCAAACATGCCCATCTTCTCTGTTACTTATCACAGGGAAAAAATAAAAATTATAGCAGTGCAATTCTGCAGAACCAGCAGTAAGAGATGTGCCACTGGAATAACAAAGGTCTTAAACTGCTTTCTACTGACCCTTGCAAAGACAGATGTGCATAACCAAATATGCCAAATTTCTGGGATATTTGTTACATCTACTCCCATGCAAAAGTAAGAACCAATCAGATATAACCTGTTTAACTAAGTTGGCTTCTTTCAAGAGGGATGAGGAGCTCAGATGTAAGAGGATGGGAGACCTCACTGAGTGCTGGTAGCCCTTCTGCAAAGGAACTCTCATGACTCATTGTATTGTGCAAACCTCATCCTGTCATGATGCTTCAGACCCTTCATCCCACTATTTTTGGTTGTTGTTATCAATTTTCACACTTACGGATTAAGGATTTGCTTGACAGTGATAATTTGCTCTCTTTAAAATATTAGGTGTAAAATCTGCAAATTTCTATTCTGATGTTCCTTCAACTGAAATGCTTTTGCTGTTTGGTAGCTATTTCACATTTGCCTTCCCAAGTCTCTAATGAATGTCTTATTTGACACAGCACTGGCTTCAGCTGATTCTCAGGGCACTAGGACCCCCTTGGTCAGTCATTCTTGTTGAAGGTGGAGGCAAAGAATGGATGATGGACCAGGGGGTCTCAGGGTCCTCTGCTGGAGGACCATGATTGTGAGAGTGATCAAATCCCAGTTGATCCTGAAATTGTGAGGAGCTGCTGTCCCAGCTTGGTCCCTAAAAATCAACGTGGCCTGATGGGATTTGTCAAAAAATCTTCAAAGAGCTGTTAATGTCATTGTAAAGCCTCTCTTGATGATTTTTGAGTGATTTTGGAACCCAGAGAGGTCCTGGCCAACTGGAAGTTGGCAGATGTCCTGATTTTCAAGAAGGGCAAGAAGGTGGACCCTGGAAATTTTGGGCCTGCCAGTGTGCCCTCAATGCCAAGTACAATCATGGGAAAAGGTTATTCTGGGAAGTATTAAAAAACAGCTGGAGAACAATGCAGCCATTGATCACAGCCAGCATGGCTTCATGAAGGGAAAGTCCTGCTTGTCCAACCTGATTTACTTCTATGCAAGTATGGAACAACACCCAGTTAGTCTAGGGAAGCCAGTAGATGTAATTCTTTTGGACTTCAGCAAAGCTTTCCATACTGTCTCTCACAGGATTCTTTTGGGCAAAATGTCCGTCCCACCACTGGACAAACACATCACAGGGTGGGTGAGCAATTGGTTCATGGGTTGGGCACAAAGGGTGACAGTGACTGGGGTGACATCAGCCTGGCACAGGTCACTTGTGAGGTTCCAGAGGGCTCCATCCTCATCCCTGTGCTCTTCAACACCTCCATAAATGACCTGGATGCAGGGCTGGAAGGGAAACTGAGCAAGATCACAGATGATGAAAACTGGAAGGAGCTGTTGACTCCTTTAAAGAAAAGGTAGGCCCTTCAGGGAGACCTCAAGAAGTGAGAGAACACGTAAAGCTCAACAAGGGGAAGTGGCCAGTTCTGCACCTGGCATGGGGTAACCCTGGGTGTGTGCACAAACTGGGCAATGAGATGCTGGAAAAATCAGCTGCAGGAAGAACTCCTGGTCAATAGCAAATTGGATGTGAGTCAGCAGTGCCCTGACAGCCAGGAGAGACACCCCTGTCCTGGAGGGCATCAGGCCCAGCATCTCCAGCCAGGCAAAGGAGGGGATTGTCCTGCTCTGCTCTGCAGAGGCTTCATCTCCAGTCTTGAGGTCAGTTTGCACACCACAATATAAAAAAAGACATTAAGCCCTTAGAGAGCATCCAAAGGAGATGATAAAGATGGGGAAGGGTCTGGAGGAGTTGTATGAGAAGTGGCTGAGGGTACTTGTTCTGTTCAGCTGGAGAAGAAGAGCCTGATTGGGGTTTTCAACATCCTCATGAGATGCAGCAGAGGGGCAGCTCTGATCTCTGCTCTCTGTGTCAGTGACAGGACCCAGGGAATGCTTGGAGCTATGTCAGGGGCATTCAGGCTGGATTTCAGGGAAAGGCTCTTCCCCCAGAGGGTGCTGGCACTGCCCAGGCTCCCCAGGGAATGGGCACGGCCCCGAGGCTGCCAGAGCTCCAGGAGCCTTTGGACAGCTCTGCCAGGGATGCCCAGGGTGGGGTTGTTGGGGTGTCTGTGCAGGGACAGAGACTGGGCTGGATGATCCTTGTGAGTCCTTTCCCAGCTCTGGATATTCTGTGATTCTGTTCTATGGCTCTATACACAAGTATTTTAAGTGGAGGACTTGCATCGCACCTGGGTCTAGAGCACAGCGCTCTATGTGTGCTTATATAGATTTTATCTTTGTCTAGAAGCCTTGTGTAAAATAAGATAATAATTCCTGGCTTGCTTATTTTCTTCTACTATGTGATCCCTGGCTTAGACTGAACTGTTTCAGAGATGTGTTTGATCTCCATTACAGTGGTTGAGAATCTTGAAAGCCACCAGCACAAAATCATCTCTTAAATTACTCACAGGTCTTGTTGCTTCTGTCCTGCTTTGACTAGCAAGCCCTTCTCAGATGGGGCTGATTGAGAAAATGGGAAGCAGCTTCACAGCACGAATTATTGTCTCAAGCATAGGTGATCTTTGGGGGTGCTGAACCAAATTATCCATACCTTCTTTGGATAATATTTCAAGCCAATTACCCAGAGTTTTCACCAATCTGGGTATCAATTTCATCTAGTTCTAATCAATTAGAACTTTTGCTCTTTGGCTTTGTTTATTTCAACTGCAGTGAATTTCACATCTGAGTTAGTGCTGGGTTTATTTACATCACAGCAGGCTCACTGGATGACCAGGACAAAATGCTTCGTAATTTGATATTGCACATTATTAATGCTGTCATTCAATATTAGAGGATGAAAGAAAGTGGTTACTAAGTACAGAGGTTTGAGAGCTTGTTTTTCCATGAGAAGATTTCAGCTTAGATTTAAAAAACCAAACGAAACCAAATCTCAAAGCATGAAAATGCTGAAATTTGACTTTGCTCTCCCAGGGTTTCCCATCCTTGCACTGTTCTGCTGCCCAAAGACTTACATTCTTTTTCCTCTTAGGACTGAGCAGCAAATCATGTGAAATCTGTAACTGTCCCTTCAGATGATCCTTCCATTAAATACTTTTAGATCATCTGCTGATATTGGCATGTCACAGAAGCAGAGAACCTTTTGCCTACTGAAACCTGTAGCAGACTTATAAACAACAGTATTTTTATTTAACTTTCTTATTTATATATTAGAAAAAAACACCTTTTAAGCCAAGATGGGAAAGTTTTCAGAATAGCAATGTTTTCCCAATTAAAACATTTACAACTGAGATTAAAGTTTAAAAATTATTAATAAATTAGATTCTTGCACTGTATACAAATGCAGCAAAGGACGGCTCAGCTGCTTTCTGTCACAGGAACATGATTCCAAAAATCAGAGAGGTTGCTGAAAGAAGTCAGATCTCATATATCCATGAAAAACATCAAATCCTTCTACAAGACGGTACAAGGTCATTAAACACATATCTATAACAATGTGCAGACTATTCAAAGGGCTTTGCGGATGAAGGGTGCACACTCACTCTGGTGTGACTCAAACACACCCCATATGTACCCAGATCCTCGTGGGGACTCTTCTTGTCTCAACCCATTCCCAATGCCAATAACTGCATCTGCAGGGAGAAGCTGCAGGGAGGAGGTGGCACGAAGGAGTCAGAGAACAAAGAGTGGTGGGAGGGCGTGGTGAGGGAGCCACAAGAAATTATGAGAAGATGGAGAGGTTGACAAAATGGGGGGAATTGAGAGAGATCAAAAAGCATGGATATCAGGAAAAATGAGGTGGATAAAGGAAGGACAGATAAAGACAGGTGGATAAAAGAGAGTGTAAAAACACATCAGAGATGAAAGGAGACTTGGAGGGAAAAATGGGGGAAAACAAATACCACAAAGGAAAACATTCATGTACTGAAGAGGAGGAAGAAAAGCCAAGATGTGCTAACTATGGAATAAGGGGAATAAGAAAAAGCAAAATACATTGATTTTGTTGTCATGCAAAAAAAATGGAAAATAAAAAGAACCAAATAGGGAGAAAATTAAACACTGACTGAGATAAAGTCAAGAAAAGAGGCCCAAATGTGCTCACACCCCAAATTTTTACAAGACTGGTAGAGTAAATGCAAACCAGGTGTTGTGCATCATGTATGACCCAAACCACAGTCTACCGTGACAGTGGAGTTTCTTTACAAAGCAGCACAGAACAAATCCCTGGGATTTCTTTCTCTTTTAAATGAGAAAATTAATTGCATCCCATAAACTGCAATATAATGAGATGTAAATTCAGGGCCTCAAAGCTGGAAGGTAAGCTAAGAACAGAATTTGGCCCTAATTTAGATAGCAGCAATGTCTAAAAAGTAGGGAGTTTTTAATGGGAAATTTAGACTAAGCTTTTAACTGGGATTAAAAAACCCAAACATTTTCAACATGAACTGTGAAACTGCACTTTCAAAAGGAAGGCTGCTAATGCTGTAAATTCCCCTGCAGGTATCAGCATGTAATTCTGTAATTGAAATGCTTTCAGATGAAGGATTTGGTTGCTGTTAAAGGTTTCCATGTGATAAATGCCAGTTTCAGAAACTAACATCCCAAGCCTCTGAAATTCAGCTAGTTCTACCAACGTACCCCATTTCAAACCCATCACCCTACAAAAGTGTAGCAGAGAACAAGGGAAAAACATCTCTCAAGAACCTCAGAAATTCCACATGTTCATGCAGGTCTGTGTCCCCCTGCTGTTCCAGGTGTCTTCACACAGCTCCTCTGAGAAGCTGCTCCCAGCACCACTCAGGTATTCTTCCTCATCAGCTTCCTCTCCACCTGGTCTCTCAAACGTTGCTTCTCAAGCACTCACAGAAGTCCCCTTTTGTCCCCAGTATTTCTGGTGGCTGCACACATCTTTCCTTCATGCAGGAACTCTGTTGGTGGGTAATCCCTAAGTAACACAGGATCCAGGCTAACATTGTGGATGCTTTTTAGAAAAAAACACTGTGTATCTCCTTTAGCAGATGTTCTGCACTCTAAAACATTGCAACATGGCAAACTGCTATTACCTTCAATCAGAAGTAGTAAAAAAGAAAATAAACAACTTTAGATATTTACAGAACTATCCAGTCTGGGGGATTGTAAGGACTGGTTCCTGCTCCAAGGCAGCATGGCCCTATGTTTCTTTGCAAATTTTTCAAGTCTTGTAAAGTCAGCTCGTGTTACCTTTCTATCACCTTTCTCACCTAAACTGCCGCAGTGCGGGAGGCTGAATGAGAGAAACAAAAAAAAGTAATAAAAAGACCTTCCAAAGAGGCATTTTTCCTACCCCAGAATACTCTCAACGAGATCCTCAGCACTAAAAAAATACAGACTTGCTAATAAGACAGAGAAATGCAAGGGGGCTGCACTTTTATTTCATATCAGAGCTTCAACCCTTTAATCAGCTTTATTATACAACCACTCTTGTGTTACCCCTTTACTTAGAGAGGCTGTTATGTTGCAACATGGGTGTGGACTCTCACAGAGGACAAGCAGGCAGCAGCAGGGTCAAACATGGAAAGCTTCTTTATTTTTCTGATTTTATTACTTATATACACTTTTTACAGAGGGCCAGAATTGGCCCAAGGAGGTCACAAGCTCCTGACTCCATTGGTCACTGTGACCATCAGTCAAATTCTCCTCTCAGAGAACAACTATGCAAAATACAAGATAAATTCTAAAAATACATATTGTTTACATTAAAGCAGTGTGAGAATCAGGCTGCAAAGATTCAAACACCTGAAAGCAAGAAAATCAGGGGCGACACTCTTGAGGCTATTAAATCAAATTTGATCATTCATCATCATTCCTCTTCCAAAAAACCCCATTGCTGTTTTGTCATTCCTTCCAGTCTGAAGCTCTTGGTGCTTCAGGCTGCAAACACGAGCAGTGCTGTCAGCAGCTAAAGGAGCTCAACCCTTCCTTGTTTCTGTCTCTCCCCTCACACAGAACTCACCCAAAGTAGGCATAAAAAGCCCCAAAAGCCCAACCCTCATGGCACACATGAATGCGCATGGCTGCAAAATGGCCAACAAAAAGTATTAATATACTATGGAGATGTATAATGTAACCCTTGAAATTATAGAGGGACATTCGATAGGGTTTGAACAGCTGCGCCCACATTCGGGTAAACTCATCTGGTCTTTGTACATGCCTTTATCAAGCTTGAGAGAGAGAAAAAAAAAAAAAACAAAAAAAAACACCAAAACAAAAGAAACACCACCTTTTCCTCCGTGGCATTTTAACATTTAGACTCCACAGAACTGTCTCAGTGGAGTGGAGTTAATCAGTGAAAAGCTCCCCGCTCTCTGGCCCGGGAATGGCTGAGGAGCTGTTGGTGCCCAGCGCTTACAGAGCCTCAGGGGCGAGCGGGCCAGGCAGGGAAGCCCGCGGCGAGGAGCACAGCAGATGGGCTTTTATCAGCAGGCCTTTCCCTTCCCCTGCTATCTGTCCTTTTCTACCTGAGTACACAGGAAAACCTCAGCTGGAATCGCCTCCGCCTGGAGATGGCGGGACCGACACTGTCCTGGTGGGTTTCAAATGGGAGGAAAAAGGAGGGGCTGAGGGTCAACTTTCCACTAGATTTCTTTTTATTTTTTTCCATGAGACAGCAAAGAGAGAAGGAGGGAGG
>VWZU01010558.1:14855-52617 GCA_013397095.1 Sterrhoptilus dennistouni | reverse complement strand
GGGGGGACGTGGAATCAATGGTCATTGACTGACAAATAGGGAATCATGTTTGGAACAAACACAGCATCTTTTGTGGTTTGTGTAAACGCATTTATGCAACGATTACTGCAGTTATGTGTAAAGATTAATCTCAAATTCTGATTCAATGTCAAAACCCAGTGGGATTATCATTGTACTAATACATTGTACCATGTATTCATGGCTTTCAGAACAGCTGAGTTTGGCAGAATTGGGGTAATTATAACCTCAGTGATCTGAACTAATGAAGCACAAGCCCTGCGGAGAGATGTCCATGCAAGCTCTGGGGCTGGCAGTGGCCACAAAGTTTCTCTCCAAGCAATGTAGTGGTATTTATTATCCTGCATCTCACTGTACTGCAGAAAAGAGGAAAACTGGAAGTATATTGTGGGTTTCCTATTATGATCAGTAGCAGATGGGGATACATGGAATATCTCCCAAAGGGAAAAGCCATGTATATTGAATCTGCACTGAAGGTCAAGTGGAAGGGATGCATGTGCTGACAGAGACCTCTCTTACTGGGAAACAGCCTTCCCCTCTCCTGGCAAAGTCACTGAAGGTGAAAAGATTAGAAAACATTTGAAAACTGGGCTTCCTGAGCAATCCCAGAGAAAGCCATCACCTCATTCTGTGGGCAGGCTGTATAAAACAGCCTGTTTGGGTCCTCCTCCAACAACAGGAATGGTGGTGATTTATTAAAAAACTATGGATATTGATCTAATACCAATATCTAACTATGACGGACAAAGACTCTCTAACAGTTTAAATATGAAAGTGTATGTTTATTACGACGCCGGGCAGCGTGCGGGATAGCTCCCAAATACACACGCGCAATTTACAGATCATCCCAGGGTCTTTTATGTACAGGAGTATTGAATACTCAAAACACAAATGCATATTCATAACTTTGGTACATCCCATTTCCCGCTTTGTACGGTAATTAGCCCAAAAAGCCATTAAGCATGTGTAGTTTGTTCTTTAAAATGGGTCGGTGGTCTTTTCTATAGGGTGGGGTCTCAAAATGGTGAAGTAAGATGGGTCTTCCTCCCTTGACTTTTTAATCTTTAGTGTTCGTGACAGCTAAATCTTGTTTTTTCCAGGACTGTTTGATTTATGATTGTATTGTATTCATGGGGTCTATTGATTATTCAGGATGCAAAAGCCTAGTTTGACAGCTTCCCTGATTTATCAGCTCCTTCCAAGATTTATCAGTTCCTTCAGTCTGGCTTCTGTTAGCAAAAGGGAAGTCTTAGCTACATTATCTCAGCACTATTTATTTTGACTACAGTCTTTAATTCTTTTAAATCAATGCCTCAGTGGCACAGCTGCCAAGTGGAACTTGAGTAAAACATGAAGAGATCCAAATGCTGAGGAAAACGTTTCCTTGTGTAGAATCATAAAATCATGGAATCACAAAATGATTGGGTGGGAAGGGACGTTAGAGATGACCCAGCTCCATCCCCTGTCATGGACAGGGACGCCTCCAACTAGATCAGGTTGCTCCAAGCCCTGTCCAGCCTGGCCTTGGACATTTCCAGGGATGGGGCGTCCATGTACCTGAAAAATTAGAAATTCCTTTCATTTTTGTTCTTTTGGATGTGCTCAAGAATTTGCCTTTTGCAATTGGATTTGAAGAGCATAAAAATTTAATTCCCAAATGGTCTAAGAGTTAAGACCAGAACATGACAGGGGAACAGAAACATGCTGGTTTTTTCCTTCTCATGCTTCCAAAGATCCACTTCAACTCAGGGAGAGCAAGCCCCAGCCTAACCCAGCTGGAACTGAGCATGTGTTGAGTGTATTTCCAATCTGCAGGGTCACATTTCCACATTAAGGTCACACTCGACTTTCCTCTTATTTTAATAGTGTGAAAAGCAAAGGCAGATGTGCTGGCTGTGGATGGCAAAAAGCTGTCCAGGGAGAACATGGGGAGGGGATTGAGGAGTTCTGGTGTCCACCCAAACACCAAAACCTGTCTGCAAGCTCTGGCCCTATCACTGTTCTCTGAGAGGTATGTGGAAGGCCTGTGCCAAAAAGGGGCACTGAGATTATCACCCAGTCCCCCAGCAGTGAGTGAAACAACTGAAATTCAGTGAGATTCAGGTCAGAACCCAAACTGAGCCACCAGGTTGTTCTGTTACAACACAGTTTCAATCAATTTCAATTGCATAATTTGCATCAATCTCAATTTAAATTATTTTGTGGTTCAAAGAGGAGTAGCAGCTATTCCTTTGGTTTCCTCTTTGGTTTCCTTCACATCTTTACAGTCCTGAAAAAGCACCTATTTTTCTGTGCATTCTGTGCAGTCAATCCTAAGATGTTGTAGGAAACTTAAAGGGCAGAGGAAGCCCTGGCTGGGTCAGCAGAGCTCTGCCTGGGGCACTGGTGATTCCCATTTGTCTCAGGGGGATCCATTCCTTTCCCTCCGAGTGCTCCTTAACACACCATTTCCCTTTTTACTGCTATTCCGTTGCTGAAACCTGATGGTTGAGGTGGGATTGCCCTGCAGACTGGCTAGGGCAGTTCTAGGTGACCATGGAATTCCCTCAGGGGATCCCCAGTCATCCCTTCAACTTCCATGTTTCATTTTCAAAATTTTTCAGTCTCTCACCCTCTAAAAATCTCAACACTTTTCAAGGCAGCCACTAATTCTTGGTTTTTCTCCTTGTATTCCCTTTTTTTCCTGTCCTCTCCTATGGTGTAGTGGGCATGGTGGTGTTTGTTCAAAGGTTGGACTTGGTGATCTTGGAGTTCTTTCCCAGCCTTAATGATTCCAGGATCCTTTTCAAAGCAGAAGCTCAGCAGCTCAGTGTAGGTGAAGATTTACTGAATGCTGTAAAATGGTTTTCTGTATTTTATAGGTCTTTGTTCACTTACTTTAACATCTCATTTCCCCAAGCAGATGTTTTCAGCTCTTTATAAAGATGCTGATTAATTTGTTAGTCAATCTGAAGTTGTCAGAAAATCTGTCTAAGAAAATTTCGACTTGTCCCTTCCAGTGTTCAGAGCAGACTTTTTGCACGAATGTCTCACACTCGTCACTCTGTTGTAGATGAAGATAAATATCTGAAGAGAGTGAAGCTGTGACAAGAAATGAGTTCTCCTCAAAAGTGTTGAATATACCGGGGTGTTTCCAAGCAAACCAAATTTTCATGAAGTCTTTTAATATGACACCACAAAAAATTGGCTAAAAAGTAAAAAAGTTGTTTCCCATCATCTGTCATTTTCCAAATTTACATTCAGGAAAAATGCTTGTGAAATACAATAATTGGGATAAAGATTAAAATGCTTTATTTACATATTGAATATCATAATCCAAAGCAGAGAGGGAATGGCACAGAAAAGGGTATTGTGATCTCTGACAACTGCCAACAAACTTTCAAATGTCTGAATTTGTTTTAGTTCTAAATAAAATTCTGTAATTCCCTTAACAATCAAGACCACTGCAACATGTTGACTACATCCTTACATAGTTTGCTAAACTGCAGCCAACGTTCACTGCTTAAATTTCACCGCTGGGCAAGACTAAGTCTCCAGAACCAAAAATTTAAAAATCATATGCTTAAGTTCTCCTTACACATTTTAGCAACATTAGGGAAATCAGAACCCTCCTCTCAAGATTCCACTATTAAAGCTATTTAATTTTAAATTGTAAGGGGCTCAAAAGGTAAATAAAATTAAATTTAAGTGCTCAGAAATAAACACATGTGAATATAGCCAGAGGTAAGGAAAATAGTTTGATTGCTTTAATCAGCCTTTGATGAGTCCCAGAAGGAAAATAATGGGCAAGATGGAAAAGTAAATCTCTCTCTAATGCCAGAAAAAGAAAACAAACTTAGGGAAGAGTTTTGCAATACCATGCAAATAAGGAAACCCAAGATTAATCATAGAATCATGGAATATCCTGAGGCTAGAAGGACCCACAAGGAATGTCAAGTTCAACTTCTGGCCCTGCACCGACACCCCAACAATCCACCCTGTGCCTGAGAGCACTGCCCAAACACTCCTTGAGCTCTGGCAGGTTTGGGGCCAAGAACACTTTTTTACTTCACTTCTGATTCCACTTTCCTCCTCCTTCATCCCTCCATGAACTCGACCGTTCACACCTCACAGACTCTGCTGCTCCAGGGAGCATTGCTTTTCCAGCCAATGGACAGAATTTTGCAGAGCAAATGCATATTCCCTAAATATGTGTGATTTCCAGGTTCAAAACTTGCCCCAGGGCTGCACAATCCCTAGCACCCAAGTGCTTGTGACTAAAAACCCTCATGTGCACCAGGGATCAAACCAAGCCAGGTTTGCATTTCCACCCCACTCACCGTTCAGGAGTCACTGTTTGAAGTGAGCAGATGTCAGCTGTAAAATTTTACTGTTTGCTCAGACAAAATCACATCCACTGGCAGTTTTGCTGAGATAAAGACAAGGAAATACAATAGAAGCAACATTTTGGGGTGGAAGCTTGTTTAAACAGTACATTGGGGGCAGACCAACGTGGTGTCCATCAGGCACCTTTGCGCCAGCCAGCATTCCAGGTGGGCAGCACACACTGACCTGAACACCACAGGTATCCTACAGAGCATATCCTGCAACGAGGCTAAAAAGTTGCTTTAAAAACCAAAATCTGCTGCATGAACATCACTGTGTGCAAAGCAAAACAGCTTCCAGCTCACAGCTTGCTCTCTTCACCTCAGCTGAGGGCAAGGAAAGAATTAGACCCCAAATATCTCCATCCACCTGCCACAGACAAGCCCTGTGTCATGGAATCATGGAATAGATTGAGTTGGAAGTGACCTTTAAAGGTAATTTAATCCAGCTACCCTGCCATGAGCAGGGACATCTTCATCTAAATTAGGTTGCTCAAAGACCCTCCAACATGACCTTAAATGTTTTCTGGGATGGGGCATGACCACCTTCCTAGATAACTTGTGCTAGTGTTTTATCACCCTCACCATAAAATTTTTTTCTTCCCTTTAAGCCTAGATCTGAAAAATCAGGAAACTTTAATGTTTAGCATGCTAATATTTTTAGGCAATGTATTGTATTTGACCAGCTGTATATTTGGAAAACATAGACAAGCTTTTGGGCACAAAAGTCATTATTCAGTTCTTGTACGAATTGTAAACATCTACCTAGAATATGAACATCACCAGGGATACTCAGGTTTGTAAAATCAGTTACATGAAAAGAAATTCCAGTTGTGACCCGAATGGTTGTGATCTAATGGTTATTTACACATGAAGATTTGTGTTAGAGCAGTCTTTAGGAAGCATCAAGAAATCCCAGTGAGGTTTGGACATCTTTTGTGAAAGGAGATGGGGAAAAGCCAATAAAAGGGAAATTCTTCTGAAGATAAGAAAAGTATGAGGGTAGGATCCTGACCTAGCAAATATTTTCACATATAACCATTATAAATGGGCAATTGCCATGAGTGAGGGCTGAGCTTCTGTACAAGAGTTTGCAAGATCAGAGTAGGTAAAGAATTTACACAGAGGTGTCACCTTGTTACTTTACTAAAACTGCAGTTACTGAAAATTCAAGCCCATGATTTTACCATGACAACAAAAAATTCTCATGGCAGGACTTTTTCCTTTGGGTTAGTGGAACTTTTAGTCTTCTAAACAAGATGCACCTTCTCTCAGAGGTGATTCAAGATCAAATCAAAGGCTCTTCACATCTGGTATGATGAAATTTGAATCAACTCATTCAAAGGAAACTCCTATCCACAACCATGACTCTGATCAGCTGGGGTCTGAACTTTCAGATCTGCTTTGTATGACTCCAGCTGTGCAGCATTTCAAGTGCAGACACAGCAGCACTGCCTCCCCAGAGGTTACTCCTCCCCTGTAAAATGCCAGGTTCAGATACATCTCTTTCAGTTGCAGCTCCTGCAGATGTATAAACCACAAAGGATCCAGCATGTGCATCCCTGCAAATGCCAATGGAGCCCAGACAGATGCAGAAGTGAATTATGAACTGTCAGAATGGTTTGGGTTGGGAGAAACCTTAAAGCCCCTCCAGTTCCAACATAGGCAGGGACACCTTCCACTGTCCCAGGCTGCTCCAAGCCCCATCCAACCTGGCCTTTAACACTTCCAGGGATCCAGGGGCAGCCACAGCTTCTCTGGGCACCCTGTGCCTAAATCTCTGTCTTTTATTTTAAAACCATTTGGCCTTGTCCTATCACTCTCTGTCTGGATAAAAAGTTGCTCTCCCTCTTTTTGATAAGGGCTGAAGGGGTTCTCCTGTCTCCCTGGAGCCTTGTCTTTGCCAGGCTGAACCAGGTCCCAGCCTGGCTCCAGAGCAGAGGTGAGCATCCTCGTGGCACAGCTACAGCCACCAGTGGAAGCAGCCTCGATGCCCCCTGCACTGATTTGTTACATGAGCATGGCCTGCAGAACAGACAATTCTAGAACTGATCCCAAGCACTTGGAATCGAAGCGTGATACTGACCATGTCCCAGGGAAGGGTAGTCCGTGGAGCTATAAAAGCAGGTGTAGAACAGATTTGGTGTAGCAGCAGTGACCTGATTGAAGCCAATGCAGAAATGTTGCATCTTTTAACTCCCCAGTAATGAAGTCATTACAACCAGAAGAATGGCCCAAAACGTTTGGTTTCACTCACTCTCTTTACTGCGTCCAGTAGCTTTTCACAGACACAAAACCACCCATAAATCTGGAGACTGGCAGTGCCTCTGGGGGAACAAGGCTCCCATAACCCCGACACTGCAGAAAACTGATGCACATGGAAATAAAAATCAGCTTTGAGAAACAAGAAAGTACAAGAAAAGGAGTCCAGGCTGGTGACACAGTCTGTGTACCCTGCAGGGACTGTCAGCTCAGGTGAATGGCCAGGCTCCACAGCTCAGGTGCCTCCATAAGCATCCCCAAAGCCCAGACTTTGCCACATCTTGGAAGTTATTCAGTGCCCAACCCCAAGGCACATCAACACTTACAGCACTGGCCTTTTATAATGCACATGAGTTACAGCTGTGATTTATATGGGATTAGAGCAACCACTTGGAGGTGTAATAAAACAAGATATCACTTCATGGTTTATTTTTAAGACCACAATTTGTGTGTGGAGGGGGAGAGGGTTTAAATTGTTATTATTTTTCTATGTTTTCTAGCACAAATTTGTAGACATGATTTTCTGGGCAAAACTTGATGATGTGGTTGAGTTTCTGCCCTTGGTCATATAATAACCATTGTAAAGCTCAGTTGGGAGGACCCTCACATCTTATGGGAAATAAACCTTTTGAGAAAAGAATCAGGAAAAAAGACCATCTCGGGGAGTTGTATTTAAGATAGCATTTTTCCACTCTTACAACTACAATCTTAGGTATTCCAGTACCAGACTCAAGGTACTGGAAATAAAACCATTGTCAGAGATTTGTGCTAATGCTGCACAACATGACAGAAAACCATTGCTGAGATTCATATCCCTGCATCACTTCTATAGGTTTTGACCAACTTTGGTTTTCATGACAATGGCATTTTTGATCCCCACGATGGCAAGAAAGAACCTCTTCCTCAGCCTCCTGCTCTGCTACAGCCTGTTCAGAGCTGCTGATTCCCACTTGGTCATTGAGGAGAAGACAGAATGCAACCTGTCCAGGAGGAGCAAAATGGACTTCTCAGATCTTCCACCCATTTCCATAGCAGGTGAGTAAAACCTGCCCTTCGGTGCCAAATTAACGAGATTTGCAGAAACCACTGCTGTTGATTATTCTGGATTATTTGGATAATTTTGCTCAGCTTCATAGGGTGCAGAACTGTGGTGGCTACAGCCCCCAAGAATGACAATGTGATAAACCTCAGTTTAGAGGGGAAAAAAAATTATACCATTTATTTTAGTTTTACAGGTTTCACTTCAGCTCATATCACACTTTAAGCCTTTTCATATTGCATATTGGTTTTGTGCTAATATGGGAAATAACCTTCCTTTGAAAATCTTATGCACATGAAAAAAAAGGAACATAATGTCAGGGTTTTAAGGGTCTGCTCTTGTGGTAGAAAAGTCAACAGCATTAATAGGTATTAATATAACCTCAGTTTACCTGGCCATTAAACAGGAGAAGAAAAGAGTACTGCAAGGGAGAGCCAGGGGTCATGTATTTATCTATCCAAGACAAGACCAGCTCTATCCCTACAGTTACCTGTCCTGTTTGGGAAGAGCCTCTTTAGGGTGACACTTAACTCTTTTCTTCACAAAATTATTTCCTTACAACTGCCTTAACTATTTCCATGTAATTTACACCAACTTCTTCTCTCAAGAAACTCACAGGTGTTTGGAGATAATCAGCTACAGAACATTCATAACTGTGCCAAAATGCTAATAATTTAAAAAATAAATCTTCTCCTGTTTAGCTCCTTTCTGCAGTTTTTTAGGGCTTTAGTTTAAAGCACTCTGGTTCTTACCTTGTTTCCTGTATTTTCTCCATGCTCTTGCTCAGGACAACTTATCTTTAAGGAGAAACAGTTGTCCCACACATGCATGTCCAAAGAAATCTGAACCTCTGAATCCTGAGTTAAATCGGTGTTAACTGAGACCTTAGCAAAGCTTGTGCTGTTCTGCAGCCTCCCAAGCTGTACCATTTCATGGTCCTTGTGATCCTTGATGCCTTCACTCTCACAATTCCAATAACCTTTTTACCCCAATTAAAATCAGAGATATAAAATACAATCCCTTCAGCTGATTTCTCCATCTTCTCACAGAAGTCAGCCCATGCTTTAGACATGGAAGATGGGCTGAGCTGTGACATATTTCCCCCCACTGCTTCTTAGAGATGCATAACCCTAACTTATAAAGATACAAGATAAATAAATGAATCCTCCCAAACCAGCTCAAACTATTTATTCTTCATTCTGCAACTCTGTAAATCCTAGCAATTAGTAAATATGCAAAAATATATTGATAGAGGATCCTGGAATAGATAAGGAGCCTCCATTTACCAGTGGGGATATGGATGGTTTTTATCTCAATCATCCATTACATAAAGATACTGTTTATTATAAAACTCACACATCCAGAATAAAGGTATCAAAAATACCACAATAGCTTGATGAGCTGGGAAGAGTCTCACACTTTTAACAGTCTTGCTGTGTTAGAGCTCAAATCAAGCCCCAGTCATGGAATTTACACAGTTATAAATATCTAAAATTAGGTATGGTGACAAATATAGAGAGAGCAAAGTTACAGGATGAAACACCTGTGCAAGTAACATTATGTAAAATGAGGTTGTGGGGGGAGAAGGAACAAAGAATTGCGGAATGAAAAGTGGTATCATAGATGCAGAGTTTATGCCAAATCAGCAGAGTTTTGTTTGTGGAAAGCAGCATACACTTGTTAATTCTTTCCAAAATTATGCATGTAGCACCACCTTTTAACAGAAGAAATTATGGAATTGTAAAGATTTCTCCTATTTTTGTGACTACTGTGCATGAGCACCCCAATCTTTTTCACCAGAGACCTTTAATTTTATTTCTCTGAAATAATTAATTGTTTGCATCTACCAAACAATGTGCAAAAAATCCCTTCTAGAATACAAATATCAGTTGCTCTTCTGCTTCACACAAGCAGCAGTGACAGAGTTCAGACACTCTGAATTGAGATGAACATCACTGTAAAGTTGCAGCAATGAGGTGCCAATGCAGGTTATCTGCTTCCTCTCACACAAAAATAGGATTATCTCATTGAAATAACATTCTGTAAAATTGATTCCACATTTTGCTGTGCTATTCTCATTGAAGATTTAACTAGAAAATCCCAGAAAGTCAGCAGAAAAGAGGCAGAGAACAAGAAAGCTTCCAAGGTAGGTGGTTGTTCAGAAAACTTTGTTCAATTAGAACAGTTTGTTACTTCTACAGTTTCCCTCATGCATTCATTTGCAAGGCTTTTACTGTCATTCGGTCAGTCCCTGATTTAAATAATTTACATACACTTTAAAGCTCTAAATGTTGTAAATATAGATGTGAAACAATAACGGTGGAAAGAAAATTTGAAACTGTGGCTGCCCCTCGATCCCTGGCAGTGTCCAAGGCCAGGTTCACGGGGCTTGCAGCAATCTGGGATAGCAGAAGGTGTCCCTGCCCACGGCAAGGGATGGGATGAGATGGGCTTTAAAATCCCTTCCCATCCAAAGAATTCCATAACTCTGAGTTTCCAAAGTGCACAGGGTGCCTGCAGCCGCTGGGCTCCAGAGATCCCTCCCAGGTCCCAGGCTCATGCTGAGCAAACCCAAATTTTCCACTTTTCCAAGTTGCCAGTTCCAAGCTGCACTCCTGGGGGAGATGAGAGGTCCTTCTCCACTCCCTGAACTGTGTGTGCAGGTGGGGATTCCCTCGGATGGAGGGTCACTGGGCTCATTAGGTGAAGCATTGTGAAGTCACTCCCCTGCTCCCTCAGTGTCACAGCTCAGCAAACAAGAGACTGTCAGGGAGTTTTTACTCATCTGAAAAGCTGGGAGATCCAAACCTAACACCTTAATTGGTTCTATTGATAACTTCACCAGCTGAGTACATTTTTGCACCCCTTTCTTCACTGCTGGCCACACTCTTTCCTACAGACCCTTTCCAAAGCTCCATCCAGTCACGATCGAAATGAGGTTTGTCATTTTGCTCAGAAGGTTGGTCTCAAGCCACCCTTTCCCATTTCCCAGCCCTATCATGCCTCTGCATTGCTAGCACAGCTCCTACTGCCACAGCCACCTGGTCATTCCCCCAGAACCTCCCACTGTTCCCCACCCTCATTTCACCTGTCTATGAATTCTCGTGTTTTTGTCTTCCAGAAAAATGCTAAACGCAAGATCTCTCCAAAGCCAAGGCCCTCACCTGCTGCTAACTGTGTGCCAACCTTCAAAACCTGCAAACCACACTTGAATTCCTGCTGTCACTACTGTGCTTTGTGCAAATGTCGAATTTTCCAGACGATCTGCCAGTGCCTGATGTTAAACCCCAAGTGCTAAGCCAAGTCAGAAACACAACAAGCCTTCTGTCTTTCATTAGCTTCTCAAGTGGATATTTCAAATTGCCCCATGTGTATAGTAATCAAAATGGAGAGCTCTGAAGCTTGAATTTGCCCCTCTTAAAATTTAATGGACAGTCTTTATCATGGGGTGGGTAAATGTTTTCACAACCTGGATGTTATTTCAGGGAGCAGACAACCAGGGAGATGGGCATTGATTAGGCATTTTTAGGATAAGAACTGTGTTTTATGATGAATTCTGTATTCCTGTAGGAGATTTATTTGAAGGGTCATATTAATGCCAGTCTGCAGCATTGTCTAACCAGTACCACAAAACCTGCCCCCATGGCACCCAAATGGTCACTAAAACAGGACTGGTTGGGCCAGTGAGGGACTGGAGCTTGGCTCTGCCCACAGGGACATCACCAGCCTTCAACACAGCCAAAGTATCAGGCTGAAAATGCAGGGTTTGGGGTTAACTCCATTTTCACATATTCAACAAAAATCAAGACAGGAATTTCTATAGGTTATTCCACCTGAAAAGATGGACCCAAGGCTATAAGGACATTTTCTAGTCATCCTCAGCTAAGCATCCACCTTCTGGGGTTTTGGTCATTCTGCCACCAGGCAGTACCTCCCAGGGGTATGACATACATATATACTTGAAACCTAAATGCATCCATGCCTTGGAATATAAAAATCAGATTTTTTTTTCCCCAGCCATATCTGTAGGAATCAACTCAGTCAGCCCTTCTTCCCCTGCTCCAAGGACACTGAATGTACAGAGCCCAAAAGCAGGAAGACATATCTGGGACTTTGAGGAAGAAAGGAAAGATCAGCAAAAGATGAATGTATATCCCACATGTACATCTTGAAGCAAACCATTCCAACAATCAATCCCTTTCTTTGCCCCTTCTTGCTGCAGGAGCTCCCAGAACCATCTCCAAGGGTAAATTCAGGTGGGAATGTCCAAGTGCTACAGCAACCAGGGAAAAATAATACATCACATGCTGTATCAACACTTAAAGGCTTAGAAAGAGATGGCTGAAGCTCAAGGCAACAGAAGATTTCTTTCTCTTGTTCTTGAAGCTGTTTGCCTTACACTTGAGGTATCCAGGATGCCACAGGAGGAAAACCCTTCTTGGTTAAGCTCCCAGGAGAGCAAGGAGGGAGCAGACGCAGAAAACGTCTCTGGCACTGAAGACTTTTTATCTGCCAGACCCCAGCTCTTGCTTTTTACCTCTTCTGTTCTGTACTTACAGTGTCACTCCCCTGCTCCCCTACACTCTTTTTCCTTCTGTGCTACTTCCTTGTTTTTAGCATTTTCCCTTTATCCAACTGCTATTCTTCATTACCACAGGAGCACTCCAGGGCTAACCCACATCTCCCATGTTCTCTCCACCTGCCTGCACCACAGTACCTTCCAGGGCTCTTTAGCTTTCACAATCAGATTTTTTCTAGCCATGAATTTCTAATCCCAATCAAGAATTTTCTAATCTCCTGTGCAGGTCTAATTGAGAAGACAGTTGTTTACTGATATATTTTTTATCACAGCTGAGGGCTACAAAAATCTTCCAGGCAGGAAAAGATGATACAGATGTCACTCCAAAGGGGCTGAAGCCATATAAAGAGTTTTTAAAAAAAATTCTAATAATCAGTTTAAAGCCCAGACTTCAAAACTAAGGTCAGATATTGTCAAAAATTTTTGTTCATACTAGATATATATATATATAAAATTGCCAGATTAATCAAAGAAAGAGCCCTAATGATGAAAGAATGTCATCGTGTTCCTTATCTCCTCCTAATAAGGCACATCAATTGACTTGTGTGATATAAACTTGAATTTTTGTAAATATATATAAGTGTGCCTTTTAGCTAAATTTCTTGGCTCAGGAATCTGCAAACCACTAAGTTATTATGAAAAAGGAGATGAGAAGGAAGAACAATACATTATAATGGATTTCAGAATGTGGCTCCTTCTTTTACTAGGTAAATATTTATGTCCCATCAAATTGTTTCAAAATTCTTATAACTAAACAATCTGCTGTTGAGTGATACTAAAAACTTACCAATAATCACACTATTTCTTATGTGGAAACAAGATCATTCTCATACCAGGAAGTCCAGCTGGTCAGAAAAACTATATTTTACAATGGTCAAGGGGAATGGGAGCAGAGTGAAGGGAAGGAAGGAGAGCCAGAAATCCAACAAACTGCAGCTCCCACTCCAGCTTTGCAGAACCTCCAAATAGTTGAGGTCAGCAGGAACCATGTGGTTCCGCTTGCCCAGGACCATGTCCAGGCAGCTTTTGAACATCTCCAAGGAGGGAAACTCCACCACCTCCTTGGGCAACCTGTCCTGGTGCTCAGTCACCCTCACTCGCCATTAAAACCAGGAAAAGAAATGTTTCCTGATGTTTGACTCTCTCCAGTATGTTCCTGTCTGTCTCTCCCTGGGGAGCCCAAACTGGACACAACAGCCCAGGATGAGCTCCACAGTGATGAGCAAGGAGGGATCCCCTCCGTGACCTGCTGGTGACAGTGCTCCCAACACAGCCCAGGGCACACACCACCTTCAGATGACTCTTGTTCAGCTTGCTGCTCATCAGGTGCCCCAGGGCCTTTTCTAGTCCTACTGGGTATCCTCCAGAAAATCCTGGGCCTATTCCTCCCCAGGGACAGGACCTTGTGCTCCTTCTTGTTGAGCTGTCCAGCCTGGCTGGGTCCCTCTGGACAGCAGCACATTCCTCTGGCACATCAGCCACTCCTGCCAGGCCTGTGTGCCCCTGTGTGCTCCCTCTGCCCCATCACTGATGGAGATGTAGCACAACTTGGGGCTCTCAGACAAGGAAATCAAAGTGCCAAGACCCACCCAAGGACCTACAGACATGGCAGCTGACCAAGACAAGACAGGATGGCATGTGTAGGCAACGAAGGAAAAGGAAAAAAGCTGTCAATGACAGTAAAGGGATTTGGTTTTCAACATGTATGCACATACTTTTTAATATAGCATCTATCTGTAGTCTATTTTAAAATCTGATCTATTAATAAGACTTCTTTGTAACTGGAATTGATTAGAAAAAGGCTTTGCTTTCTTTGCTGTTTATCTATCACACCAGAGAATACATATAATCAAGTACTCTGAAATTGTTATTAGCCTTAGTAACTTGACTTTTCTGGGTAAAGATCACATTGCATGAAGTGTTGACACAGGATGCAAAAATCAGCAAAATATGTACACCAAATATTGGCTTCAATGTATTTAGTTTGAGCAGTTATTTATACTGAGGGGGTGTTTGTCAGTGCAGGAGTTCCCCCGGGTCCCATCTGAAATGTCATCAGCACACAGATGATAAAACAAACACATGACAAAGATGGAGTATGTAATTTTTACCTGTCACACACCAAAATGTCTCCACTGAAAACTTACTGGAATTCAAGTGTAGAGACAGTCCCAGGAATGCTCTGTGGCAGAGTCATTGTCCTCCTAGAGACTAATGGAAATTTTACCCCAATTACAGGTTAGTAGGATGAAACACAAATAAACCACTGTTGGCTTTTCCACATATCACCTGCCTTGTGTAAATTTAAAACAGATACTGTATTTTCCTGTTTTGATTACTTATTATCACACTCAAAGCCCATAAAGTCCAAGTTTACCCTGATGGATAAAACAAGTGGCAGAATTAACACCTGAATGACTATACCTAACTACCTCTAAACACGTCATTTTCCAAGCTAACCACTCAAATTCTTTGGAAGACAGCAAAAGGAAACCAACGAAAGCCTTTAGGAATTGCTGAGAGAAGGGAAGATTTGATGGAAGGTAAAATGACTTTTTCCAAGTTCTCTAGAAGAGTCATCAGTATCTGTGATGCTGCTTTTGCTGAGGGTGGTAAAAGACTGCATGAGGCCCCTTTGAGATGAGGACAGCATTAAACACACGATGAAAAGAATTATTGGAGCAGCAGATTTGTATAACCAAACCAAGGGGCAGAGGAAGAACTTGTTATGTGACATGCTGAGCTGTGACTCTGTGGGAGCTCTGTTTTACAGGGCACAAATGACATCCAACCCAGTGCTACAGCAAAGAGGCCTCTGTGGGACACACTCCTCATGAGGTACTGCAGCCTCCAGCTCACTCCCTGGGTGGGTGTAGACACTAAATGGTACTCAAGGGCAACGCAAAAACTCATTAAACCATAATATACTTCAACAGAGCATTTTAAGATGTATTAGACCACTCTATGGACAGAAGGGACTCTAAAAACACACTAAACAGACCAATTCAACACTTGTCCACATCCAGTGATCTATTTAACCCCAAGACATGCCTCTGAGTTGCACACTTAAGACTGAGAAAAGAAAATAATTGACAATGGGTTCCCCTAACAAACCCAGGAACATTTTTTTTTCTGTCTGCTCCTGAGCTCCAACCTGCTGCTCTTCTGGACAGTGCTCCCCACACAGTGATCTCCAGAACCCAGCAGGAAACACATGAGATGGCCTGCTGTGGTTACTGCACTCCAAAATCCCAGTTAGCCCAGTAATATCTGTAGCACATTTGCCACAGGCACCTCATTTCCAAAACCAAGAATGCACAGCAAGCAGCTATTCATTGCCAAGCAGAAGTATAATCTTAAGTTTTTGTAGCACATTAATAGTTGGAAAGAAATAATTGCTTTCTGGGTCAGCTGCAAACCATTTAAAGCACCATGTACTTTTCTAACTGTGGGGATGAGAAAGTCACCAGTCACTTTTGAGAAAGTCGATTTTGGCAAGGTCTGGCCAAAGGCAATGAGTGAAGTTCCCAGCCTCCTAAAGGCAACAGTTGGCAGGTCACAATGTAGTCCTAAAAACCAACTGGGGACATCACAGGTGGGCACACACATGGGCAGTGCTGAATCTTGGCACTCCATGAACAATTCTCTCCTCTCTTTGTACAACCTCCACTCTTTCAGCTTTCATTTTGCTGGTGTCCAGATTCCAACAGGCATTTTCCAAAGGCATCAGCAGCTCCTGGGACAGTGCAAAGAACAGGAATACACACAACAGTCCCACAGTGCATTTCCTCACTCTTAGAATCACAGAAGGGTTTGGGATAGAAGGGACCTTAAAACCCAAACAGTTCTACCCCCTGCCATGGGCAGGGACACCTTCCACTGTCCTAGGCTGCTTCAAGCCCTGTCCACCCTGGCCCTGGCCTTGGACACTTCCAGGGATCCAGGGGCCTCCCCAGCCTCAGCATTGTGGGAAATCAAGGGACAGAAAATTCTCAAAACCTTGCACCTACAAGCCCAGACCTAGAAATGAATGCAGGTTTCAATCTGAGACCTTGGAAAAGGCTTCCAGATTTAGAGACCAGAAGCAAGGATATGGATTTGTAGTTTAAGCAGAAACATGTTAAGCTAGGTAGTGGAAAGTTTTAGAGTTTAAAGTTTAAGATATAGAAGTAGTTATAAAGGCAATAAGAAGTTTTGAGGTGTAGTACTGTAAGTTTGTGTGTCGTTACATGATTGGTTAAGAAAGTCCACGCTGTGGCAAAAATGTGTAAAACAACATAATTAATGATTGGGTTAAAGACAAACATTCTTTGTGGCAGTAGTTTATTGACTAAAAAGTCTTTAAAAAGGCATTTTAACTAGAGATCTTGTGGCCTCTGACTTATCTGGTGAAGCCATTCTCACCCTTCATGAGACGGTAGAAGATAAGAGCAATAAATTGTGCTTTAACACATCTCTCACTGGTCCCATCTCTCGTGCAATCTCGATAAGCATAAAAAGCAAAAATGTTTTCATGTAGTTTAGATCTACATTCTTTCAGTTTACAACCACCACCCCTTCTCCTGCCACAACAGGCCTTGCTAAAAAGTCTGACCCCATCTTTCCTATAGGTCTCCTTCAAGTGCTAAAAAGCCACAATTTGGTCTCCCCAGAGTCTTCTCTTCTCCAAGCTGAATACCCCCAGCTCTCTCAAACTCACTGTTGTGGCCTCCTCCACTCCAACATCTCCATGTCCTTCTCCTGCTGTGGCCCCAGAGCTGCAGGCAGCCCTGGGTGTGCTGACAGGGGACAAGAGAGGCAGGGTCCCCTCATGCCCTCGCTGCAGCATGAGCCTGGCACACGGGGGTCTGGGCTGCCCAATGCATGTGGCCACTCACTATAATAGCTCTTAGACCTGTAAAGTGGAGTTTCACAGCTAGAAAGGGGTTTGGTGGGATATTCTTCCCCTTCACCAGCAAATCACCCCTGATCTGGGGATAAACTGACCCCAATGTCAGTCGGGCGTGATGGGCTAGGTCACTTTTTTCTGGTCCTTCAGAATCAACCGAAGTATTTTCTGCCTCTTGCATAGTCACAGCAGAGGGTTGGAAGAGAGAAATGAAATCCTGCCCCTTGCCTGACTTCCACGAGGGGCCCAGTGCTGTGTCTCCACACCCGGAGCACCCAGGCAGGGCTGGCAGACGTGACGTGGGGCCTGAGGGACACTGTTCCCTCCCCGAGGAGCAAGGAGCAGCACCAGGCTGGGGACACACCTGAAAGCTCCATCACCCTCTCTCCAAGTGCCCCTCTGAAACCTGTGGGGCCTGCAGACTGCTTCCTGAGCAAGTACTGAGATTTTATTGGCAAGCTTCTCAGATGATATGCAGATGGCCAACATATGGTCAAGTCACTCTCCCAGAAGAAAAAGGAGGTTGTAGTCATTTCTGAAAGGTTTGGTGGTTTTTTTTTTTCAGTGAAATGAGAAACTATTTCAATTGCTGCATGGCATATGCATGTATCTTTCCATCCAGGAAATCCTTTAAGATTAAATCCTGCCTGAAATATGGGAGCCCTAAAATGGCCGTATTAGTGTCATAACACAATTCACATGTGGCTTTCATTTAATACAGATAAAGGCAGGAAAGGACTAAAATATACCATTCCCTGGTGATCCACTGCAGACCCCTCTGAATCAGTAGAAATCATCTATTGACTTCAACATACTCTAATATACTTTAGTAACACCTTCATCACTCACTCTCTACATTTTAGCTAATCTGTTAGATTTACCTAACAGTGCTCTTGTGGTACCTTTGCCATTTTGGGCAGTTTCCTCAGATAAAATACATATATGGAAACTCATATGGGCTCCCTTTCACTGTGCACAAATAGATGCACAAATCTCAAATAGATGAACAACAGTATTATGTGACTTGCAACAGTAATAGCCAGAAATGAAACATGAGAATACACAGCCTCACTCTTCCTTGTGTTCCTTAACAAATCAGAGTGGCATTATGTATATATATATATCTGAAATAAATATATACATAAATTCATTGTAAGTCTTCTAAAGTGGAAATAGGAGCATTCAAAGTTAATTCTACAGCCAGAGATCCTTCATCGTCTGAAAAGACCTCAGAAACACCTGACAGAGCCAAACTACTTTAAACACAAAGGTTTTAGTATTTCAAAGATTTCCTTGCTATAAAGGTGTGATTCAATTAATATTAATTTCTCAGTTTGGGAAGTAAATATTTGGAGCACTAAATGAGCAGAGTGGGTGATTTGCTTCTCTGTATTCACTTCAACATTCTCCATCACTGCTCCTTTCCTCTAAGTCAGGAGTGTGATCAGAGACATTGATATTTATGTCTAAAATGACATCTCAGTGGCATGACAGACACCCAAAAAGGGTCAAAGGAGTCTGGAGCCAGTTGTTAATGAAATACACAGAGGACGTAAGTTTTGGAGAGGAGGAAGAACAGGACCACCAAGTGTTTGTTCTTAGTGGAAACAAGTTAATAAAGATGCTGACATTAAGCCCTGGCTCAACCCAAACCCTCATGTCCAATTACTAAGCATTTAAGTTTAGTTCCAAATCTATTCAGTTTACTTCCAAAATGCTGCTGCTCCATCAGGGACAAGGAGCACACACCTATGACTGTGGCCCATTGAATATTCCCTTACAGAAATGATTTTCCAGTTAATGAAATCAAAACCAGGGTGCTACAGTAAAGTACCGGTTTGCTGAAAAGTGTCTCTGGAATCTGCAGATGGAACAAGAAGTGAAAACATTACTACAAACTTTCTAAGTATCTTAAAGAATTTAATATTTCTGCTGTGCAGTTTCAGGGAATTAGACAAGAAGTTGGGGTGTCCCCATCCCATAAAAAGGATGCTGCAGAACCTTCCCACTCACTTCTGGAAGTATTTTTTTCACGGGCTTGGGGCTTTTTTATTATTATCCTGTCAGTCTATTGTTTGTTTTCCCGAACTGGCGTGCAAACCACAGGCATGAAGGGGATTTTAAAAGAGAAGGAAAATAATTGTAATTGTTCAAGTGGTGCAAAGCTGTCCAGTGGCAAACAATGCTACTGCAGACCCTGCTGAGGCTTCCCAGGCTACATTTACTACATTTGATTTGTCTTAGCAAAAAGCCCCACAGGCTAAAAAAACCACAATTAGCTTCTGAGAAGCTTCATATCATCTGCAGGAAGAACCGTTGCTATGAAAACAAGCTCAGTCACGAATCTCAGAATCATCAGTGCAGCATCCATTCAGCCATGTCTTGCTCTCCTCTGCACTGCTCTGTATTTCCCAAGGCAACCTGTGCAGCTCCATCAATCTCTATTTCATAGAACTCCAGCCTTGCAAAAAAATTAAGAGCAGGGCCTAGGAAGACTATATTGCAAATTTAAAAATCACAGAGCCTGGAATTTCTGGTTGAGATAAATAGAAAAAAAAATGTACAGCCTGAGCTCTCTTATCACTTCTGATTCAACAGTAGAAGGAAAACAGGGGCAGGAGGTGCTTTATTTGCCTTGTTTCACTGATAACAGTAAGTAAAGCATTAACAGAATGTTAGTCTGACAGACATTTGAGAAATACTTGATTACTTTTGGCCAAATCAGAGCTGTCTGAAGACCAGGAGTACAATCTTTCATCATTAATTTCATTTGATCACCAGGTTCCATCAATTTGCAGGGACAGAGTTCCCAGGATGACAGCGCTTGTTACTACCCAGAACAACCCAACCTGACTGAAGGCAATGGGATAGTGAAAACCACTTGAAGGTGCTAAATAACAACCTGAAATTGGACACAGCATGAAATAAAAATTCCTCCCAGTGTGGAAACTGATCTGGTTTAACACTACTTTACCATTGAGGTTTTTTCCTAATCAAGTACGAAGAAACAGTAGGAAAAGCTCTGCTATATTAAAAGCCAGGAAAAGCTAAATTTAAGGAACAGCTATAAACTAGAGCAGAGTTATTGTTTTCCAGTTCTCAGCCAGTGTTGCTGCTATAGGGGAGATAAGGGGTGAGAAGAAGCTGCAAATCTGAGCCAGTTGTTGTACAAAAGAGCACACAGCAGCTCTACTCATTCCTCACCCAATGCCCACACCTTCCCAAACTGCATCTCCTTCGGGCATACATGGAAATCTCACTTCTTGAATTTTTGTCCCTCAAAAAGATCCTGCAAACAAGGCTGGGGGAAGAGGCTGCTGAACTGAAGGTAGGGCTGCTTTGGGACTTTGTCCATTTGCTCAGCCTGGTTGGGACAGCGGCCTGAGGGCTGCTCCAGGACAGCCTCTGACAACACCTTCCACAGGGAACAAATGCACTGTTCTGTGCATCCATTGCCCCTGCTCACCAGACCTGCCAAGCTTCACCAGAGACTGAATCTCACCTTTGCTCCCCTCTCTCTGTGCACTGTGTGCTTGCAGTGACCCAGCTCCTCCTGTCTGGGATCCCCCCGCCGGATCCAGGGAGCCCGTGGCTCACATCTTGCCCCAGTGCTGGGACATCTGCTGTGCAGAGACCCAGAAGTGAGAAAAGCTGGAGCCTGTCACTGTCCTCTGACTCACCAGCCAGATGTGGGATGCCAGAGGAGCCAATTTGAGGGGTTTTGGTGCTGGGGAAGGGGACACTCCCCAGCCTGGGCACCTACAGTCGCCAGTCTCAGTGCAATTCTTCATTCATTAGTTCCTGCTAAAACCATTGTAAAGCAGCCACAATGGGTCTGGCAGTCTGTATTTAGGCACTCTAGATGCTCAACCTCAGGCTAGAGTGAACTCTTAATTAATACCATGTGGATTGAAAACAAAGTGAAAAGAGTGAAGAAAAAATAGTTGCGGATGATTTAGCAAAACGCTGACATCAGATGTGCTCTTGCCAATAAAGAGCAAGCAAGCAGTAAGGCTGAGTGATTTCAGTGGCATTGAGGTTGGAAAAGACCTTTAACACCACGGAGTCCAACCACTGCCCCAGAACCTCCAAGTTTGCCACTAACCCACGACCCCAAGTGCCACACCCACCCAGCTTTTGAATCCCTCCAGGGGCAGAGATCCACCACTGCCCCGGGTAGCTGTGCCAATGCCTGGCGACCCTTTCCTTGAAGGAATTTTTTTTCCAATATCCAACCTGACCCTCCCCTGGAATAACTCGAGGCCATTTCTTCTTGTCCCATCCCTGTTCCCTGGGAGCAGGGCCTGACGCCCTCGGCTGTCCCCTCCTGTCAGGGACTTGTGCAGAGCCACAAGGTCCCCCCTGAGCTCCTTTTCTCCAGGCTCAGCCCCTTTACCAGCTCCTTCAGCCTCTCCTGGAGCTCCACCCCCCTCCCCAGCTCCATTCCCTTCCCTGGACATGCTCCAGCCCTCAATCTCTTTCTTGTGAGGGGCCCCAAAACTGTCCCCAGGAATTGGGGTGGGGCCTCAGCAGTTCCCAGCACAGGGGGCAGCCACTGCCCTGGTCCTGCTGGACACACCAGCCCTGGTAGTGCCCAGGTGCCCTTGGCCTCCCTGCCCACCTGGGCACACTTCTGGTGTCATGTGGATTGCACACCTTAAGAAACCAGCAGGGAGTCACAACATGGAATAACGACGTGTATTTTTTAAAGCAAAGCAGCTGCTACACCAGGTCCAAAGGTCAGGTTTCTGAGTCTTCCATTCATCCTGGAAAGCTTCTGAAATGGAAGAGAAATCCGTGTATTTTACTGTAAAGATTATTCAAAATTGCCTTCAAGAATTTTCAAACAGCTCATACCACACTGGGAACTAAGATGACCCCACTGAGGCTGAACAGCAGTACCTAAAGAATGTCAAGTGAACAAAAAAAGGTTGAACAAAAATATTCAATGTGCTTCTGCTGCAGTTCCAGTTTCCAAACCACTCTGTTAACAGGTACTGACCATAGCCATGCAGCAGCCACCAAACCATAACTGTACTGGAAGGGAGGCACAAATTCTGCCAGTGGTTCTATTAGGGCCCATGTTTGATCTAGTCCTCTTCAAAAGCAGAAAATAAATACAAGACCTAATAAATATATTCCAAATATAAATTCTGCATTTAATCAAATCAAACCATCATAGTCCCACATTACAAGCTTGTTCACAATAGTGGATTTTCAACAGCAAATCAGATTTTCATTAGTTTGGTTAATGAATATGCTAGGAAGGACTTCCTATGTGCTAGGAAGTCACTGGACAGTTCTTGTTATCACGGTAGTACTTTAATGCCTTGGCCCAGGGCCTTGCAAAGCAAATGAGGTATTTTTAGAGCTGGTCTACACACTTCCCTGATTTGTCTCTAGAATCATGAATGTAGTGAAGATGGAACTAGGCCTGTCCCAGAGGTGCAGAGGGAAAAAATGAAGCAGCCAGCACAGGCTGTAACACAGGAAATTCCAGTTAAATACACAGACAAATACTTTCACCAGAGGGCAGTCACATTCTGGGAGAGAAGCCTAAGGAGATGTGATCTATCCCAAGACAACTGAAACTCTGCTGGGCAAGTTCATCTCAGCATGGCCCTGGTATGAGGACAGGGATGAACCAGATACCTCCAGGTGGCCCTTCCTAACTGAATTTTAGGAACCCATGATCCAAGAGCAGAATGTCAGCCTTGCACTTCAGCATAGCAGATTTCAGCTGTGAAATGGGTTGAGAAACCAAAGCAGTGGAAACTAAGGAATGAGGATACCAGAAGTTATTTTCCTACTGCATTTGTTTTACCCCAGTGACATTTTCCACCACTGTTACTCTGCCACAAGCACAAGGAGCATATCACCTACATTTAGATGTGTACTCAACTGCTGTGTGTTCTCTTAAAGGATAAATCACCATTAATGATTATGGAGTCATTCATGGTGCCCCTGTGGGACCCAAATTCAGTTCAAATTGGTGCTTTTTCAGAGGTCAATGCAAAACAAAACTATGAAAGAAGCTGAACACTGAGCAACATCTTGTTTACCCATCCCTTTTTCTTCCTCCATTTCACACTCTACACCTTCTGTTCCAACTGGTCACTGAGGCTTGGGCATGAATTTGAGAATTTCAAGCACTTTGTAACATCATTCCAAACCTTTTATCTTCTTACATCTGAAACCAGAGGTGGTCTGCAGTGCAATGCTGACTAAATAGAACAGTGGCAAAAAAGTGCTTCCATGGCACAGGGAGATGATTCTGTGTGGGCGGAGTGACCATCCTGTAAGATTCAGCCCTTCAAGTATTTCCTGAGGAGCAGCTTTTCCCAGCCCCAGCACAAGATGCAGAGCAGCCACAGCACTCACTGGCTTTTGCCTTGAAGACGCCCCACGTGGGTACATTAAATACTTGCAGTAGCTTTAAGATCATACAAAGGTAAACTCATTGCAAACCCCAAAACATCTCACTGCACAAAACAAGTCAGGCCACAGTCAGATCTTTAATAAAAGCACTTGAAGTCAGTGAATGAAAACATGATACAGCAGACATGACAACTCAGAGAAATCAAGTTGGGGGTAGCAGTGTGCTGCTGGTATCTGCAGAGGACTGAACAAGGTCCCTAAACCCAACCATCTCCTCAGTGACTCAGCTGCTCACAACACACTTGAAGGCTCCTCAAAGTCTCTCTTGCCTCACCCCTGCTCAAGCTGGTATGGGAGAAGCACAAAATGGTCTTTGTTCTGACAAAAGGAGTAAATTAACCCAGGAAAAAGCTCCAGCTCTAATCTCTAAATAGGAGGCTGAGTTGATTTTAAAGCAAGGAGACCAAGCAACCCATATCCTCCCTATTTCCTCCAGTTTCACAATATGCACTTTACCAGGGCACTGTTGTGGAGAGAGCCTGACACTGCCAGTCTCCTAATGAGATTCACCTGATTGGAGCAGGGCATGGCAAAAGCATCTCCCTGCAGAAACTGTTCCTCACCTCCCTGGTGAGTCTGTTCAAAGACTATACATCTCATTTAGCCACCTTCTGTCCTGCTCCCCTTACTGGAGCCTTACAAGCCAACAAAAGGTGCATAGGATCCTTTTCACTGTGACATTAGCTAAGTAATCAATTCTAATTCCAGGAGTCAGTGATCCTCTTCTACTGACAGGGCCCTGAAGGTTCCCTGGTAAGGGGAGAGGTTGCGCAGCACTGAGAGGAAAATGGCAAAAGGCTTGTCCTCAGAAGCCCAGCACACACAAGAGCTTTGGAAGGTTGTATCCCTGCACTTTGGTCTTTGGGTAGTGCCACCTGCTCAGTATCTGTAGTGATCTGGCTTGAAGGGCCCATCTCTGGACAAGCCCAAGTATTTGGCCTGTTTGTCACTCAGCTTCGTCAGCTTCACACTCAGTTTGTCCAGATGAGCAGCAGCCACAGCTTCATCCAGCTGGAAAACAAAACATTGAGACAAGAACATTAGAACAGAGTTCTATTAGTCAGGAAAATCACAGTCCAGAGGGAGAAATGAGTATGTGGAAACCAACAGCAGCCCCAAGGGGGACTTATATTGACACAGCTTTTTTACTGCCAATATCCCTCATCTGAGCACAGACCTGCACTCACCTGGAAGAGGCTTGTGCTTTTGAGGGAGTCAGGTTAAGGTGAGACAAAATTTCATATAATCAAACCCATTTCAATCTCATTTGCACATTCACATCCATCCAGCAAGCAAAGAACAGAGATCAAACTCTTCAGATCTAATATCCAGTTTGGCAGAATGATAAAGCCCCAGTTTCCACTACAAAGACACCTGGACATACTACACTGTCATCCTGAAATATTATGTAAGTCCTAACACTGGAAAAAAATTCCTGCCCTCTCTGATATATCATCTTAGGGGCACATGAATAATGAAATCCATTCCAGAATCTCCAATTCAGCAAGACTACTTGTATCTACTGGCACTGTCTTCATGAAGAATAAAAGCAAGGCGGGCTGTAGGACACAAGCGCAGAAAGGTTGGTTTAATTTCTGTCCCAGAGGTGTCAGGCAGATATGTAATCTCAAGAATCTAAAAAATGTAGTAAGTTAGAAGGCAGTTGAATGCTCCAGGAGCAGGTACAGGAGAGTCAGAAAAGAGATAGGAGGATGGTGAACAAGCTGCTGTGTCAGAGGGGGATGTACAACCACAGGGGATATTCAGAGGTAGAAAGGACAGCACAAGCAGGGATCAAGGACAAGTCTGACCATTTGTAATTCCTGCAAAAACCAGGCAATCATTGCAAAGGAAACTGATACAAGGTAAGTCAAAACCCCAGTAGCACAGAGAAGACCAGCAATATTTCCCTCATATTAGTTAAGTAGACATGAAAGGCTGCAATATAACTGAAGAGCAACAAATCAACAAAACAATCAAGGGCCAAACCTTCAGCTTGTGTGAACAAGCAGGGCCTGAATGATTCAAAAACTAGTCCTGGATTTCCCCCTCCAAGGGCCTGTGGTAACAAAGCCACTACTCTGAAATAATCCCATACCATGAACCAGATAAAAAGCTCCATCTGCACGGAGTGTAACTCACTGCAGCTCAGCCTGTTCACAGTGACCACTGTGGACCTGCCTCTTGTACAGCCAAAGGTGACAAGACAAAATCAGAAACCTAAGGGGAAATGGTTGAAACGGTGGCAGTGAACCATGAAATCCAAGAAAGAGTCAGGTAAACCATGAAAGAAAGTACTAAGGGGAAGGTCTGTGTTTAGAAAGGAAACAAGTTTTTAGGCCTAGTACATCCTGTCAGGATGCCATGAAACAAAAAAAGGAGGGTCAGAAATTGTATTATTATCTAGTTGATTAGACTGAGGTATGAAGCTCTCACAAGTGTATTTCCAGTGAATTTAAGACCGATTCCATCCACTTAAAAAGGAAGTGAGTGCCTGACAATTCCCAGATGCAGTTTTCAAGTGGGAGCAGGGGATCAGTTGTTTCACAGCTGCTTCAGCTTGGGGACTTCAAGACTTAGACATAAGAGACACACAAAGTTAGATGAAGGTAAGCAGACATTCTCACCTTAAAATCAAAGCTGAGCAGGACAGATTTGGTGCCAAGAACACAGAGACAAGAGTTTTCCTAGATTTCCAGGAACACATGTTGCAGAAATGTGTGCACGTTTGTAATGGCTGATCAAAGCAATATTCTTGCAGTCAAAGAAAGTGTAGTGTAAGGTACTTGGTAATTGTTAAGTCTTACATTTGGACCTCAAACCAATTGCACAGGAAAGACACTCTTAGGAAAGTGTCTTTCTCTTAGGAAAGACACTAACCCAGAAAATTATCAGAGAAAGCTGTTTTGTTGGTTCTGACAAGGTGACTGCTTTATTCTTGGAATAATGCCCTCTGTGAGGCACAGAGGGTCAGATGGGTTTTGTCACAGTGGATGAACCTGAGGAGATCACTGCCATTCACTCCCCTAACCAGCAACTTCGTGTTTAACTGCTCTGGGCATTACCTCTCATTTCTATGTATTTCCAGTTCAAATAAGTTTACTACACTTAATTTCTAGTACGCTTGGCTTGATCCTTAACTGATGATTTGGCAAACTTAAGTTCTTCAGGAAGCACCTCATTAGTAAGGCCAAACATACACATTCTACTTCCCAAAAGGAAAGTATTTTCACATTTACTCTCACACCTGGTTGTGCTCCAAAGGCAACAAGACTTAACTCCAGCATCTTTTTCCAAGAACCATCTCGAATTCTCAGGCTTGTTTCAGAAAATTAAAACCATGTTACGTTTTCTAAAAGGAACATTCAAGCTGTGACATGATCCAGACTTCTCCAAGAACAAAGAATGCAGAGATAAGTTTAAAGCAAAATCCAAGGAAATCTGTCATTAATATTTTGTGAAGTTATTAGCACCAGATTGTGATAAGCTCTCTCAGGTGCAAATGGGATCAGGACTCTATCAACCACAATAAAAGGGATTCAGTTTCACTCCAGCTTCAACACTGCCCACTATATTTTGCTGCTGGACAGGTTTGTAGAAGGAACAAGCTGGTTTGGTAGAAACTTTCCAGCTACCCTGATGCAGCACAGGGCTTCCCAGCACCTCAGAGAAGTCAAAAAGTGCCTGGATGTTCTGTCACAAGACAGGCCAATTCCAGTTCTGCACACAAAAAACCAGCACATTCGCACCCAGCATGTCCAAAGCTAAACATCCTCTGAAGGACAGAACCACTTAACAACAAAAACCTTCAGTAGGAAAATCAGTTCAAGCACAAAGTTGGCCTGAAGTTGGCTTCCTAACCAGCACCTTTGCATGGCTGTCACTCACCTTCTTTGGCAGGAAGTGGACCCCCACGGCGTATTTGTCACTGTGGGTCCAGAGCTCAATCTGTGCCAGGACCTGGTTGGTGAAGGAATTGCTCATGACGAAGCTGGGGTGGCCCATGGCACAGCCCAGGTTGACCAGGCGGCCCTCGGCCAGCAGGATGATGTGGCGGCCGTTGCGCAGCGTGTAGCGATCCACCTGCGGGAGCAGCAGGGCCACAGCCACGTCAGACACGGGGCCCCCTCCCATCAGCAATTCAGCACTTTAATTATAACAGAGACACCCTCCCTCTGTCCCAGGTGTTTGCAAAGCCTGCAGCAACCCTGGGCTTCACAGCACACTCCTCTTGGCATCTGCTTCGTATTTAACCAGATCCCCAATTTATTTAACCAGATCCCCCAATTTATTTAACCAGATTCCCCATTCTCCTGGCTTTTCCACATGCGTGTAGTCCCAGCCAGCTGTGATGGGAATGTGCTGTTAGGCAGTAAATCCCAGTTCACAACTGGCGTGTAGTGACACAGAAGAGGGAACATCTCTGCATGCAGCAGTCCAGAGCCTTGGCATCTAACACAGGGTAACAGCCAGAGCCCTCAGCCTGCTGAAGATCCTCTGGAATATTCCCCACCTCTGCAAGGGCAATACATACAATAAGCAGCTGTCCTGGCTCTTGGTGTACCCTGCTTTGCTCTTGGGGGACCACAAGCATGATCCCCCCCCAAGGTACCCCATGGACAGCAGGACTCTGCACACAGAATCCAGGCTCAGATGGGCTAAGGAGACTGGGCCTCAGCTGTGAGAGTCCCACATAACTCAGGGGACAGAT
The DNA here is from genome assembly GCA_013397095.1 of Sterrhoptilus dennistouni. NCBI lineage: Eukaryota > Metazoa > Chordata > Aves > Passeriformes > Zosteropidae > Sterrhoptilus > Sterrhoptilus dennistouni. The sequence continues at coordinate 24,318 of VWZU01010558.1, read as the reverse complement.
AATGTCACTGTCCCACATAACTGAGGAGATAATGTCACTTAGCATGTGCCCCAACTGCCTGGGCCAGACTGGACTCCTGCAATGTTAATCTCAACCCTGCTTCTCCTTTCTACCTCTCATTAGCTGCTCTCTCTGCCCTGCCTTCACCCTGGAGGAGGTTACAGTATTAAAGCAATAATGAAACATTAATATAGCCCATAAGTCACAAGAATATTCAGTACTAACTGGTATTTATTGCTCATGTCATACCAAGCATTTGGGAGTAGAGCACTTTGGAAATACTTAAAACATAATCAGCAACCAGCTTCAACAAAACCTAATGCTTCAGACCATTTATCTTCTGCTAGCACTGCAGAGCAACTGTGGCAGACGTAAAAGGGTCCCTTCCCACAGCTGTATTTAAACTTTAGAAGCTAAAAGTTATTTAATATTAAGTAAAATACATAATTTTTAATTTTGTTCTTAAAGCTTTGGCCTGTAAGTTAAAAGCCACATGTGATGAAGCTGTAACTGTAGCAATAGCCTCTCCTGAAAAAACATCCTTGTGCAAGATTTTAGCAGAGATGCCAAGAGCAAACCAACACAAACCATGTTTCCTGTAACAGTTATTTTGCCTTCAGAGCAGGTCTGTGCCTCCACCTGCCTTCCTCAGCTATGCTTCAATAGAGCAGTTTTCTGCTTCTCATGACATGAGGTTCCCATGACAGTTTATTGTTATTTCAGCACAACATATGCAGGCAGTAACCACCTCAAAGAGCAGCCCTAAATCAGCCTTGATTTTTCCTGCCCAAAAGCACTCAGAAGGTGTGATACCTGGAGAGGCTACCTGGAACAGAGGCCAGACAGAGTTAAAGGAATAAAGTCAGTATTTATTAAAAGGCCTTCAAAAGATACACCTTGGGCAGTGCAAGAGCCAGGCCATGGGCTACCCAAGAAGGACCCAAGATGGATCATGAGTCACAAGTTTTCACACTTTGATAAATTTTGATCCACTTATATATTGGGGTTAATTGTCCAATGACAGCTTCAGGTTATGAAGTGCCATCCTCCCAGATTGCTCTTCTCTGTTTGCTGTTGTTTGTACTTTTTGGGCCTGAAGCTGCAACGGTGACCTTGGTTTGGGGCTGGAAAAGGATTGTTTTACTTAACTAAACTGTGAAGAGAACTTACTAACACTTCATATGAAGTTCAGAGTTATATACTAATGCAGTACTGGATCTGTAAAATATGAAAGCTAAAAACTTAAGGCATAAGAATGATCCCCCCTGAGCACCTGCAGTTATTTTGCATGCCAATTCTCCATTGTGGACCACCAGTGACAGTGCTCAGTCCACCCAAAAAACACCATATGGGCCATCATGAGATTACAGGAGGAAGTAACAAAACAAAGAAGGAACCAGATGGGAAGCAGAACATGAAAAATCCTGAGAACAGCTACAGTTTTACCTATAACAAACACTGAATACACAGATTGAACTACTAAAAGACAGTTGAGCAGTTAACATAGCATTTCAGTTTTGAAGTCTGAATTGGGTGGTGTAGGTGTCAAAGCCTTATATCCTTACATAATATCCAAACAACTTGCCCCTGGACAGCTCCTGGCTTGTGCATAGAACACCACACCTTCAGCAACCTGTGCTGACAGGAGTCATTCACACAGAAACATAGAAAATGTAAAATTAATGCACAGAAATAAATACATATACAGGCAGATAAACAACCTGATTCATAAGCTCAAGAAATTGCTCCAGAAGTAGAATTCAAATTATCCAAGCAACAAGCTCCTCTCCACACTTCAACAAATGCCTCCTCTCCTTTTCCCCATTGGAATTTACTTGGCTCTGGATTTTCTGGCTGCTTTGCACTCCCCTTCACACTACACAGGAACAGTATATGAGTCAAAGTTCATTGACCTTGACCTTTCCTTGCCCTCTCAAGTTGAGTTTGTGCTGCAGGTCAGTCTCTGATATCCAAACATAGCTGAGCAGGGCAGCAGTGCAAAGCCAGAGCCAAACCAACCTGCCAGCTTTTCAGTAATAAACCTTTTTCCTCCTTACCTGTCCTCTGAAAGCAACACATCAGTTACAATGGCACAGTAAGATGTTTTCTTATTAAAATATTAAGCATCTCTTCCATCAGTCCAGCACTGGTACTGAAACTTTCATGCTGGACACCGTCTCAATTACTTTGTACCTCCAACTGAAGCTAACCACCCTCAGCCCTGGCATTAATCCTCTCATCAAGAGACATATATCCTCATACAAAGACAGGGAGTTTTGCTCTTGTACTATATTCCCCTCTCTGGTTCAGGATACAGAAAAGAAGCTGCCAGGTTTCAGTAAAAGTCTGAATATTTAGAAAGTTAGATTTCTTCACCATTAATCCATATGGACAACCCTGATCCCAATTTCATCCTTTCAAAAGGTAATTTGATTTCTTTTTAAAAAGAGAAACTTGTTACAGTTTTCATACTTGGAACCACACTGCACCTTACTGCACTCTGTCATCAATGCCGGACTGGCTCCTCAAAGCAAAGCATATAAAAAGGGATTTACTGCCTCTGTGCAGATAGTTTGTGTGGTCCCATATTAGCACCCAATTAAACCTTCAACAGTGTTTACTCTTCAAGCAGTCCAAGGTCTAATTTTAAAACAACCTGAGCTAGCAGAAAGCAGGCAGGTACCTGTGGGCTCCTCTAGTACAAGAGCTGCTGAGCAGGGTCAGGTCCACCAAGGCCATGAGCAAGAACAAACTTTTCTAGTGGGAACACAGTGAGAACTTGAGGGTGTAACTCCAGACCTAGTTAGTGCAAAGTGTCCCAACATACCTCTCACAAGTGCTTAGTAAGACTTTGATGTGGTGGCCAATAAGCCACAGGGGAGCTATGAAAATTGGAAGTGCAAATGGAGATCTGAGAGGTATATTTGGGTGCGGTGTTATTAAAAAGTACAAAACCTGTCCCTGAATTCTGCTATCAGCAAGGACACTTCCTCTTCAAAAAGTAACCACAAGCCCACACCAAGTCAGGTAAAGCCTGGCTTGCTTTATGTGATGTTCTCCCTCAGTGCTGGTGTGACAAGAGTTTTGATCTTGTTCAGTTTAATTTCTCTGCTTTAAGACACAGTTGAAAAGCTGACATTTTCAGATTGTGATTTCCCTTGTGTAGCTACAGGCATAGCTAAAAGCAAATACATGGCGGGCATGCAAGCTGAGGGTAAAATGTCCTGCCTGGTCTGCCCACACAGGTTTCTAAAATGAAGCCACCAAGTCTGGAAGAGAAACCCAAGTTTGGCAGAGCTCCAGATAGGCTTTCCTGAGGCTTCAATCTTAGAGTAGATTAAAAAATGCACACCACACTGAAAACAAAGAGGTGTGAATTTTTTCAAACCTTGACAGAATCACAAAAGAGATTCCATTGAGATTCCCTTAGGACCACGACTGTTCTGCTGCAGAGCAGTCCATGAGCAAACAGCTCCACAAGAGGAAATTCAGGTCAGGCACCAGGCAATTTATAGGCTCTGCTCTTAAGTTGTATAGGGTCTCTAATAGTCTACTCTGTATTCCTCATCTAACTTGCTTTCCGAAGCTGAGCTATGGAAATGTTTTCAGCTCAGAGCTATTGAAGCTAGGACATTTGCTAACCCCCTGCTCATGCTCCAGACATCAAAGCTGAATGGACTTGATGCAATTAATTGTCTCTACAATCAGCACTAAGGGTAGGCTCCTGTGTCTCAAGAAGTGTGAACACATGGAGAAAGTTGTACCCATACCAGGCATCTCTCCCCAGAGATCACCCTGAGGGACTTGGGCACTGGCTGGAAACTTGCTTTAATGCCAAACCAGGAGTATCATGTGCAGGTTGTTCCAGGTTAGCAGAATCTGCATTCTGACCAGAGCAACAGTGGCTTCCAACACAGCTAGAAACACCAGAGAACCTGAAGATACTCTCTAGAAATAGAGTAGCTACTGCCTTTTTTCCGGCAGGAGAGCCTGTGGAAAGGCTGCCGTACCTGAGGTTTGACATTCACTGCCTCCACTGCATTGTCATTCAGCCACTTGGCATCAACTTCCACATCAAAATGGCCAATATTACACACTATGGCATCATCCTTCATCTGCTCAAAGTGCCTGCAAAAGAAAAAGTGGTATCCAATGTTAATCCACACAGTTTTCTCCCTCAGCAGATGCTCCAATCCACAGCCCTGACAAATGCCCAGCTCCCTAACTCCATTGACTAACACAAGGTGTGTGGGGCTGGTAACCCCTCCAGGCATGGGAAGTCTACTGGAAAAGACTTCAAAGCTTCTACAGAAAGACATTTCCCAAGGATATAAGAACTTACTGTAGAGAAAGTATTTTCCCAGTATGGAAAATAATAAAATTCTGTTGCATTTGTCAAAACAAATACCTGCAGTTATTCTCCTTATTATACAGAAGAAATAATTTTTTTGTGACTTTGAAGTTCCCAGCAGTTTTACATCTCTAGACACTAATGGCCTGATCTCCTCCCACCTAATCTGATCTTCCATTACATGTACACTCATCATGGCAAAGAAAGGAAGGAGTCTGTGTGGAGCTGGGGCTATAAACTGAGATCTGTGAAGCAGTAACCACACACTGCAGGCAGTTCATTGAGAACAGGCTGATTTCAGCTGCTATATGCACCCACAGATGGAATCACGTTCAACCTTTACCTGCCTCCTCTTCTGTTCACATTTGTCTGGCCTTACACAGAATTCAGCCCTGATGCCCTCATTCTCCAAAAGTCAATCTACCCCTCTGCAGCTTTTGTTTCTCCATCATTACATTCCACACGCCAGGAACAACTGCAATGTGGCAAGATCCAACAAAACTGACCAAAGACATAATTTCTCACAAAATTCATGCTAAATTCTGATGTCAAGAAGTCAGACTGTGTGCTAACCCTAACCACAGTACTGACAGATTATGACTGTATTTAAAAAACAGAAATCTAACTGCAGCAGTATGCTTTCAATAAAGCAAGTGGCTTGGCCATACCTGCCCTGCACAATGTCAGTGCAGCCAGTGGTGGTGACAAAGATGTTGCCCTCTTTGCAGGCTTCCTCCATGGTTGTAACTTCATAACCTGAAAAGAGAAAAAGTTGCTTCTCAACACAACCACCAAAATTTATTAACAAGTGGGACACAATACTAGAAGTAGAAACGTACAGAGAAAGAATGAATTGAATGTTTCTGCCAACTCCTGGCATAGGGATGATGCAAGGTGGTGGGATACTGGACTTGCTAAACACCAACATGGCACAAAAACCATCCATCCCTCACTCTTTCCAAATCTGTGGATCTACGCATTCAGTGCCCAGAGGTATAGTTTGACACAGCACTCAGACTGGATTCAGGGGGTCTAATTTGCGAAAGAAGTCCCCCCTTAATACCTGCAGTTCTAGGCAGGTGCGAACAGAAATGGGATAAACTGGTACATGAGGCACCCACATCACATTACATGAGGCACCCACAGAAGAGAACAGCTCCAGAGCATGCCGAGCTCAGCTGGAAAGACAGAGTACGGCATTGCTCTTCAGAAAAACCTATCAAGGGTAAGGCCTGGTGTTTTCTAATGTTTTAATTCCAGTCAAACCTTATCCCACACTGGAGATTAGAACTGCACAACTTGAGGACAATCCCTCAGCCTTACCCCGCTATGGTCTCTGAATCCTTGACTCCAAACACACCTTCAAGGCCTCTAGTAGTAAACTCCTTCCCTAACTGCAAGGAAAGAATTCCTACAGTTAAACTGGATTCAACTGTACCTCGGCAGGGACAGGGCTGAAACCCGCTGAGCCTCTCTTGGCCAGCTCTCATTTACTGCTCTGCACTGACATACAGAGACCCTGTCAGACACCCAAATTCCTGCTCTGCTTCAGCTCCCACCTTCCATGGCTGCCTGGAGCGCGTTGATGGGATCGATTTCAGTGATGATGACTCTGGCTCCGAAGCTCCGCAGGGCCTGGGCGCAGCCCTTGCCCACGTCCCCATATCCTGCCACCACTGCCACCTTCCCAGCAATCATGACATCTGTGGCACGCTTGATGCCATCGATGAGGGACTCTCTGCAGCCATAAAGGTTATCAAACTTGCTCTGAAGGGAGAAAAGAACAGACGAAATCCACTCATGTGAAATTTCCTTAGAGAAAGAAAATGGACTTATGTGCAAGTACTGCAAGAGTCACTTAAATACTTTAACCACCACGAGAATTAGGAAGACAACCTGTTTGATAGTTTTATTTATCCAGTTTCAATCTATAGAGTTTTATCAGACACAGGCTTCAACATGGTGAGAAGCATTTCCTAAATACATTGTGTCTACTGACATGGCTTGGACTTGCTAGAAACTTGTTAAAGGTAACCTGAATTTATCAAGTGCCTTTCACACCAATGTACATCTGAGTTCCTAAACCAGATGTTCACCATTTCCCTGCTGCTGTTAATCAATGAACTGAACCAAGTGCCACAGGAAAGCAAAACACACCAGCAGTACATCATCTTATCTTTGCAAGACATATCCAGCCTCCAGAGCAGCAAGTTGCTCACCTCAACCAGGAGAAACTGGTTCCTGCAAGCCCAGAAGATCAAAATTACATCTTCCCCCATGAAGAGTTACCCTAACACTGTCATGACCTCACTATTGCTCAGATTTGGAAAAATTCAGCAAGTAGCCATTCACAATAATGGTCACTGCAACCAGGAACTCCTGGATTTCATCTCTTAATGCCCCATCACACATCATCCTCCTACTGTATCACTGACATTAACAGCCAGACTCCAATCAAAACGGCCCTGCTAAGTCAGACATCAAATATCACTTCACCCCTTGAACACCTTCCTAAACTCAAATACACCTTGTCGTGCTGATTTTTGTAATGCTCCTTCTCTTGGGGCTTTTTGTTTTGACCAGAAGGAGTGGCTGTACAAACAGATTTGATTTTTAGCAGAGTTACAGAGACCAAGAATTTTTAAAGAATCTGGCTATTAACATTGTGCTGTGCTCCCCAAGGAAGAAATACTAAAAAAATCTCCATTCACAGCAAAATTCTGGTCTCAAACCCTGTCCTGGCTTTTTACAGCCTTACAGCACCAATCCTTCTTGTTTTCACTGAACACAGCACTGTGTTGCTACAAGCAATCTTACTATGAAGCAGCAATCTGGTCTAGTGGAAGGTGTACTCACAACACCTGCAGTTCTTGTAAGTATGAATAGAAATGGGATAAACTGCCCACAGCAGAAATTGGCCAAAGTGAAAATAATCATACCTCAGATCCAGAAGCTCCTGACTCAGCACCTATAAACATTATCAGAGGCATAGCTGCCAATAATATATCAGAAAATTGTATTACCAATCCTTCAAATTCTAGAGCTAATGCCAATTGGTATCCCTTTTTCCTAGTCCTGCAGATTTTCCTTGCAGCATGGAGGAAAGCAGCATGGACAGATTTGACTCCTCATCACCAAATCCCCCAACTGCAATCAAAGCCTTCCAGCTGTCCGTGCATTGCCATGCAGGCAAGAGAGCAAAAATGCAGACATCTGCCCCACCCAAAATACATCTGAGTGGCAGAGGGAAAGAACAGAGTGGCTGCTGTGCTCGCCTTCTCTCTCTGAAATGTTAGCTTGGGAACCTGGCACCAGCTGGAAATATCAGACTGGGAGAGCAGAATTTTTCAGCTCAGTTGCACATTTTCCCAGAGATCTCTAACTGTGGTTAGTACAAATCTTGTACTGTACAAATACCAAACAGTACTTGAAAACAAGCACTTGCTTGGCACATGAATCCCAAATCCCCTCAAGAGGCTCTGTCAGAAACATCTGAATTTCCAAATCTACCGAACAGTATTAATAACTATTATGCAAGCAGTACAAATCTGGGTGAAAAGGATGTCAAGAACTTCTTCCAACATTAACTGGATTCCAGCCCACACTACCTATGTATAAGTGTCAGGTGCATCTTGGTGAACAGAAAGGAGACAGGAAACTGCAGAGAAGGCAGGCCAAACATGAGAACTCCCAATTCAACAGAATAATGTCTATATGGGAACTTGAAATAAAGTCAGTAACTAGATAAAAAAAAAAAAAGGCATAAACCTTTAGTACACCTTTAATTCCCACTATAATTCATCTGCAGCCAAACACTTTAAACAGAGTTCCACTTCATTCTCAATTCACCAGGATTTATCTTGAAACCAGTAGTAAAGTTAAGCAAGGGATAAATATCTCCCTCCTGCCCTCTCCTTTGCAACTGCTCCTCACAGTCATCAGCCACAGGCTGATCAACCAACCTTTACCAGCACAAGTTCAAGGAGGTCACACTCTCTTTTCCAGCTGTACCTGACACCTGCCTGGGGGCTTTAAGCTACTCAGAGTGAGGAAAGGCTCCTTGATACAGGTACTGACTGTGCTGAGGAGTCATGCTCTCCAAAAGTGTGTTCACATCATTAAACAGCAGAAGAATGGATGTATGTCCTTACGTACAGAAAACCCCTTGATGTCCTGACAATGGGACATTTACAATGACATCAAGTGTAGGAGAATGGATTGTAAGAGAATAGAGATGGTGCTTCGGGCAGCCTCACCCCTGATGAGTTGCAGCTGCACTAATTACCAAAGAGTAGAAGCAGCCTTGCCCTTAATAGGTCGCAGTTGTGTCCAATAAGGATGTGTGTTATAAAAGAGTGGGTTGGCCAGTTGTGCAGAGAAGGAGTCAGTGTTGCATGATGCTGCCCATGGGCATTCACAGAAGAAAAGGTATGACAGTTTTACTTTTATACTTATTTTTTCTTATTACTAGGATAATAAACTGCTGACACTTGCCACCATCTTTGGTGCCAGTTGTGTGACACTGTCAATCAAGGCCTCACTTATAGAATATGGTGGAAATCTTTGTTCAGAACCAGATCAGGAGAAGCTCAGCAAGAGAAGGAATACTTTCATGGGAACGACAACATCCCAACACCAAGGTGGTCGGAGAGCAGAAAACCACAGAAGGGCTCTGTCTATATTACCTTGGTGACAGAGTCATTGACATTGATAGCTGGCACTTTCAGGGTCCCATTGGCCTTCATCTTGTACAGGTTGTGAACCCCAGTGGTTGTCTCTTCTGAAATACCTCTAATTCCTGTGGGGAAAGTAAAAGGATTCACCTTAGTTGGAGTCGATGCTGGGCAAACCAGCTCATCCAGGAGCTGGGAGCATCCCCCAGAGGCTTAAGTCAAAAAAAAACCTTGGCGAGAGCAAGAAGAGACGAAAACCCTCGAACAACTGCAGGAACACCAGAGGATGTACTTCAGAGCCACACACCTCTGCACCTGCCGGTGCTGTGCTCGCCAGGCTGCAGCAGCCCGGATCCCGGGGAAGGCCGGCGGGTGCTTTGCCGCAGCCCCTCGGGGTCGGTTTGCCCGGAGGGAAAACGGGATCGGCCCCAGCCCCGGC